>CM070664.1:15126601-15579101 GCA_036346575.1 Dendrocalamus sinicus
TCATACAGTTGAAGAACCAGTAGTGCTTTCTAAATTGTACATGTAGTTGGATGTCATTCAATACCATGAAACAACTTTACTAGTCAACAACATCTATCTAAGAGTGTCATAGGAGAATGCAGATGAAATCCAGAACCGGATAGCGGCCGTATCAACCATACAAGGACTCACATTAGAGTTACACAAGCCCAAGAAATGCAGAGCCTAATGACCATCAGTTAGAAACCCACCAAATTTCATGCTGGTGTAGTTTCGATCCTTGGCAACCTTAAACCCCAATAGATTTGCAAAGGGTGGTGCAAGAACTAGGAATACGCTAGTAGTACGTACAGCTGCATAGCATGCTGTAGAGGAGACGGAAAAGATGAGAAAGGTCAAGGAGAAGAATAAATAGGCAAACCTCAGTGCAACTGCCACTCAGACTACACGTTCTTGCTTGCAACTGCTAAGTTCATAGCCACATTTGTTCAAGCTCAGTGGTTGGCAAGCAGTTGCTCCTGCAACTGGCGTTTGGTTCACCCCACGAACACTAATGAGGGCACATCCTCTGGACTTGTAGGCCGCACAGCGCAGGGGCACTAAAGGGAGATATGGGAGTAGATTCAACCAAGATTGAAGAGGAAGCAAAGAAGGGGTTGAAGAAGAAGATGCAGTCAATGGAGGGGCTCACGTCGAAGAAGAGGAAGAAGTCTGAGCTCACCAGCATCGATGGCAACGTAGTAGTAGTAGAGGCAGTGGAGGTGGTCAACGCCTAGAGTGATGGAGCTATGCTGGTCATCAGTGATGAGGTTGCGATGGAGAGAGAAGCTAGGCTGGTTGGTGAGGTAGAGGAGCTGGGAGGCGTGACAGTGGCCAGAGTGGTGTAGGGGATTTTTGGGGTAGCGTGGAGGTAGTAGGGGTGAGGATGAGGTGGCGCACATGGGGTAAGTGGCAGCTGATGGTGTTGCGGGCAGCCGTCAGTGAGATGGCTTGGGCTCACCGGCTCCATAGATGCGGGCAAGAAGCAATGAGAGACCAGGAAAGAAGATAATGCCAGGCTCAATGCAAGCTGGTAGGCTGTAGAAGGATAAGGTGGCGCTAGTGAGTGGAGGGGCACACCGGTGAGATGGCCCAGCTCGTCGGTAGCCGAAAGTGAAGAAGGAGGAGAGGAGTAAAATGGGGGCAAAGGGAGAAGAAACCAAGCTCGAGTCCTCCATCAGTGGCGCAAGGGATTTTAGGGATTGGGGATTTGGCCATTTTGCAATTTAGCCCTCTAGATTTTTTGAAATATGGAGGGACATGAGGCACTGACGTGGCAGAGAGGTAGTGGATGAAGATGCGGGTGCTCAAGAAACTTGACAAAGATCTGGCGGAGCGGGCCCTCCATCTTGTTGTCGGTGGCCTTGAACTCGGGGTTGTGCACGAAGGGGTTTAGGTTGTAATCAGTCTCAAACTCCTATAGCAACACCTCAAACATGGCTTGGGCCCAGTAAGGATGAGATTAGCCATGAAAGGGTTGGCATGGTAGAGAACCTGATTCTTGGCAGGGCCGATGCAAGGCGACGGGTCAACACAGTGGTAGACAAAATCGATGGCAGCACAGTCAGAGGTGGGGCATTGACGACAGCATGGTCAGAGGTTGGGTCTCAGGTTGGGGATCACCGCCACCGTGGACGCATGATTCTAGTGGTGGTGGTTTAGCAAGATGGGGAGGAGGGAGAGAGGTAAAGACAAATTGGGGTGAAGCTATGTATATTCGTTGCGATAGAATATAAATATCGTAATGATATAAAGTCATGGCAATATATTCTATTGCATCGATATATAATTTGATACAATAATTATTATTATTACTGCCACGAATTATTTTTTGTGGTGATAAGTATAGTATATTACCATGAGTTTCAATTGTTGTAATATCATGTCGCAATAGTACGAAATTATTTTAATAGTAATTAGTTAATACAATGATTTATTTTTTTTGTTGCAATACAATTGATTTATTGTAATGAAAATAAAAATTATCACAATAATTTAGAATTGTGGCAATATAACAAACTTATCACCACAAACAAATAACTCATGGCAATAACATTAACTATTACAACCAAATGTATTTTATTGCAATATTTTCATTGCAATAGAATATACATATCGCAACAGTACGAAATTGTTGTAATAGCAATTAGTTAATGCAATGATTTATATTTTCGTTGCAATACAATTGATTTATTGCAACTAAAATAAAAATTATCACAACAACTTGGAATTGTGTCAATATAACAAATTTATCACAACAAATAAATAATTCATTGTAATAAATTTAACTGTTGCAACGAAATACATTTCGTTGCATTTATTCGTTGCAATAGTTAGGATTCCTTATAGTGCTATAAAAGGTGGTTGGGGTGTAGACATGTTAACCATCCAACTCATCTCTTTGTGCTTCATGGTAGGGTTTGAGAATAGAGTGCTTGGTGTATTCTCTGTTCTCTAAGGTGGAGTAGCTGTAAAACTTACCTCCTCAGGGAAGCAATACATCAATATTTGTGCACCTATATGGATCTTTCATGTCTTGATTAATTTGCTCTTGTTTCGGTTGGTTTTGATCCCTCTTCTTTCCTCTTCTTAATCTTGTTGTGTCAAGGATATGAATGAGATAGAGATAATCTCTTGAAATCAATCTCCAATCATCCAGACACTTCGATAGCAAGTTCATCAAGAAACCCAATTTTGCTTGATTTTGTCCTCTTCGAGTGATTTCATGATCCGAGGGTTTTTGGTTCAATTTCTTTGATGTTCTAACTTGGTGTGACAAGTGCGAATACATCTAGACCTATCTTGGTCATCATCCACCCATGAGCAAGTCGTATTCATCGATTTTGATTTTTGATCGATTTCATTGCAACCTTCCTTCAAACTAAAAAAGGTCTCAACTTTGGCTATGATTTTCACAATCATCTATTGGATAGGTTCTTGAAATCTTAGAAGAGATCTCTACAAGTTTTCAAGTCATTGAATCTACAGATCAAAAGTTACATCGATTTTGGTTTTTGAAATCATGCTAAAAATACTATTCACCTTGATTGTACTGTAGCAGTGGTAGTACCGTAATTACTGTAGTGGTAGTACCATAGTTATTGTAGCAAGCGATAGTCCCACAAGTTCAGTGGCGGTAGTTCTATTTTTGCTGATATTTTGGGTTTTCATTGTCTCGATTCACTAGCTTTTGTGGTTGCTTTCTATTCTAATCTTCACAACTCTGTAGCTATTGAAGTGAAGAATTGGTGAATATTTAGGAGAAGATTTTGAGGCACCATTCACCGGCTCTGTTGCCATCTTTGGTCCTATAAGTGGTATCATAGCCCGGTTAGCTCTTCTCCTAAATCTTAACCGATCTTAAGAGCCATGATAGCAAACAAATATTCCACCAAGCCTCCTATCTTCAATGGGGTCGACTATCTCTTTTGGAAGAGTATAATAGAGTTTTACATTTAGGCTCAAGGCTATGCGATTTGAAAAAAGGTTAAGACTCGGTTCGTTGTTCCTACCGATGGAAACATCACAGTTATGAATACACCAGATGTTGAGGCAAACGCTAAGGCAAGGAACATCATTATTCAAGGTCTTAGCCGAAGTGAGTTTGATCGCATCTTTCATCTCATGTCAGCATACGACATCTGGATGACTCTCGATACATACCATGAGGGCACCACCTAGATCAAGATCGTCTGATAGGACCAGTACAAGAGGGAATACAACAAATTTGAGATGCTTACTGGTGAGTCCTTGGATAAGTGCTTTGGCAGATTTCATAAGATATTGAGCAACATCTAAACTGTTGGTCTCACATACTTAGACTTGGATAATGCTCGACAGATGCTTTCTACCCTGGATCTTATAATTTGGGAAATGAAAGTGACCACCATCAAGGACACGACTGATTTGTCAACCTTAAGTATTAACGAATTGTACTCACATATTAAGACTCATGAGATTGACGTGGTCTCTAGCAAGACGAAGTCACAATCGATGGCCTTAGTCACCGATACCACATCTGCTTCTGGACCATATTTTAATGGTGCTTTTGGTTTCTCTTTGGCTACTTTATGTGAGGTGAGTGGTGACCAGTTTAAGCAGTTTCTAGAGAATGACTTAGCCCTCTTAGCCAAAAAGTTCTCACATGCATACAAGAGGGTTAGAGAGAGAGAAAGAGAGGAGGTCTGATGATTTACTTTGAGTGTGGTAGCTCCAACCGCATTCAAAACTACCCCAACTAGAGAAGGGCAAGAACGACTACGACGGTATGAGCAAGAATAACTACATCAGTAAGAACCACAACAAAAAGCTGCCAGTTCATGATCAAGGCAAGGAGAAGAAGTACCACAACTTCGAAAAGGTGAAGAAGCTCTTCCACTGTGTCCTCACCACCTTTGACAACTTCGACTTTAGCAACATGGAGGGCTAGAGTGACGATGACACGCGAGGATGATCCACAAAAGAATACCAAGGATGGCGATGACTTCACTGAAATGTGCTTCATGGTTGATGAGAATAGCATCAGCGATGATGATTTCTATAGCAAATTCGATGAGGTAGGCCCCTCCTACGACTAGCTCAATGATGCTTTTCTGAAGCTAGAAAAATTCTATGCTAGGTCTAGGGCTTGGTGTGGTGAGTTAGAGAAGGATGTAGAGAGCTTATCATCAGAGCTTGCTTCACTTAGATCTATTTTCTCTTGTAATGATTGTGATGTATGTTCTTTCTTGATTGAAGATATGAAGAAACAAAGGACCTCATATGATAGTATGATTTCTGATCTTGATGTGCATAAGGTAACGAATGTTAATCTGTTAGCTGAACTAGAGATGGCTAAAGATACTTCTTATCAGTCTGATTCTACTTTCTACTGAGACTACAGTTTGCACCTCATGTGAGGATTAGGACAATGCCCTTAGAGAACTGTATACCATGCTCCTTGGTTTGCTTGAAACTTGTGATAGCTGTATCAACTTGAAGAATAATTTAAAGAAGGCAGATCATAAAATGTTGAAATGCATGTTGCCTTGATTGAGCCTATTGCCTCTTGTGCCAACTGTCCTAAATTAACTGCTGAGCTTGAGTTCAAATCTAAGCAATTTTAGGACATGTGTGATCATAATAAGAAAATAGCTCAATATACTTTTAAATCACCTATTAGCTCACTATGCAACAATTGTGAAAATTTAATTCTGAATTGATTGCTTTGGATGAAAAATATGTGAAGGTAACTAAGGATCTACTAGATAAATCACAATCTGCTTGCTTGTTCTGTGCTAAAGTAGAGGAGAAAATGAAGGATATGCAAGAGACCTTTAGGAAGGGATATGAGCCCCAGATGGCTAGGATTAGGACTGCTCCGTGTGTATCTTATGAAGCCCTCAACTGGAGGCTATTGTGTACAGGGAGAGATATGCACGTACTATTCGATCCTTTCCTTCCAGTTCTTCATCTTCCCCCTGTTCTTCCTATGCTTCCCTTTTTTAGGAGTTTGAGTACCTCATGAACATTCTTGAAATCTTTGTCGAAGGCAAGAAAAGGTTCAATCTTATCCTAGACAAGTTCAAGATTTGCATGTTTAATCATGGTCTAAGATATGATTTTCTAAAGGATGTGAGGAGACATCCACATGTATTTGTTAGAGCTGTAGCAGGAGGTGTGATTGAGATTGTGCCCAGTCTAAGAAGATAGTGTTTAAGTTTATGGCCTTTGTCCAGGGTATTTCTGATAGTAGGATTGAGTCTCCTACTGCTTCGACCTCTTGAAATGTGAAGTATCATTGCACATTCTGTTAGAAAGATGGGCGCTTAGTTGAGTTCTACTTCAGGCATGCCAAAGTCACACGTCGTGATTGTGTTCGCGCTCTTAGGGGTATTCAGGGTCATCCCTAAACTCGAAGTGCTCCTAAGACCGACACGAGATCTAAAGTTGTAGGTAGCCCTTCTGACTTTTTTGGTTTTAGGAGGCATCGATAACTTAATTTTCAGGCTTCTTTTGGTTTTGGTCCTCGAGTTGCTTCTGGTCATGATTTCCACCATCCTGAGGATAGACCTCATTTTCCTTGTCGAGGTAGCTATCCATGGCGTGATTAGTATACACTAAGCAGAGATTTGAGTTCTGTTTCTAGACCTTCTGATTCTATGAGAGGTGAGTTGCACAGTGTTGCTAGAGGTCAGTCTTTTATTTCTGTGACTGGATCTTATGCTCATCATGTGACTCAGTACTGGGTTGCTAGATTTGCTCTTATTTACTCGGGTACTGAGCCATCGATGTTTACTTCTCACTAATTCAGGTTCATCAGGCTGGGAAGGGAGATGTTTGGGTTGTTGACTCCTGTTGTTCTCATCACATGACCGGAGATTCACATTGGTTCTCTTCCCTAGTCTGGGCTCTAGGTGATGAGACGATCACCTTTGGAGACGCTTCGTCAGGTCGAGTCATCGTTAAAGGTACTATGTGCATTAATGATTTTTCATTCTTAAGGATGTTACCTTAGTGAGTAAACTGCAATATAATCTGTTGTCTATTTTCCAACTTACCTATGACAATTTCGAGGTAAACTTTAAGAAAAGTACTTATAAAATTTTTTAGTCTTCGGGAAGTCTAGTTTATGGGATTTCTAGGTTTGGGATGATCTTTCATGATGATTTTACTGAGTCTTCTGGTGATTCTCTCTGGTGCTTAGCTGCTTCCAAGTCCCGTGATCTTTGTTTTTGGCAAAGGATACTTGGTCATATTGACTTTGATCATTTGACCCGAGTTAGTGGCCACAACCTTGTTCGTGGTATGTCTAAGCTCAAGATAGTCAAAAACTTAGTTTGTGCTTCTTACCAGCATGGCAAGATGGTTGCTGCTTCTCATCCTCCAATCATTGTGAATATGACTGACACACCAGGACAACTTTGTCATACAGACACTGTTGGTCCAGCTAGAGTGCAGTCGACTGGTGAGAAGTGGTACGTTCTTGTAGTGGTTGATGATTTCTCGAGGTTCTCTTGGGTGTTTTTCATAGTTTCGAAGGAGGAGATTTTTTTTGTCATTTTCGGGGTCTGTTTAGTAGATTGTCTGTTGAGCTCCCTGGTACCTTACGAGTGATTCACAGTGACAATATCACGAACTTTAAGAACTCATACTTTGAGAGGTTATGTGATGAGACAAGCATAGAGCATCAACTCTCTTCTCCATATGTCCCTCAGCAAAATGTCGTTGTCGAGAGGAAGAATCGTACCTTGGTTGAGATGGGCAGGATGATGCTAGATAAGTATCGTATAACTACAAAGTTTTGGGCTAAGACTATAGCTATTGTTTGCCATGTTTCAAACAGAGTTTTCTTATAGCATACTTGCATCACGAAAGCCCAGTGTCTTACATTTCCATATATTTAGTTACAAGTGTTTTATTCTAAAGTCTGAGAACCTAGATAAGTTTGAGTCATGCTCATCTAATGGTATCTTTCTGGGTTACTCAACTTTTTCATGGGGTTATAAGGTCTAAAACTATGAGATGAGTAGACCTGTGAGGTTACTTTCGATGAGGCTAGTCCTGGTACTAGGCCCAATATCTTAGGTCTAGTTATACAGTCTGAGACCATATTTGTAGATGATGAGGATGATGGAGATAAATGTTGTTTACCTAATCTAGTCCTATCTATCCCTGAGGTGTTTGCTTCTACCACTATGCCTCAGGAAGATCAGCCCTTACCTTCTAACTCTTCTGGTGCTTGTGGCTCTACTCCTACCTCCACAGCTCATGAGGTAGAGGCCACTTCTTCATCACATTCAAGACCTCCCCGATACATTCAGCGTCGTAATCCTTCTAAGTAGATCACGGGTGATCTCTTTGAGCGTGTCACACTCTCAAAAATCTGTTTATCTCATTTCTATCTACATTGTGCCTTTGTCGCCACTTTTGATCCCAAAGATGTATGTCATGCTCTATTTGATGAGTCTTGGGTCAATGCCATGCATGAGGAGTTAGAGAATTTTGAGAGGAATAAGGTCTGGTTGCTTGTTGAGCCTCCTAGTGGTCATAATGTCATAGAAACCAAGTGAGTCTTTAAGAACAAGAAGAGTGAGGATGGGGTAGTCATTTGAAACAAAGCTAGACTAGTAGCTTAGGGTTTTTTCTAGGTTGAGGGTTTAGATTTTGAGGAGACCTTAGCCCCCTATAGCTGAACTAGAGGCCATTAGGATTTTGATTGCATTTGTAGTGTTAAGAGTTTCAAGATGTACCAGATAGATGTCAAGTGTGCCTTCCTTAATGGGTATATTTAGGAAGACGTCAATGTTAGATAGTCTCCAGGTTTTGAGAACCCCAATACCCAAACCGTATCTTTAAGCTTTGCAAAGCCTTGTATGGACTTAAGCAAGCTCCTAGAGCTTGGTATGAAAGGCTTGAATCCTATCTTTTGAGTCATAGGTTTGAGATAGATAAGGTAGATAAGGCCTTGTTCATTTATAGGCATGTCAATGACTCTCTTCTCATCCAAATTTATGTGGATGACATTATCTTTGGTGGCTCCTCTCATGCTCTTGTTTCCTAGTTTTCTAATGTCATGAGCATAGAGTTTAAGATGAGTATGATGGATGAGTTGAGCTTTTTCCTTGGCTTCCAGATGAAGCAAACTTAGGGGGTACTTTCTTGCATCAAGGTAAGTACACTCGAGACCTCCTGAGATGCTTTGACATGAGTGATGGCAAGTTGGTGTTGACTCTGATGACGATCTCAACCACACTTGATCCTAATGAGGATGGCTAGCCTGTAGATCAGAAGTAGTACCACAGCATGATTGGTTCCATCCTGTACCTCACTACTTCGAGGCTGGACATACATTTTGTCGTGTGTCTGTGTGCTCAATTTCAGGCTACTCCTCGTGCCTACCAGCGTCAGGCAATGAAGCGTATTTTCAGGTACCTTTGAACTACTCTAGACTATGGTAACTAGTACTCTTCTACTTTTATCTTTCTCTTAGAGCCTACTCCGACACAAACTTTGCTGGTTGTCAGATAGATAGGAAGAGCACTTTTGGCACTTGCCAATTTATTGGTACTTCTCTCGTTTCATGGTCTTCTATGAAGCAGTCCAGCGTTGCATAGTCCACCACAGAGACTGAGAATGTTGCAGCTGCTAGTTGCTGTAGTCAGGTGCTTTGGATGGGTTACCCTTTTGGGATTTTGGTTTTGCCATAGATAGTGTTCCTCATTTCTGTGATAATACTTCTACCATTAACATTACCAAGAACCCAATGCATCACTCTAGGACCAATCACATAGATATTTGGTATCATTTCCTTAGAGACCATGTGGAGAAGGATTACATAGAGCTTTAGTTCATGGAAAGTGACCACTAGTTAGCTGATATTTTCATCAAACCTTTAGATAGCTCAAAATTCATGGCCTTGATGGGGGAGCTTCAGGTTATTTGTCCTTATAGCATAATCTAAAGGGGAACATCATGCACTTTCTATATCATATGTTCATTTACTACTCTGCACCTTGCTTCTGAGTGCTTTTGGGTTAGTCTTCCTATCATAGACCAGAGTTGGTATCATACTATGCTGTTTAGATTTCTTCCTCTCATCTTATGACCTTACGATGCTGCTTATTAGTTGCTTCTCTTCTCACTAGGTTGAGTTACTCACTTTTTTAGGTCTAGCAGGGTTTGGGCCCCTGGGTAGACAAGAAACGTGTTTACTCTCTTATGTTTAAGCGATCAGCTAATAGTCCTAGAGTCATATAGGGTAGATGACAGTAAATCTAAGCTATTATGATCCTTCTATCTTGTCTATGCTTTAAGAACTACCATTTCTTTGTTTTTCCAATCTTTTTCTCTCTTGCTTATTGTTTTGGTACAGGGAGAGTTCATTCAAGATTTTCTTGAGCTTAATGCTGACATAACTCAATTTGAACCAAAATATTTTAAAATTAACTCACTTGCTAAGGGAGAATTAGGATCTTTATTGCATAATAGTACATTTTAAATTTAGCAATGTGCATTGAAATATAAACATATGAAGCTTTGATTATTATCCTTGTGTGACATGATATCTTGCTTTACATCTTGCCATGTCTTATGCTAACTTGCTAGATTTATCATGTTCTTCTATGTGTAGCCTTGTTTTTGCCATGTTAGCTCTATTAAATGTGAAGAACTTGAATTAAATCATATCTTAATAGAACTTGTGACTAATTTTACTCTAGTAATCCTCTTATGATTCATGTCATGTCAAATAAGCTAAGTTGAGTCTTGAACCTATATTGAGTTTTCGATTGAGCTATGCTAGTTCTTTATTGAAGCATGAGCTAGAATTAGCCTTTTGTTCTTAAATTAAGTGAAGAAAATGCAAAATAATCTCTTTTGTGCGGAAAATTGATCTCACCAATTCTTTCTAATCAGACGGTTTACCACTACACTAGGCATGAACTCGGTGGGAGTTTGGATGACCAAGACTATTTCTTTAAGCCTCTTGCTTGGGGTGGTCGCATAAGGCTTAAGATCTAGCACATGGCTAAGAAAATAAAAAAATATGAAAAATGAATTTTACAAAATGCCAAATGTGCTAAATTACTACTAGTATCAAGTGTTTGGACAAAATGATTCAACATTGAACTTGTAGCACTCTAAATTAACTCAATTGTAGTTTCTTGGTTCCATTTAGAATATTGATATGGCTTGACTCATTTTTGGATACCTTTAGCTAAACTATGATCTTGAGCGACTTGACATATTAAAAATCCATGTAATTTCAAATTATTACTCATTTGGCTTTAGCTTGGTTATATATAGTTTGCCATGATCTAGATAGCTCTTTCACATAATATGGCTTGATATAATACTTGTAGAGTCACTTTGGATAATCTTCATGGCTAAAAATAAATAAAATGCAACCACTTCATTTCATTCATGCTATATCTTGTTGCATGCATCTTGATAACTCCATTGTCAAATGGAGAGAAAGATCGACAAAAACACATATCTTGTGCATGATTTGGAGTTTTTGTGTAAATTTTTTGCTAAGTTAGAGCTTTTGATCTCTTCTCACCATGACCAATGTCAAACAGAACAATTGTTCTTTCATGTAGACCTCGAGTGAGATTTCCAAACTAATTTGGTGGATTTGAAGTTTTTTGTAAAAAATTGTCATTTTCAATTTCTTCTATCCATCTCTGTTTTAAATGGTCATTTTTAGCTCATTGCATTTTTCTTTCGACCATTTGGTGCTCTCTTTACAAAATTTTTCTTCCTTATCTAAAAGCATATCTAATTTGTATTTTTGAAGAATTGCCAATGCGATGATCAAGAGGAGATTGAAGGACCATGTGAGAAGATAAAAGACAATGTTGTGATGAACCATTGCAAGTTTTGTGTAGTGGTTAAGTGACTTTGCAAAGATCGCATTTTGTTTGGACTGTTTTCTGAATTCTTTAGGGAAATCGGTAATATCGCCATTATGTTAGTGGTTATGCCATAGTGCGGTAGTACCGTAGTGAGAGCACGATCATACCATAAAACGGTAGTTCAAATTTCTAGTTAGCGGTAGGTAATTTTTAGAGAGGTCCAGTGTGAGGTGCGAAGGTGTGGTAGTACCGTAGTGCGGTAGTACCGGCATGTTGCATGCAGTACTATCGGATTTCACAGAAAAATAGGGTTTTGGAAAATTGAGTTATGGATTGAGTTGGCTTGACCAAGGTCTATAGACATATGTTGCATGAAGCATGTTTTGGCTAACGTGGGTCAACTTGTGAAGAATTTGTGCCTAGAAATGATTATTTGATCTTTGAATGTGCAAAGTCATTTAGAGTCAACCATGGTCAATGTAGAGGATCAGTGTTGTGCTCATGAAAGAGCTGAGACTCAAAATGATCAGGGATGCCAAATGAGATGGTGAGCTCAAGCATGGCACAAGAAATACGAGAAATATTGAAGGCGAGTTCGAACGGCGGGATTGCATCATATGGCTTGGACGGTTCAAGTGAGCCGTGGTTCGTGGAACTAAGATGTGAGAGACTTGGTGACCCGTGGCAAACTAGTTGTGTACCTACACATGCTAAGCCTGGCGATTGTTTGCAATGAGAGATGATGACCTGGTCAAAGAAGGGTATTTTGGTAGTTTGGCCAAAATACCGGAAACTACTTTTGATCGAAACCACGAAGCATGTGTGGCGCTTGGGTGAGTGATTTAGGTCAAGGTGGAGCTAGTTTGATCAAGATGGATCAAGACTAAGGATTTAATAGATTGGGTTTATGCGCTTCGAAAAGCATGATATGTGAGTAAAACCCATGTCCGTAGGGTTAACGGGTTTTCTCATTGTGCTAAGTAGATAGTATCCATTAAGGGATAGATTTTGCTGGCTAGCCCACTTGTAAAAGGAGGTTGGGATGAAGACATGTTGTTAACCATCCAACCCATTTTTTTTGTGCTTTCATGGTTATAATTAGGGTTTGAGAATAGGGTGCTTGGTGTGTTCTCTGTTCTTTAAAGTAGAGCGGCTATAAAATTTACCTTCTCAAGTAAGTAATACATCAGTCTTGTGCACCTACATGGATCTATCATGTCTTGATTGATTTGCTCTTATTTTAGTTGATTTTGATCTATCCTTTTCTTTGTTTTTGATCTTACTATGCCAAGAATGTGAATGGTATAGAGATAACTTTTTGAAATCAATTTCCAATCATCTAGTCACTCCATAGCAAGTTTATCAAGAAACCCTATTTTTCTTGATTTTGGCCTCTTGGAGTGATTTCATGATCCAAAGATTTTTGGTTTGATTTCTTCAGTGTTCTAACTTATGTGACATATGAAAACACATCTAGAACTATCTTCATCATCATCCACCCACAAGCAAGTCGTATTCACCGATTTTAATTTTTGATCGGTTTTGGTGCAATCTTCCTTCAAACTGAAAAAAGTCTCAACTTTGGTATGATTTTTACAATCGTTTGTTGGAATATCTTCTTCATATCTTAGAGATCTCTACAAATTTTTATGTCATTTGGATATACGGATTAAAAGTTCTATTGATTTTGGTTTTTGAAATCGTGCTAAAAATACTATTCACTTTAATTTTGCTGTAGCAGCAGTTGTACCGTGATTACTGTAGTTGTAGTATTGCAGTTATTGTAGCAAGCAGTAGTACTGTAAGTTCAGTGGTGGTAGTTCTATTTTTGCTGATCTTTCTTGAGTTTTCAGTATCTCAATTTGCTAATTTTTGTGTTAGCTTTTCATCCTAATCTTCACAACTCTATAACTATTAAAGTGAATAATGATGAATATTTAAAAATTTTAAATTACCATTTACTCTTTGTTACCATTCTCGATCCTACAATTTTATCCTAGTAACAAGGCTACTTGCGTCATTCTCAAGCAATCGGCACCATTCAGGGCAGTCGATTACCAGATTCTCACGTTGATTTCCATGGCTCACCTATTCGTTATCTCGATTCACCACCGTTAACGTCGTATGTGAATAGATGGTAAATAAGCGGATCTACTTTGTTGGGTTGACTGGCTACCTTGTAATGTGAGGCTTGAATGGCTAGTGACTGAGCACCCTGAGCCCTACAAGTCTTTCTCCGTCGGCAAACAAGACTACTTGCTATAGTGAAATCATTTTCATTTATAGTCATGTAGTGTCTAGTAGTAAATCACAAGTTTATGGTTGTTGAGATCCGATCTTTGAAACCCATTCTAATTCTTAAATAAAGACACGCATGTGTAACTTTTTTTCATTCGTGTAGTAGCCACCAACTTTACATGCAATCCTCTCCAAAAATTTTCTTGCCGTCTAATTTGCATCATTCATGCTTTTTTCACAATAAAAGTATATATATATATATATATATATATATATATATATATATATATATATATATATATATATATATATATATATATATATGTACCATTTGTAAGAATTAGCTCATGAGTATTCGCTAGACAATTGTTATGGACCAAGATTAGTAGATGTATAAACAACATCGGTGATACTGTAGCAACGCGTAAGCAGTACCCATGCGTTGCACTTTAGCGACGTGTAAACAGTACCCACGTGAGCACTGTAGCACTACTATCTGTTTAGGTATTTGATTAGTTTTCTAGTATAAAAGATTAGTTGGTTAGGTAGGTTTTCAGATTCCTTAACTATCAAGTTATTGTTAGGGATATAATCTTATTTATTAGAAATGCTATCTTTTATAGTTGAAAAGATTAGATTGGATTGTTAGGATGTCGGCACTATATAAGTACGGCATTGTTATCTTTTCTAAGTAAGTAATGAATAAACAAAGTTTCTAGTTTCTCTCCCTCTCTTCTTCAATTAACCCGAAGAGCCTTGACAACATGTCCAATTGTATAAGGATGAGTGCGCTACCTTCGCTCGTCGGACCTATACTCAACCAACATCGACTACAACAGCAATAGATGCTTCACATATTTCTTTGCAAGCGCATGCTTCTTAGGGTCTGTTTGTTTCAGCTGTAGATTCTGAAAAGTAGCCAGCTAGTCAGAATCTGGAGAAGCTGGATAACCCCAGCTTCTGGCTACTAGTTTATTTTCTGGATTCTGTAGCTTCTGGCTACTTAGAATCTGGATGAAAATCTGGACTGTTTGGGGGAGCTGCAGATTCTGGGAGTAGCTGCAGCTGTCAGAAGCTAAAACAAACAGGCCCTTAGAGTATGGGGCTGACAAGTGGGTGGTGTTTACAGTTTGGACTTTACGTTAGCATCACTTGTTTTAAAAGAGAATCAGGTCCAGGAAAATTACATCATTCGTCTGAATGCTCCTGGAGCTAGCACACTCACAAGCTATTTTCCACACGGCGTAATATTCCCTGTCTGATTTCGCTCTGCATGCGAACACATGCCAACTTGCTAACTATGTTAAGACAGGTCCAGGAACATTACATCATTCGTCTGAATGCTCTTGGAGCTAGCACATCACAAGCTATTTTCCACACGGCGTAATATTCCCAGTCTGACTTCGCTCTGCGTGCAAAGCATGCCAACTTGCTAACTATGTTTAGACGAAAGATACGTACGATCATATGGTGGCAACCTTATATAAATAATGAGTATTAGATATTTCTTATGTTTTATTTTTGTTGTTTGAGTTTAATTTTGAGAGTTTGTATTTTAACTTGTTATTGTTTGAACTTGGTGGTCTGATTGGCCTAGTTGTGGCAATCCGACTGGCCTCGGCATAGTGGTCTAACTGGCTGTTGCCTGGCGGTCAGATCGGTGAGCGGCAATATCGGCATTTTATTGACGGTAGCTATTTTTCAATGAAGGTCTTTTTAGAGTTTTTGGTATGAGACGGTACAGTAGCAACTTCCTCATGGCTTCAATAGCCCGATAAGACGCTCCGTCTTCTATAATGTGACTTAATCCACCTTAGGTCACCGTTGCGGTTTTGTAAACCGTCTCTCTACCCGGTATTAAATAATTTATACAATTGATATCCACCAACATCCACGATGTTTTTTGTCGAAGCAAACTCCAATAGAACCCCATGATGTCTAATGATTTACCGCCAACCTATATGATCCTTGTCTTATCACAATTCTTGTCTTTCTTCCATACTTCTCCGCTTCAGATGTAGTCTTATCTAGACTTACGCGCACTACTACAGAAAACTGTATTACAGACGGTTCAAAAACGTCATCACAGACGGTTTTCTGAACCGTCTGAATTTATGGGTCAGTGATAATCGAAGGTTATCACAGACGGTTTTCGAACCGTTTGTGGTGTAAATATCACAGACGGTTTGTAAGTAAAAACCGTCTGTGATAGGTGATAATCACAGACGGTTTTTAACTAAAAACCGTCTGTGCTATTCTCTTCTACCCCTAAATCTATTTCTGTTTATTGGCTAACCTCAGGAAATGCTAGCCATGCCCTCTAAAACAAGCAGATCAACATGTACATGTATACATCCAATTCACATCTCAATTTATTTCACAAACATAAAATATCTATTTCGCAAATCAATTAATTGAAATGAAAACAAGAAAATATAGTATGAAACACAGTACACATTTTATTTTTATTAAGATTAGAGCCTACCATTACAATATCCTAAAACAACAAATAGGTTGCCCATCTAGCTAACACAACAAGAACAGAGAAAAGCAAAGATCCTCTATGCCTAGGCCTTCTCGCCCCTGATGCAGCGCACAAGCTGCATGTCTTTGATGCCCACCATCGTCGGCGTTGATTGAGCGCTACCTTGTGCATCATCTGCTTTGTGGGGCTATTATAGTATGTGTCAAGGAGGAGGAGGAGGAGAACAACAAGGAGGAGAAGAACAGCAAAGAGGAGGAGAACAGCAAGAAGAACAGTAAAGAGGAGGAGAACAGCAAGGAGAAGAACAGAAAGGAGGCTTGATTCTGGTGATTATTTATAGGGGAGGGAGTGCGAAATTTTTTGGCGCGGGGACGGAGAGGCGGAGCTACGATTCGTGGGGTAAGGATTGGTGGATTTCTATTGGTTAAAATTGGGTTGAGGAGGATCGACGGGCCCAGCAGTCAGATTATCACAGACGGTGAATATCACAGACGGTTCTATATATAGAACCGTCTGTGAATTAGAGCACAAAATTTTATATACTGATGCAATATAAACAATTAGTCTGAAAAGATAAAATAGCAAAGTTTTATATAGCTTATATATACTCATTTGAAAGGTTTCAATAAGATCTACAACTTTTCAGTTGAAGAAAATCCAAATTCCGAAAGGAAGACCAAGAAAAAGGGCAAAAATAGAAACCAAAAACTTGCGACACAGGTTCCAAAGATGGCCGATTTTTAGGGTCTTGGAGGGTGACTGGCACAAGCAGATCATTTTTTTGGACCGGGCTCGTCGTTAGCTTTCCAACGAGTATAAGAACGTCAAAAACGGACACCGTATGTAAAAGTTATGCCCATTTTACTGAAGGTGTCTCAAAACTGAATCCTACTCGGACTCAGGCGGGAAATTATGAAATTTTAGGGAATTGCAAGGCGGGAAATATATCACAGACGGTTTTTAATACGAACAGTCTGTGATAACTTCATTATCATAGACGGTTTTTAATAAAAAAAATCGTCTGTGATAATTCCAGATTATCATAGACGGTTTTAAATAAAAACCGTCTGTCATACTGGAATATAACAGACTGTTCATCGGTAAGAACTGTCTGTGATATTTGTTTTCTCCGATGCCATCAACACAAACGGTGTCTAAATTAAAACCGTCTGTGTTAGTGTCGGTCACAGACGATTTTGTCAAACTGTCTGTGATTTGGCGTCTAGTATTAGACTTTCTATAGTAGTGGCGACCTTTCACGACTTTGGGCTTCTTTCCTCGTCTCAATCTTGCCGTTGACTGCTAAGAGCAACTCCAGCAGTAGCCCTCAAAACAGGGCCCCTACTTTTCATTTGAGGGCTCCCCCTACTTTTGAGGGCTCTGTTTTCTGGGCTGCACTCCAGCAGGAGCTCTCAAAATAGGGCCCCTACTTCTCAATTCCCTCTATTTCCTCACACACTATATGCATATGTATGGGACAAAAGCACAATACACAATAAAATATTTATGATTTCACAATGAGGGACAATATTTAAATATATGAATTCAAATACGAATATTCAAATTTGTTCCGAATTTAAATTGAAAACACAAAGTTCATCACATAACATTCAAATTTGTTCCGAATTCAAATATGAATTCAAATACGAATATTCAAATTTAAATTCAAATTTATTCTGAATTTAAATTGAAAGCACAAATATGAATTCAAATATGAATATTCAAATTTGTTCCGAATTTAAATTGAAAGCACAAAGTTCATCACATAACATTCAAATTTAAATTCAAATTTGTTCTGAATTCAAATACGAATATTCAAATACGAATTCAAATACGAATATTCAAATTTAAATTCAAATTTGTTCCGAATTTAAATTGAAAGCACAAAGTTCATCACATAACATTCAAATTTAAATTCAAATTTGTTCCGAATTTAAATTGCACAAAGTTCATCACATAACATTCAAATTTAAATTCAAATTTGTTCTGAATTCAAATATGAATTCAAATACGAATTCAAATACGAATATTCAAATTTAAATTCAAATCTGTTCCGAATTTAAATTGAAAGCACAAATGTTCCACAAAAAACGAGGAAAGCTGAAAAATGAGAGCCGGAGTAGGGGGCCCCTAGGAATGAGGGCTTGGAGATCTCATTTGAGAGGCCTCCTATTTTTGAGAGCCAAGTAGGGGCCCTGCTGGAGTTCAGTTTTTTGCTCTGGCTCTCAAATATGAGATTTGAGGGCTCAAGTAGGGGCCCTGCTGGAGTTGCTCTAATAAGCTGGTTCAAAGCAAACACGTTCCATCCGTCTTTCAGCTTCTCTGCTCCAAAACCGAAGCCAGAAGTCGGTCCAATGAGCCGGATCGAACGCCCAATCGATGTGGATTTCTCGTTGGACAATTCTGTGTGGCATGTACGAGCTAGTCTTTGTTCTACGCTAAATTTCTAAAGGCAAGCACCTAATCATTGAGACAACTGATATGACCACCAAATAGTATACATCTAGTAGAGTTAGAATTTCTTGGCAGCTTTTCAGGTTGGAATTAACCACTTGGACCGGCCGGACGAATCGCCGATGGAGCAGCATTACATCTTTGACAAGATCTTGCTTGGAACAAAAATTTAAGTTATGAATCGACAATCAGATAGAGTGAGGTCACCAGGTTACGGTCATGCACACTCGCAATCAGCAGCAGAATTTCGGTGACATTTCACACGGAAGTAGCAGATTCCCTGTCGGTTTTTCTTCAAGATGTTACATTTATGCTTGGCTCGTACTATACCCTTCAAGGCTTCTAGCCATGCCTCAAAAGTCAAAACTAAAAATACACCAAATAGTCACAGTTCAATAGCTTAGTTAGCTATAGTTCCAACATGCCTAACTGACAAGATTGTTCCAACATGACTAAGTTCTTTTCTTTGCAAGATTGTCAAGTTGTCCTTTAATATGGCAGTGATTACTTGGAATAGTGTTCATGCACTGAACGATGCTTGAAATTCGGTGGTTCGCATATCATTTGCATGTACCACGTTTTGAGTTACATGCATGTTGAACGGAGACAAAAAATGTAACTCTTTCAAGCCATGATCATTTTTGTTAAGTCAGGCATTGACAAAAAGCCCCTCTGAACTAGAATTAATCAGCCCAACAGCTGGACTTTCTTTTGGCTTTGGGTCTATTCATATTAGTTTTTACTGATAGTTTTTAGTTTTAACTTATAAATAGTATCAGTTTATAGAGAGCTGTACAAAGAGAGAAACTCGTATGTAATTTTAGCCGATATAAATGAAGTCATTACAGCGTGTACTTCTATCGACTAATAGATTCCGTCTAGAAAAGACACTTCGTTTAAAAGTTATATGCTGTAGAAAAGTCATATACTATAAAAAGCAGCTTTTAGAGGTCAATATAAATAGGACCAATTCTTTTGATGGAAGGATCTTGAAACAATATGTGGATTATTTTTTGAAGTGCCACATTGGATTCGGCTCTCGTTCAAACTTTCGTCTTCATAAAACTTGCATAGGCAATGACGCCCATGTAGTCCACTACTACCGTCTCTACGACTACTGTAACCAATTGTTTACTACTCTTAAGACTCTTAGTGTCTTGCCTCGTAGCCTGCAAGTATTGGACGTTTGGCATTGCAGTGGATTATGACAATCTTGTCTAATTGAGCCGTTTTATATACTTGGGTGTTTACTTAGCTGTTTATTTTTCTTAACCAAGTTGTGAGCGGATGTATTATCGAGTCCATGAATTTTGAGTTTCATGAGATGAGATGTGATAGGGCAACTATTGGATAATGAAGGATTGCATATGGCGAATCAGAGAAGGGTGAATGACTTTTTAAAATTTTCCATATACATTAGCAACATAATACAACGAAAAACATAAGCCCACCAGCTTCCTAAAACCAAATGCCAAAGGTCACAAAGTCACTCGAGACTTCCAGCCTTACCGGTTTAACCGCCAGCCAGAGGGCGGTCGGACCGCTCGGTCGATCGAACCGAATCTCAGGGGCTGTTTGATCACTCCATGAACAGAGGCAAAAACATCAATGCCCACGACTAAGAAAAAAAGCTTACTCTTAAACCATTGATTCAAACAAGATGAAATTTGATACAAACCTTTTCTAGAATGTTACGAACCTATTCCAATTATTAATCGTGAAGACCATAGCCAAGGTTCTGACCTTTACCCAAAACGACAAAGATTACATCAAAACATGACAAAAGAAGAAAATTTTGATTTGCACTTACTTGTGGGTCCTTGATGATCAAGATGACCTTCAATGTGTTCTTATATATCATAACAAGCTAGATCACATCACAAAATAGAAGAACCAAGAAAAACAAAAAAATTACTCAAAATACCTCAAAAAGGCAAGCAAATCAAACAAGAACACAAGAGGGACAAAATAAACAAGTTTGATCTTCTATTACCACGAGGGGATGAAGATTACAGCCACTCCACATTTTGGAGAACAGAGCTCTCACAAGATCACACACATAAAGCTCTCAACACAAAGAAACATAATCGTAACTCCCTCTCATTAGCACCAGAGATATTTTCTCTCAATACACAAAATGGCTTATGTAGTGGAGGCTCACACCTCACATCTAACCATAACAATCAGTCCACATTTAGTGGATATAACTATTTACAAATTGAGAAATCCATAACCCATATATATATATATATATATATATATATATATATATATATATATATATATATATATATATATATATATATATATATATATATATATATATATATATATATATATATATATATATATATATATATATTACACTTACACACTTGCACGTTTGTAAAACATAATTTTCTTATGGCTCCAATAGCCCAATAAGACGCTTCATCCTTCATAACGTGACTTAATGCACCTTAGTCCACCATTGTAGTTTTACAAACTGCCTCTCCACCTGATATTAGATAATTTACGCAATTACTATCCACTAACCTCAATAATGCTTTTTGTCGAAGCAAACTCTAATATAAAGTTTATGATACCTAATTACTTACTGTCAAACCTATATGCCCCCTTTGCCGATCGATCTGGATTGCTCGTTGGACAATTCTGTGTGGCATATACCAGCTAGTCTTTGTTCTGCGCTAAATTTATGAAGGACAGTACCTAATAATTGAGACAACTGATAAGACCACCAAACAGTATAACATCTAGTAGAGTTAGAATTTCTTGGCAGTTTTTCAGGTTGGAATTAACCAGTTGGACTGGCCGGACGAATCGCCGATGGGGCAGCATTACATCTTTGACAAGATCTTGCTTGGAACAGAAATTAAAGTTATGAATCGACAATCTGATAGAGTGAGGTCACGCGGTCAAGGTCATGCACACTCGTAATCAGCAGCAGAATTTCGGTGACATTTCACACGGAAGTAGCAGATTCCCGGTCGGTTTTTCTTCGAGAGGTTACATTTATGTTTAGCTCGTACTATACCCTTCTAGGCTTCTAGTCATGCCTCAAAAGTCAAAACTCAAAATACACTAAATAGCCACAGTTGAATAGCTAAGTTAGCTATAGTGCCAACATGTCTAACCAACAAGATTGTTCCAACATAGATAAGAATTAAAGAATGTCAAGTTGTCCTTTAATATAGCAATGATTACTTGGGATAGTGTTCATGCAGTGAACGATGCTTGAAATTCGGTGGTTCGCATATCATTTGCATGTACCACGTTTCGAGTTACATGCATGTTGAACGGAGACAAAAAAAATGTAACTCAAATTTCAAGCCATGATCATTTTTGTTATGCCAGGCATTGACAAAAGCCTCATAGTCTGCAAGTATTGGACGTTTGGCATTGCACTGAATTTTGACAATGTTATCTGATTGAGCCGTTTTATATAGTGTTTGGTTAGCTGTTTATTTTTCTTAATCAATTTGTGAGCGGATGTATTATTGAGTCCCATGCATACCACGCATGACATATGAGATGAAATGCGAGAGGGCACCCGTTGAATAATCAAGGATTAGGTATGGCGAGTCAGAGAAGAGTGAATGACTTCTTAAAATCTTTCCCTAAGCATTAGCTATACAATACAACGAAAAACACAAGCCCACAAGTTTCACAAAGCCAAGTGCCAAAGGTCACAAACTCACTCGAGATTTCTAGTCGCACCGGTCTGACCGCCAACTAGAGGGCAGCAGACCGCTCGACCGATCAGAACGAATCTCAGGGGCGGTCTGATCACTCCATGAACATATGCAAAAATAGCACTGCCCACGATTAAGAAAGATGCTTACTCTTAAACAACTTATCCAAACAAGATAAAATTTAGCACAAGCCATTCATAGGATGTCACAAACATACTACACTTATTGATCGCGAAGACCATAGCCAAAGTTCCAACCTTTACCTAAAACGACAAAGATTGCACTAAAATGGGGCAAAAGAGGAAAACTTCGATCTACACTTACTCGTGAGCCCTAGATGATCTTGATGACTTTGGATGTGTTATCATATATCATAACAAGCCATATCACATCACAAAATAGGGTAGAATCAAGAGAAACCACGAACTACTCAAAACACCTCAAGAAGGCAAGGAAATCAAACAAGAATACAAGAGGGACAAGATAAACATGTTTGATCTTCTATTACCATGAGGGAATGAAGGAATACAATCACTCCACACCTTGGAGAACTGAGCTCTCACAAAATCACACACACAAAGCTCCCAAACAAGGAAACGTAACCATAACTAGTTCTCATTAGCACCAGAGATATTTTTTTCTCAACACACAAAATGGCTTATGTAGTGGAGGCTTCTTACCTTACACTTAACCATAATAACCAGCCCACACTTAGTGGATACAATTACATACAAATAGGAAAACTCGGTAACCCATACACAAACCAGTTTTACACTTATACACTTACACGTTTTTCAAAGCGTAACTTCCTCATGACTCTAATAGCCCGATAAGACGCTCCATCCTCCATGACGTGACTTAAAAATCCACCTTAGGCCACTACTGCGGTTTTACAAACCGTCTCTCCACCCGATATTGGATAATTTACAAAATTGCTGTCCACTGGCCTCCACGATGCTTTTCGTCGAAGCAAACTCCAATACGAAGTCTGTGATACCTAATAACTTGTCGCCAAACCTATATGCCTCCAGCCTCCTCCTGGATCGTCTCCACTTGAAACTGCCCAAGTCCAACGTTACATCACATGCATGTACTTGTCTTATTGCGATCATTGTCTTTCTTCCATGTTTCTCCACTTGAGATGTAGCCTCACTCAGACTTACGTGACCTTCTATGGCCTCGAGCTCCTCCTCTAGCCTTAGTCTTGCCGTTGACTGCCGATAATCTCCAAGTGCACTGCACATTAAAGAATAAGCAATCAACCCGGGCACAAGTGACATGCATTTGACTCACGTCAGCAAACACCACATTGCACTCCTAGCCATGATTAACACAATACATAGATTCTCGCGCATGACTAACACTTGCATGAATTCCTAAAAAGCTCCTAGGCAACAACACATCCAAGACAAAACTAAGCTCACTCGACTAAGCAAAGACCGGTCTCACGGCCAATCAAACGGCCAATTAGACCGCCCCAGTCAACCTTAGTCAAACCTTAGTAGCAAAGGAGTCGGTTTGACCGTAGCAACCATGCCGCTGGTCAGGCCGCCCAAGACACCTCTAGTCGAACTGCTATCATACAGCCGGCCGCACTGCTCTTAAAACCTTTGCGCAACAAAATGATCACTTTGGAATAAACGTACCGCCAACTACGGGCTGGTACAACCGCTTCCCCGGTTAGACCGTCGCCTACAACTAGTCATACTGCTCCAATCAGACCACTGATCACCTAATAACAAAACCAGATAATTCAAATAACACAAAATCAAACTCAAACTTCGATAACGCAATATAAATAAAATAAAATATTCATCACAAAACATGTAGACACTCCACGTCACGTGGTCTTACCGATAACATAATATATCTAACTTCAATGAGATTTATCAACTACAGTAATGAACTTTTCGTTTTTTTCCCACACCAACCACATACAAAGCTGAAGGCGGCGGCGGCGACGTCTACTACTACAAAAGACGACTAATAAATGACTTCGATCAGATTAGGGCTGGACGAAAAACTCGAAGCTCGTTAGCTCGCTCGGCTCGTTAGGATAACGAGCCGAGCCGAGCCAAGATTTTAGCTCGTTAGCTATAACGAGCCAACTCGAGCTACCGCGAGCGCTCACGAGCCAAACGAGCCATACTTCCAGGAATTTAGATATGCATATACTGCTTCCATGGACCTAATTTGTACTCTATTGCATGTGTTAATATGTAAATTTGTACTCTATTGTACCCAAACGAGCCATGCATGTGTTAATTTGTACTCTATTGTACCCAAACGAGCCAAACGAGCCATGCTTCCATGGATGAATATATGATGGAGACATTTTTTGGCTCTGGCTCACGAGCCAAACGAGCTAACTCGAGCTTTTTACGAGCCGAGCCGAGCTAGCTTTTTAGCTCGTTAGTTATAACGAGCCAGCTCGAGCCAGCTCGTTATCCTACCGAGCTAGACCGAGCCGAGCCGAGCCAGCTCGTTATCCAGCCCTAGATCAGATACAGAGGCAGGCCTAGTTCTAGCAGCTCTTCCACTTGCACATAGATAAACGCTCTCATCGTACATGAGGAGAAAGACCTTGTGCGGGCTGCGGCAGTAGGGCTGGAAACGAGCCGAGAGCTCGGCTTGGCTCATTAAAGAAACGAGCCAAAAGTCTAGCTTGGTTTGGCCCGTTTTCTGGCTTGATCTGGCTCACGAGCCCTTGCGAACCAAGCTGTCCAAATCCAGCCAACAGGGAGTCAACACAGGAACCCAGAACCAGCCAACACAGGAAGCTGATTTGGAGCTCGGGATGGTTGAAGCATCGCTGCAATGCTGCCTCTGCTGGAGCCCAGGACAATTTATCACCTAATTGATAAAACTTTGCATAGCTCAACGAATATGAAAATTGATTAGATTAAGAAAACCTACAACGCTTCAAAAGAAAACCAACTAACGCAAACTACAAAGTGAACGACAAGAAGTATTATTAACAGGTTAGCATTTCACATGCCCAAATTGAGCTACAACCCCCAACGTAAGACTATACAACTCCACCTGTACATCTGAAACAACAAACTGAACCTAGAAAAGAACCACCAATGCTTAACATGAACTTGGTTTGTAAGAGCAGCATCCATAAATTTCGCACCTTTACCATGATACCATCAAATCTAGCTGTGCCGATTTTTACATATGTTCATGATAATGGCACAATTAAGCAATGGACAAGAATGGCACAAGAAAAAGAATTTAACTGTTTGGGGGAACATGTAACAAGAAGCTGGTTTAACATGGCCTGATGTAACAAACATCTGACATCTTATGCATGTAAATAAACTTATCACCACAGTAAGCAAGCTCAATTCGTCACCCGCTTTAATAGAAAACATGAAGCAAAACAGTATGGACAGAATATCAGGTAAAATCCATTTCACATGTTCAGAACAGAAGGTAAACAGATTGGACATCTTTCATTTCCAGAAGAAGAAACACAGTGTGAACATAACCATGCTGCGCATATCGTACTCATGTGACCATCAGAAACATGCAAGTATTTTTAAATCATCCTACAGAACATCATACACACTATCATCATAGGCTACATATAGTTCACAGGTATTCTCTAATATCTACCAATCAATTCCGTAAACCATGGCACCTACAACTTGTACAACCACAAATAAGCACCTAGCAATCTAGAACTCATGTATAGGAATTATAAGAATCGAACATGCACCTAGAAGAAGGACGGCGTTGAGCAGGGAGATGTGGGGTGGGGTGCGGCGGCCGGCGGATCTAGAGACATGTGGGGGCGGGTGTTGCGCCGGCGGATCAGGAGAGAGTTGGGAGCCGGGGCCAAATCAGGGGAGATGTGGGGGGCAGCGGCGGCGCACGGGTGGGAAGAAAGATCGGCGGCGGGGGGTGGGTGAGAAGAAAGATCGGCGGCGGCGGCGGCGTTGCGCGGGGGGAGGAAGCAAGAGCAGCGGCGGCGGGCGGGCAGGGAGATGTGGCGGCGGCGGGCGAGCGGGCGGGCAGGAGTGAGGGAGGCTTACGGATGGGGGACCAGGAAATATGTGGCTCGTACTTAGCTCGTTAGTGCGAGCTGAGGCTGAGGCTTGGCTCGCTGGCTTCTTTCGAGCTCGAGCTAAGCTGGGCTGATTTCGATTTTCGAGCTCGAACGGTTGGTGAATCTTGAGTTTTTCCTTCGGTCCTATGTGGCAGCATACACATGCGTTCGTATTTGTGCGCTATTATTATCCATCGCTCACGAGTATCCTCTCTCCCCTCGATTCCTGCACCGGCCAGTGACCCACGCATCCATACGGAGTGTCGTCTTGCTCGGCTCAGGATCTGAATTGTCCGGGAAAATCGACAGGACATGGCCACTCACCACGGCGTACGTGGTCCAGACTGCAAACCACCCAACCCAGCAAACGAAATAAATGGTGCTCGCCTGCGAATCTTGGCAGGCCACACACCCGGCCCGATCGAGGCCTACCTCTGCCTGCGCTGCGCTCGCATTTACTGCTACCGCCGCGCCGTGGCAGCAGCAGGAGGCTCTGCTCCTGTGCTCCAGGCCCAGAGTAAATAAGCCTGCATTATATTTATCTCCCAGTTTTGTCTTGGCCAGCAGGCAGCAACCCAGTCTGCTGCAATGGCCATCTGATCCTAGTGCCGCTTCTGCTCCGCTCGTTTATGGGAGGAAGAAGAAACGAAATGCCCCGTTTCTTCACTGGCTCGGTGCCTCAGGCTCTCTCGCTTCAGCCTGCTCCAGCAGGGACCATGATGCATACGGAGTGGATCCCCAAGCGCTTCAGCTGTCGACTTGTCATCGGATGCCATGGCACATTCAGCAGCACTGCCATACAATTCATGGCGTTATTATTGCGTGCAAATCTTCAGGGTAATGCTGCTACGCTTGCCGGCTGATTGCTAGGCTCTTTACCAGCTCTGATCCTCTGACCGAGAGAATATACGGCAACAGATAAAAAATTAGGCGGAGAGAGAGGTCAGAGGTGACGTTACCTCGTGGAGAGCAAATATTTGGCAGAGAGGAGAAATTCTATGTGTCATTGTGGAGAAATTTTATCGTGTCATTCTGGTATACACATGTTTATTTAACAATCTAGCTAATTATTGACATGTGTAAAATATAAGATCCCATCCGAAAGTCTAGAGAGGATAAGCTTCCTCCCCAAGATATCTCCACCTCTGCTCTTCCTCCCACCCTGCATCTCGCTGCCGTGCCACCGCCTCCTCCGATAACTGGCCTCGATGAGCTAGGCATGGCCATCCTCCTCCACACCACTACCTTCCGCCGCAGCCACCGCCTCCTCCTGCCCCACGCCTCGCCGCCGCGCTACACCTCGGCCACGCCGCTGGAGGTCTGCACTACGACCATCGACTCCTTCTCGACCCTCCTCACGACTACCTTCCGCCACGATTGCTGCCTCCTCCTCCCGCCCCATGCCTCGCCGTCGTGCCGCGCCTTCACCGCCCGCTTCTCGGCCGTGTTAGACTATACAAAACAGACACGTACGACCACGGCTTCAGACGCTTACCACTATGCCATACGACTGCGGCTTCAGGCGATTACGACAACGGCATACAACTACGACTTTAGGTGCTTATGACCATGACATATGACCACGGCTAGCTCGTTGGGGCCAGTCATCGGAGAAGGTGGGGCTGGGACGAGGCGGCGGCTAAGGCGTGGGCAGTGAAGATGCGGCGTGGGGCGGGAGGAGGAGCGGAGGCGAAGATATCTTAGAGAGGAAGTTTATCCCCTCTAGACTTCCGGGTGGGGCCTTCTACTTTACATATGTCAATAATTGATTAGGTTGTTACGTAAATCTATATGTACCACGGCGATACAATAAAATTTCTGACGTAGAGAGGCCGTCGTACACCATGCCCACACTAAGATGGCAAAAAACGTCTTTTTTTCAGTTTTACCCACAGCAGTGTGGTTTTTCTCGATTGCAAACGGTAATTGCGATGCCATTTCAGAGGCTTGCTTTGCAAATTAAGTCGTTGCTAAACTAATTTCCCTCGACGTATGGCTTGCATTAGACGAACATGAAGTTGCCTAGCTGCTAGCGAGCTACAAGCCTGGGTAATTGAGTATCCACGCATGCATGCATGACTTGCTAAACTTATCAGTACGGCTTGTAAATCTGATTTGTCCGGGGAAACTGACAAACAAAACCGTGGTCCAGCATGGTGGAGTCCAAGTTCCGGCAACGAAATCAATGGGGCTAATCTTGGCGGTACCGAGTTTCTTAGATCGGACCCGAAGCATGCATACATTGGACCAGCCGGCTCCTGCGCAGTACATTGCTGTACCCGGCCAGAAAGCAAACGAGATCCTCTGCAGTCGCGTACGGGCGACTGCAGAGGGAAGTTGCGATCTGAACCGTCCTTTTTCCAATCGGACGGCTCAGATCGCGACTTCTCTCTGCAGTCGCCCGTACGCGACTGCAGAGGAGCCGGTTCCGCCAGAGAGGCCTGCGTCTCCATGCCTTGATGCCTCAGGCCAGCCTGGATTCTAGTGCCGTTTCCTTCTTTGTTTTTTGTGGTTTATTTATTCTAGAGAAAATGTGTATTGCCCTTGTTGTAGTAACCAATATTTTCTTTATAATGACCATCTGAGAAGATCCAATACATTGTTGTGATGAACTATTATTAAGTTTATGGGGATATTTGAATATTGCAAAGTTCGTATTTTGTCGATTTTATTGTCAAGCTTGCTGGTTTGACCGCTAGCTTAACATCGGTTTGATCGCTGGTTGGCTGCCGGCCAAACCACCATTGTTCTATCGGTCAGACCGCTCAAGGCAGTAGTACCATTGCGGTCAGACCGCTAGTCGGTAGTACCGCGAGTTAGTTGCTGGTTGCAATTTTACAGAGCGTGTGTTTTGTGCTGAGTGTGACTAGTCTGACCTGCCTATGGTTGGTGGTCAGACTGGCACCAAAAATAGATTTTAGAATTTTGAGAAATTGGTTAGGAGGAGATTTAAGATATGTTTTGCCAGTGAATTAATGTTGCATGATATATGTTTTACCTAACTTGGGTCAAGTTATGAAGAATTTGTACCTAGAAATGATTCTTTGTCTGTTGATGTGCAGAAAGCTTTGGAGCCAATCATGATCAATAGTATGGAACAGGGCTACGCACATGGAGAAATCGAGGACCAGAATGATAAAGGATATCGGGTGAGATGGTTGAGTTTAATCATGGCACAAAGAAGACGAAAAATGTTGAAGGGAAGGTTTGAGCAATGGGTTGCACCAAGTGGTTTGGTCGGTCTAAGTGAGGCATGGTCCAGTGGAACTAGAACAGGAGAGATTTACTGATTCGTGGCAAGCATTGGTGTAGATACACGTAGCGAGCATAGTGGTTGCTTGCAATGGAAGATGAAGACTAAGTTATGGCGCGGGTATTTTGGTAATTTGCCAAATAGTGTAAACTGTGTTGTATTAAAACCACGACGCTTGAGTGCTGCTTGGGAAAGTGGGTTAGGTCAAGGAAATGCTAAGAATATCAAGTAGATCAATAGCTAAGGATTTAGCGGATTCAAACTCATGTGCTTTAAATGTGTGCATGAGTTAAGTGTGTGAGTAAAACCCATGTTGTGTGGGATTAACAAGTTTTTCCCAAATATGCTAGAGATAGTATCCATTACGGTTAGATGTGGGCTGGTTGCCTAATCTATTTAATAGATTGGAATGGAGACTTGCAATTTAAACATCCAATAATCCATCATTCTAGCCAAGTGTTCTAGGGCTAGGTTTTGAGTGGTGTGGTATGCTTTCTTATCCTCCAGGTGGAGTGGAGTGACTATAAAACCTTTATCCTCACGTAGCTATACATCAATTTTGTTCATTTCTCATGGAGCCCTCTTGTTTTGGTTGATTTACTCTTCATCTTGTTGGTTTTGATCTCCTCTACCCCGTTCTTGATTTTACTGTGTGCCAAGAACATATTAGTGGTTGAGATGACTCATGGAGATCATATGGATGACGAAGTCTTCTTCCAATTGGCCGGTGTCAGAGATGGATGTCACGAATATGAAAGCCTTGGTCAAAATTGTGAAGATCCCTTTAAGGAAATATGTGAAGCGGATTGAAGCCGTTGGACAACATTGTCCATCGGGGAAGATTGGGCAAATCCCAGTTTTCCAAGTATACTATGAGTGCGGACTTTGACTTCTTGCTCACCCCTTTCTCACAGTCGTACTCAAGTACTTTGGGGTGGAATTGGTGAACCTAGTCCCCAATTCGATCATCATGTTATGTGTGTTCATGTACCTATGCGAAGCCTATCTGAGGATTCCTCTTGATCTGAAGCTCTTTTGGTATTACTACAAAATGAGTAGACAAGCCAGGGTTGTCAGGAGCTGTCGTCTAAAGCTCCATGATGGTAAGATAGAAGAATACATCCAGATGTTTACTCAGTCCTTATGGCCAAATTGGAAGAAAAAGTGGTTTTACTGGGAGACAACCAGTGAAGGTAGTCTTTCCTTTGTGGGGAAGGTTGCAGAGAGAAATTCTTCCTAGAATTCAGTCCCTAAAAACCTTACTCGGATAGCCCCCTACATCCAAACTATCAAGGAACTAAGAGAAAAGGGGCTCACCGGTTGGCATGTGGTGAAGGGCTTCATCACTCGTCGTATCAACCCTCTAAGAAATGAGCATATCCAATGTGGATGTACTTGGGGGATAAGGATATGACCAGAGACTATGAGGATGGTAAGTAACAGACAAACTCATTTTCTTAGTTAGATTTTGAATTTTGAGTTCTGTTTACCGACCACTTTATCTGTCCATGCAGATCTTGCTTTGGGAGAGATTGACTCCCAAGTCAAAGCTATCTATAGAAGGCTCCAACACTTGATGTGAAGGCTCCCCGCATCTTGGTGGATGTATGCACCGACGAAAGAAGAGAACACCTAAAGGTAATTGAATTTCAATCTTATCTTTAGGATTTCATAGTCGTAAGCAACAAGTACTTAGCATTCTTCTTTCTTATAGAAAGTTGGCATAGAAAACCGTCAAGATGACCAAGAGGTTGAATTGATGGTAATCAAAAAAGAAAAGGAGGAGATTAAAACTCCTCTGACCAAGAGGCGTCAACTGTCAAAAGTTGTCGACAAGCAGGGTGACAGTTCAAGTGCTGCTCCTCCCTCTCCTCCTCCGTCTGCCCCCATTAAGCAGTTCTTTGCAGACGTGGTTGCTGCAAAGGAGATAGGGGCAGTTGTACAAGTGCAACTAGCTCCCAAGATCAAGGTACCCTTCTATTACAATGACAAAACATTTTCATTTAGCGCTTCTCAAGGCTTTGTTAAGCAACTCAAAAAGGATACTGACAGAGTTTTATATCTTTTATGAAGGAGACTGCTACAACTGTAGAACCTATGATCAAGAAGGAGTCTGCTCTTCAGGTGGTCGAAGTCAGTCTTAACCATCTGGAGGGGCAAGGGGAACAAGGAGTTGTAGTACCTGGTCAGGGTCTACGACTAGACGTGGTCGGAGGTGACCCCACTCCTCAATGACCAGGCGTGGTCGTGAGAAAGAAGTCATAGAAACCTTCTTTAGGGAATGTTCCTTCTAAATTTAAAATCAATGCTAAGAAAGCGAGGTGTGCAAATAAGAGCATAAGAATAATATTTTACCTTTTTGTTTTCTTAAATGCTAATTTATCTCTCTTCTCATGACTTTAGCTCTGCTCCCCATTGATTTAGGATGCTTGTATTGAGAAGCCCCTTGCCATTCTTCCCGCAACCGAAGAGATAAGAGAGAAAATGGTCAAAGAAATGACTACCCTTTTCGTTGCAGAAATTGCTATTGAAGCTGAAGGTACTACGACCACCAATATGGTTGAAGCAAGAGAAGCTGAAGATACAGTAGAAGTACCTGGTTTAGAAATGGGAAATCCCTCCGACTGGCATGATGAGGAGGGAATCACCGAAGAGGCTCTTCCTCACCTCTAAGGAGGTACAGTCGAAGAAGAAGAAGAATCTAACTTCGTCTCTTAGTATTTCAATCCTGTTGGGGTCTTCCTCGTATTGATTTCATGACCAAGTTCCTCACCCCAAAGATATTCCCAACAAGGGGAATGTCTTCGATGACGAGCGCCTCGAGAAGGTGTGGTGGAGTAAGGTTGACGAGCTCAATCGACTAGAGAATTCCTAGCAAGTACTCACCTAGTTTGTTTGTACGAGCATCAATGTAAGCATGTAATGCATAGTCATTTACAATTGGCTTTTCTCGATTCACATTGTCTCCCTTTATCCAAAGAGTATTAGAAGACATGGTTACTATGGCCGAATACCACAGACAACTCATGCTCTTAAGACAGGAAAATGCTGAACTGTGCGAACATATAAAGAAATGGTAAGCCACTGGCATATGTAAGTTTTTTTCTATTTTGACAGCTAGTCTAGCTCTTCATATCTATATTTAACCCTTATAGGTATAAGAGTGACGAAAAGACCTTATCTGATGCACTCGACAATGAGAAGGTCAAGACACAGAAGTTAAGGAAGGAGAACGTCGACCTTACAATTGAGCTTTTGAAGGCAAATTCTACAATCGATCAGTTGCAAGATAAAATAAATAGTAAGTTCTGAACATACGATTACTTATTCAGAAGTCTTTCTTGTCTTCGATGAAAAGACCAAAGTGACTGGCGAGCTTACTCATATTGAAAAAGAGAAAAGCCAGAGGATCAGGTCACTAGAAGACTAGTATAAAGATGAAGTTGAGAAACTTGAGTCTCAACTAGTAGGTAAGGAAATCTTTACCTTCGACCAGTTCTTACTAACCAGCCTTTTTATGAAGTCTCTTTTTTGACTAAGTTTCACTCTATTTGTAGAGGTTGTAGTCGAAATAAAGTGACTTGTAGCAGCTTCGATTCATAGTCAGGAATAGACACAGCCAATGAAGAGCATTCTTCAAGAGAACGTTTCTCTTCTAAATGATCTACTCGGAGCGCTTGGTGTTCAGAAGATCAAACCTTATGAGAACACCATGATTGCTTATCAAGTACAATCGGATGACAAGTTAGAGCTTTATAGAAGCTCTTAGCCACCTTGAAGACCAACCAGGCTACCTCGATACGAGAGGCTATTAAGAGTGTCGTAAGTTATGCATTGGTAAAACTTAAGGCATGTGACCAAAGTCTCAACCTTCGACCGATTGATTATGACTTCGACTGCTTTGAAGTAGAGGCAGCCTGTTTGATTGAAGAACTAGAGCCAGCTAGTCAAAAGATCGGGGAGGGGATGCAAATCAACTCTCCTTCGTCAGAGTAGTTTGTAATAGGGAACTTTGTAAAAAAACAAACTTTTTGCTATTGAAAATCACCTTTCTTTCCCTGCAATTCATCTTGTTGAGTAGTTAGTACTCATAAGATGAAAAAGAAATAAAAAAGTGAAATTATGATTAAGAATCGAAGTTATATTGATAACTCTATCTTAAGCCCCGACTATTTATTTAATTTATATGGATAAACTAAGCAAATAGTACAGAATAAGGTATGTATAGATTAGAGAAGTTCATCTGACTATCGTTGTCGACTTCAATTGTTATGTTCTGGTAGCAAAAGTTAGGAATGAGTTGACACTAGGAATTTCCTTCTAGTGGGCAGGACCACATGCAGAAAGGAAAGACTTCGACTAGGTGATGTTATCTTTTTTTGACCAGGTTAATCAAATGAAAGGTATGAACAATAACATGACAAACACTCAAAGTTCCTTCTTTAAATCCATTCGACTTTTTCAGTTAACTCAATTGTTTTGTGCTGATAGCAAGAGTTGGAAGCATTACGACACTAGGAAGCTCCTTCTAGTGGGCAAGACCATGTGCAGAGAGGAGAGACTTCGACTAGGATGTTTCATTCTTTGATCAGTTTGAACATATTGAATGTACAAGAAATGGTTGAACAAACATAAAACAAGCTCTACTCAACTTACAACAATAAAGATTGAATAGATTAAAAACTTTTTGAAAGAGTAGAAAAGTTGTGCATAGAACTTACGCAATTCGTCGATATTCTAAGAGTTTGAGAGAATCTAGCCATTTTCCATGGCAAGTCATACCAAGCCTAGTCATGTAACTTTAACCACATTGTAAGGACCTTCCCATTTGGGGGAAAACTTGTTCCGATTAGACTGAGATTGAATTTTCATCAATACCAAATCACCTACAGAAAGGCTATGAGGTTGGACCTTACAATCATATTATTTATACATGGCTTGTTGGTAGACTACCGAATGAATTATGGCTTGATTCCTCTTCTCTTCGAGTAGGTTAATGTTATCTGCTCAAAGTTGCTCTTATTTGGAGTTGTCAAAGCTCTCGACCCTTGTCGACCGAATCTTTTGTTTTGGAGGAAACATGGCTTCAGTCCCAAAAACTAAGAAGAATGGAGTTTCACCTATTGCTCGACTGGGAGTCATGCGAATTGCCCATAATATTGAAGGTAATTGTTGTATCCAAGCTCCCGAGTGTTTTACGAGCTAGTCAAAGACCTGATGTTTAATCCCTTGCATTATTTAGCCATTCGCTCTTTCGACTACCCTATTACTTTGAGGATAGGCGACAGATGCAAAACATAACTTGGTACCCAATTTCTCGCAAAATTCTTGAAACTTTACACTCGATAATTACTTACCGTTATCTATAATTATTCAACTGGTATCCCAAATTGAGTAATTGCACTCTTCATCACGAACCTTTTAGCTACTTCTGTTCTTATTCCAGTGACATGTTCAGCTTCAATCCATTTTGTGAATGTATCAATAGCTACAAAAAGAAATTCAAAGCCTCTTATGCTTTTGGGAATGGTCCTATGATATTAAGACCCTAGGTCACAAAAGGCGAAGATAAAGGTATAGTTTGCAGAGCCTAAGTTGGGTTCGGGGGAACTTTTGAAGACCTGGCTATGATCATACAGAGAAAAGATATATGGATTTTTCTACAGGTCTGGGCCTTCTCCTGGGAGAATAACAACCCTACTCCTGTGTGGCGATTGCTCAATGAACTAATTACAATAGAGAAAGTAATGTGGAATGTCCTGCTCTACTTCTATTCTTCTTCGGATTTGTCGCCTTCTTCTCCTTGACATCCATCTTTATATAGCTTACAGGGTGGCAGCTGTTTTCCTGTGCTAAGAAACACCTTCACGTTTCTAATGATAACCGTCCGACAGAAGTTATTAAAGATGTGATATCTTACTCATCGTACGGCGGTTTCTACCAGAGAGAAGTTATGTTCATTTATTCTAGAGAATAAATGCATGTGCTAACCACCTCGCAAATAGGTCCACGATGCAATGGGATGTCGTAGATAGGTCAATCAAAATTTGGCTTAGTCATAGGAGGATATACAACCATTAGTTGGTCCTAGGATAACTTACGACTATATCATATTCGTAGGAGAGCTTACGACTATGAGGTGGTCATAGAAAAGGCATACGACCAAGGAATGGTCGTAGAAGGGCTTACGACTAAGGAGTGGTCGTAGAAGAGCTTACGACTAACTTGTGAAATCTCTCTCTTATAGCTAAGGGGTATACTCAGGGAGTATAATGATGTAACAATATCATTTACAGATAAATTACAATTTGAGGATTGTTACATCCTGTCACATCTTTCTTTACTTTTTATGCTGATAGAGGTCTAGAGCACCAATTCTCTTCTCCTAGAATTTCCTATCAGAATGGAGTTATAGAGAGAAAGAATATGACTATTGTAGAGATGGCTAGGTCCATACTAGGTGAGCATAACACCTCCAGGAAGTTATGGGTTGAGGCAATTTCTACTATTTGCTATGTGTCCAATAGAATGTTCTTGAGATCGTCCATAGGCAAAACTTGTTTTGAGTTATGGCTTGGTTATAGGCCTAGAGTTTCTCATTTTATGATATTTGGTTGCAAGTGCTTTAGTTTTAAACATGACAACTTAGATAAATTTGAATATATATATATATATATTATGATGGCATTTTTCTTGGATGTCCTACTCATTTGTGGATTTTGTGTTTTTAATTTGATACTAACAAAATCATTGAGACTTTTAATGAGGCTAGTCCTGATACACTACTATAAAAGAGGTTATACTAGACGTTTACATCACAGACGGTACCGTCCGTGCTATAATTATCACAGACGGTTCATACAAATAACCGTCTATGGTATTTTCATAGACGGTTATTCATACAAACGGTCTGTGATAATGTAAGACATCACAGATGGTTCTTACTAATACCCGTCTGTAATAATTCATAGATGCTTATTGATAAAAACCGTCTGTGATAATAACAGACTTCATAGACGGCTATTTATTTAAATCATCTGTGATATTTCATAGACAACTTTTATTACAAACCATCTGTGATAATGAAATTATCACATACAGTTTGTACAAAAAAACTGTCTGTGATATGTTTTCCACCTCGCAATCTCCTAAAATTTCATAATCTATTGCTCGAGATGAATTTGAGTCCGAGTAGGATTATGTTCTCAAACACCTTTACTAAAACAGGCATAACTTTTACATACAGTGTCCATTTTTCTGTTCTTGTACTCGTTGGAAAGTTTGCGCCCGTCGCCCTCTAAGACCCCCAAAATCAGCCATTTTTAGCCCTAAATTGGCATAGCAAGTTTTCGGTTTATATTTTTGCCAAAATGTTTTTATCTTTCCATTGGAATTTGGGGATTGCCTCAATTGCAAAGTTGTAGATCTCATCGAAACCTTTCAAATGAGCATATATAAGCCATATAAAACTTTGTTATTTCATCTTTTGAAACTAGTTGTTTACATTGTACCGATATATATATTATGTATGTATATATATGTGTATATATATATATTGGAATTATGTATCACAGATGGTTTGTGGTTCAAACCGTCTATGATAATTATGTCCCTGACCGCTGGGCCCATTGATCCTCCCCAACCCAATCCTAGCCAATAGAAACCCACCCGCCCCTACCCCCACATATCGTAGCTCCACCTCTCTATCCCCATGCCAAAAATTTTCACACTCCCACCTCTCCCTCCCGTATAAATACTCACCCAAACCCAGCCTCCTCATCGTCCCGTATGAAGCAGACGACATGCAAGTCTATGGGAGGCAAGGTGCCACGGAAGCAGCTGGCTACCAAGGCGACGCGCAAGTCTATGGTAGGCAATATGTCACGGACATCTAGCTCGCATGCTGCACCAAGGGTGAGAGGGCCTAGGCATAGAGGCCTCGTCCGTGCAGTTGAGCTTCTACTATCTACTAGGATCTCTATTTTTTTCTCTATTATTGCCATGTTTAAGAGTTAGTTTGTAGGATTAGGAGATGTGTTCTTTTCATATTCTTATTGTGTTAGCTAGATGGGTAACCTACTCGTTATCTTGTGATGTTGTAATGGTGGATTCTAATCTTATTGGAAATAGAATGTGCTGCTGTGTTTGTTGCTGTATTTGCTTATTTTCAGATGTCATAGTTAACATTTCCTTAAGCTAGCCAAAAAATAGAAAAAAAATTTAAGCATAGAATAAACTATCACAGACGATTTTATGGTATAAACCGTCTGTGAAGGATTATCACAGACGGCTAAACACAAAAAACCGTCTGTGATACTACCACATCACAGACAGTTCTATCTCTCAACTGTCTATGATGAGAAAGTATCACAGACAATTCTATATACCAACCGTCTGTGATACTCGCCCATCAAAGATAGTCGGTAGCTAGAACCATTTGCGATGTGTGAGTATCACAGACAGTTTTTGGTTTGAGCTGTTTGTGATAGTGTTTTTCATAGATGGTTCTAATTACAAATCGTCTATAATGTGATCATCACAAATGGCTTACAAACTGTTTGTGATAACCTCTGATTATCACAGACACATAAATTCAGATGGTTCAGAAAACTGTTTGCGATGATGGTTCCGAACTGTCTATGATGACCCTTTTTGTAGTAGTGATACTAGACCTGATAGTGTAAGTACACAAGTACAAGATGAACATGAGACTATCTTCATTGATGATGACTGTGACTTAGAGGATGAGGACCAAATCACTCCTCTAGTCACTCCTGAATTGGTTGGAGAACCTGCTTCCACTACTCTAGTAGAGCACCCTCCTCCCACATTCACCGATACTTTGATTGGCTTTGCTCCTACCTCCATAGCTTATGAGGTAGAGGCCACATCTGAACCAGCACCTCCACTTCATATTCAGCGATGGCACCCTCAGGAGCATTGATTGGGGATCACCATGAGTGAGTTACTCGTTCCAGGTTTATCTCTCCAAATTCTCATGCATATTTTGCTTTTGTTACGTCTTTGAACACTGAGATGTCACCTATGTTTTATTTGTTTTCTCTTGGGTCAATGTCACACATAAAGAGCTTGAAAACTATAAAAGAAACCAAGTCTAGACTTTAGTTGAATCTCCTCCTAATCATAATATAATTGGTACAAAATGGGTTATTAAAAATATACAAAGTGCGGATGGGTTGGTAGTGTGCAACATGGTTAGCCTTGTAACTTAGGGTTTTTTTTAAGTAGAGGGCTTAGACTTTGAGGAGACCTTTACACATGTAGCTATATTAGAAGCCATTCGCGTTCTGCTAGCATTTGCTACATCTAAGGCCTTTAAGCTATTTCAAATGGACATCAATAGTACTTTCTGCATTGTTTCATAGAAGAAGAGTTCTATGTTAAGCAACCTCTTGGTTTTAAAAATCCCATGTTCCCAAATTATATGTATATGCTCTCCAAAGCATTGTATGGATTGAAACAAGCACCTAGTGCATGATATGATAGACTGAAGAGTTTCTGCTTAAGAATAATTTTAAAATAGGAGTGGTGGATAAAACCTTGTTTAGTCTTAGATAAGACAATGAATTTCTACTTGCTTAGATTTATGTGGATGATATTATTTTTTGTGGTTCGTCCATTGCTTTGGTGTCCAGATTTTTCAAACTCTATGAGCAAGGAATTCGAGATGAGTATGATGGGCAAGCTGACTTTCTTCTTTGGTCTTTAAGTCAAGCAACTGAAGGAAAATATCTTTATTCATCAAAGTAAGTACATCAAGAACCTCCTTCGGTGCTTTGATATGAGAAGTAGCAAGCCAGTATCTACTCCAATTACCATTTTTACTGGGCTAGATTCCGATGAAGATGGAGAACCCGTGGACCAGAAGGAGTACCACAACATTATTGGCTCCCTCCTCTACCTCACTTCTTTGAGGCCAGACATACACTTTGCTATGTGTCTGTGCGCTCGATTTCAGGCTTCCCCTCATGCTTCCCATCGTCAAGCAGTGCATTGTATTTTCATGTATCTTCAGCACACTCTTGACTTTGGACTCTGGTATTCTTCTGTTTATGCACTGTCTCTTCGTACTTTGTCTGATTATGATTTTTGCGAGGTGTAGGATAGATAGAAAGAGTACATATAACACTTGTCATTTATTAGGCACATCTCTTATCTATTGCACATTCCACTGTAGAAACAAAGCATGTAGCTGCTGCTAGTAGTTGCTCCTAGGTTTTTGAATTTCATCTACTCTGTTGGACTGTGGGTTGGTCTTAGATGGTCTTCCTCTGTTCTATGATAGCACTAGTGCCATCAATATTGGTAAGAACAAAGTGCAACACTCTAGGACCAAAAACATTGACATTAGATACTATTTACTTAGAGACCATGTAGAGAAAGGTATTGTTATCACTTTGTATAGTTAGAACACCAGGTTGTAGACATTTTTACTAAGGCTCTTGATTTTTGTCAATTTGCTTCTTTGCGGGGGGAGTTGGGAGTTATTAGTCCTTTTGGCCTGTTTTGAGGGGGAGTTCGACTCTTTTGCTTCCACTATATCATAATACATATTTAATTTCAGCAATTTGCATTATAATATAACTACATGGAACTTTGACTATTATCTTTGTGTTACATGATATCTTACTTTAAATCTTATCATATATTAGTTTGTTAGATTTACCAAGTCTTTCTATATGTAGCTTCACTTTTACTATGCTAACTTGCTTAAATGAGAAAATTTTGAACTAAATCTTGTCAATATTGGATCTTATGAGTAGTTTTGTTCTAGTCATTCTCTTATGATTCATGCCATGTCAAATAGGCTAAGTTAAGTCTTGAACCTAATTTGAGCTTTAGATTGAGCTATGCTAATTCTTTGTTAAGTATTCTTTTGCGGCACATGTCGGGTATCCCTTACGGACTAAGGAGTAGCTCATTGTTCTTAAACCAAGCAATTAAAATGAAAATGATCTCATTTTATGCGTGAAAAAATTGATCTCACCAATCCTTTCTCATGAGACAGCTTGATATTGCACTAGGCATGAACTTAGGAGAGTTTTGGATGACCATGATCATTGTCTTAAGCTTTCTGCTTGGGATTGTCGACAAACGCTTGAAATCTAGCACATGGCAAATTCAACTGAAGAAAACAAAAATTATGAAAAATAGTTGAAGCTTAGGAGTCAGTTGTAGATGGCTACTGGTCTAGGACTTGCTTCACACAGATAAGACCAAAATATATTTAAAAAATTGCCTTTTGTGCTAACTTGCTCAAATATAAGTGCTTGAATAAAATAATTCAATATTAAACCTGTAGCACTCTAAATGAACTCAATTGTACTTTCTTGATTCAATTTAGTTTATTGATATGGTTTGGCTCATTTGTGGATGCCTTTGGGTAAATTATGACTTCGAGCAACTTGACATACTAAATATCCATTTAATTTGAGATTCTTGCTCTTTTGGTTTAGCTTTGCCACATATGAATTGCCATGATCTAGATAGCTATTTCACGTAATATGGCTTGGTATAATACTTATAGCGTTATTTTGGATAATCTTCATAGCTCCTTATCAAGCAAAAAATGAATAAAATATAACCACTTTATTTCATTCAAATTATATATTCTTCCATACATCTTGATGACTCCATTGTCAAAAGGAGAGTTTGTTAATAATACAAATCTAGAGCTTGATTTGGAGTTTTTGTATGAATTCTTGCTAAGTTGGAGCTTCTGTGCTTTGTTGGACTCTCTTGATCTTCTAAACTTTTCTCACCATCACAAGGCCAAATAGAATAATTATTCTTTCATATGGATCTAGAGTGAGATTTTCTAATTTCTTCTGTGGAGTTGAAGTTTTTTTTTGTGAAAACTTGCTCTGTTTAGTGGCTTCACTCTATTTATGGCCCATATGACCATTCATTCTTCAGAATCCTTTTATGACCATTTTGAGTCTCCCTTTACAAAATTCCTTTTTTACTTCTAGAACCACCTCCTATTTCCATTTTGAAAAATTGCCAATGGGTTTGTCAAGGGAAAGATTAAAGGACCATGTGAGAAGGTCTAAATTTTTGTTGTGCTAAACTATTGCCAAATTGGAGGAATTAGAATATGGATTTTACAAATTGTAGTTTTTTAGATCATCTTTTAGACCTAGTAGTCTGACCGGCTAGTGGAGAAGGTCAGGTCGGTCTGCTCCAGCGATCTGACCAGGTGTGGTCAGCGGTTAGACCGGCTAGGTAGCGGTCTAACTGGCCAAGTGTTTTTGGTTTCGGCTGGAATTTATGATTTTAGGAAATATGGCCATGGGGTGATTTGAATTGTGTTAGGTCAGTGCATATATATTGCATGATACATGGTTTAGCTAACATGGGTCAAGTTGTGAAAAACATATTCTTAGAAATGATTTCTTCATCTTTAAATGTGCAGGGAGACTTGAAGTCATCCATGATCAACAACGAGGATCGGGGCTACGCTCATGGAGGAGTTGAGATCAAGAATGATCAAGGATACAGATCTAGAATGATCAAGGATACTGGGGGAGATGGTTGAGTTCAAGCATAGAACAAGGAAGGCAAGAAATATTGAAGGGAAGGTTCAAGTGATAGGTTGTATCATATAGTTTGGCCGGTCTAAGTAAGGCATGATCTGGTGGAACCAGATTGGGATAGACTTACCAACATGTGGATAGCCAGTGGTGCACCTATATACAGCAAGCATGGTGATTGCTTGTAGGAACGATGAAGACTATGTTAAGGAAGGGTATTTTGTTAAGTTGGCCAAAATACTAGAAACTACATTAGATCAAAACCACAGTGCTTGAGCCAAATTTGGAAAAGCGGTTTAGGTCAAAGAGAGGCTGAGAAGATCAAGTTGGATCGAAGGCTAAGGACCTGGCAGATTTGGGCTCATGTGCTTTGAATAGCATGCATGAGATACTGTGTGAGTAAAATCCATATTGTGTGGTGTTGTGGTTACAGACCAAACAGAGAGAGAGAGTAGTAGTGGGGAGTTGAGTAAAAATGAATGGCTTAGGCCCCTTTCCTCATGGCCTATGTCTTATGTTCCCTCCACATGGGGAGTGCCTTTACAGTTATACCCTTATACATGAGTTCTCCCCTCAGGGGTACCTATGTCACTATACATGTCCCATTCTGGGCCTTGCATTCCCGAAACAGGCTTGCTGGGCTTTAGGTGGGGGCCACCCCTACAACAGGAGTCTCTCATGGTGAAGGGCTTCACGGGCTGAAGCCATGTTGCCGAGCCCTTTGGCCCCCTCCGTCCCTGCGGCCTGTGAGCTTTTTCATCATTCGAAGTGGAGTGTTCACTTTTTTGCGAAGGCGTGACGCCGGGCGGCTTGTCAAAGGCTTCGTTACCCACCTACTGCTGCCGTGGCGGGGTCGAGGCCGTCGCCCGGAGTGGAGATGTTGGCGGAGTCAAATGCGTCGGCGTATGAGGCAGGTTGGGTCGTAAGCCATCGTGCGCGCTGCCTCGGCGTCGGCGCCCCGACGACAAGCAATCGCCACCTACCCGCGGGCTTGATTGGCGCGACGCGAGACTTGAGGGGTGTGGGGGCGTGGTGACGCCATGTGGCGACGCTCCTTCTCCCGGCGCGAGTCTTGGAGCATCGTGACGGCGCGACGCTGCAACGTTGGACCGTCGCTGGTTGGACTTCCGCCGGTTGGACTTTCGCCGGATGGACTTCCGCCAGTTGGACTTTCCCCTTGATGGGGTATATATATATAGCGAGCTGGTGTAATCTTGTACCTGCATTGTGCGCGCGGATAGGTGCTGCTCCCCTAAAATGGGCCTCTTCAGTACATCCACATTCCATGGCGGCACCACGCCGCTCGGGGGATGTTGATGTACTGATGGAGGCCTATTTTTCTGGGGAGCTTGGCTAGCGTCTGTTTACGGCAACTACCTGCGGTTGCTGTGCTCGCTCTGCATTTCTGTACACAACGGCAAGGTTTGCCCTGTTCTCTGAAACAGGCTCACCTTCAGTCGGGGCTTGTGATCAAGCCCGCTTCCCAAGAAAATCTTGGTGGACTGAAGGTGGTCTGTTTATGAGATCAAGCCAAAACTTGGCGTGTCATGACCTGCGCCGGTGCGGTGTGTGGGGAGTGCCGTCGGATCTGCCACCCTGCGGAGGCGCTGCCTACAAGACGAGCAGTGGGGTGGCGTTCCGAGACCACTGTCCTCCTGCCTTGGAGGATCGTAGCGCGAGGTGGCGTTTGCGAGGTGGGCGGGGTGCTGAGCGGTGGCGGCGAGCCGGCGCCTGGTCGGCAGACGCGCGGCGCCCGTCCCCTACCTTCAAGTGGTGGCGACGAGGCGGGCGCCTGGTCGGCGTAGACGCGCGAGCGCTCCGTCCCCTACCCTTCGGGGTGGTGGCGGCGAGCCGGGCGCCTGGTCGGCGTAGACGCGCGGCGCTCGTCCCCTACCCTTCGACGTGGTGGCGGCGGGCCGGGCGCCTGGTCGGCGAGACGCGCGAGCGCTCCGTCCCCTACCGCCGGGGTGGTGGCGCGAGCCGGCGCCTGGTCGGCGCAGATGCGCGAGCGCTCCGCCCCTACCGCCGACGTGGTGGCGCGGAGCTGGTGCCTGGTCGGCGACGCGCGAGCGCCCGTCCCCTACCCTTCGGTGGTGGCGCAGAGCCGCGCCTGGTCAAATAGACGCGCGAGCGCTCCGTCCCCTAGCCTTCGAGGTGGTGGCGGCGGGCCGGCGCCTGGTCGGTAGACGCGCAAGCGCTCTGTCCCCTACCCTTCGAGGTGGTGGCGGCGAGCCGGCGCCTGGTCGGCAGAGCGCGCGAGCGATCCGTCCCCTACCCTTCGGTGGTGGCGGCGAGCCGGCGCCTGGTCGGTAGAGCGCGAGCGCCCGCCCCTACCTTCGAGGTGGTGGCAACAGAGCTGGTTGGGGTGAGCGCCTCTGGTAGTGCGCTTTAATGGCTCCGGGAATCGCGCTGACCCCCAGGCTGACACAGTTGGGCTGCTATATCCGTACGCGCTTGTCCATTCGGGATGAACACGCGGCGGGTACCGATTGGTGTGCCAATGGGCCGGCCGCAGTCAAGTTCCTTCCGCAGAGGGGCGGGGCACGTGGCGCGACGTTGTAGGCGTGCCGCCTGCTGGCTGCCCCCCTTCCAACACGCGCCACCGGCTGCGAGCGGTTGCGCTGCTCGCCGATCCCCGGTTGCGCATATCGCGCGGGCTTGCGGTTGTCCCTTCGGACAGGTGCGGCCAGGGTCGAGGGGGGCCGCGCCAGCGCGTGCCAAAGGCTGTATCGGGTCGCGCGACCTGCATTCATTGCTTGTGCGGACCCAGACGCAGCGGGACGCTAATGATGCGTCACGTGGTGACAGGACTCTGTACGACCACGGTCGCATGCTGGCTACGTGGACCGCCACGACGCTTCGGCTCCGCGCGTGGGGAGGCGAGCGGTTGTCGCTCGCCGTTTGCGCTTACTTTGGGTGGGAGGCGGAGGGCCTTTAAGAACCCCCCGTGGTATTGTACCCACGCCTCCTCGCGCTTTCTGGTTGTTCACGTTGCTTTTCGCATTCGCTCGCTCTGTTCCTGCACTCCTTTTCTGCCGCTGAGTTCCCCGTGGAGGCTGATGGCGACTTGCGACGAGCGTACTCAGGCGGGTGGCTACGCCATCCACAGGCGGTCCTCGCCTCTGGAGCTGAAATACACGCTGGGGGAGCGCGATCCATCGGCAGCAGACAAGTGGTGGGCGGCGAAGAAGAGTCAGGGTCCGTACTCCGGCGAGTTGGGCCACACGCTCGTGATGGAGGATACTATCCAATCGCTGCTGCGAAATGGGAAGCTATCGGATCGCCACGCGGTGCGGTTGCCCGCCGATGACAAGACGGAGCCGCGCCCTAGGAAGTCGGAGGCGATCGTCTTCGTTGCCTACTTCGAAGCCGGGCTTCGCATTCCGTCCGCAGCAATTGTCGGGGCGGTGCTGCGGACCTTCAAGTTGGAGTTGTCACAATTGACTCCGAACGCGGTGGCTCGCCTTGCCGTGTACAGCTAGGCCCTGTGCTCGGAGGGGTGTTGGCCCAACGCTTCCTTGTTTGCGTATCTGCATGAGGCCCAGTGCCAACCGAAGGAGCGGAAGGACGGTACGCTGTTGAAATTTGGCAGCGTCAACTTCCTCCTGCGGGTGTCATGCGGGAAGCTCTTCCCTGCGAACGCGACCCGAGGGAAGTGGGAGGTCAACTGGGCAAGGCGGTGGTTCTACCATCGTGTGACGAGTGGCAGCAGCCTTGAATGCGTAGGCGGGCCGATTACATTCAAGACCGCCCCCGGCCTAGCGCTTGACCAGGAAGATAGGCTGAGGGGGCGGAGACTTGTGGGTGTCGCCGCCCGCTTCAATATGCGCGACCTCACCGAGGAGTATATGATGCTCGATGCAACGCCGCTTTCCCACAGTTGGCTCTTCACAGCCGGTGAACGTCGGGATGACAACGTTCGCCCATCCGTTTGCTCGTTGCCCATGCCGATTGGCCTTCATAAGTCTCAACCATATCCTCCTCTTCAATTGTATGTATTGCATTTATGTAAATGTGTCGTCTGGGGTAGGGACTCGCCTTGAGGACGTGGAGCGCGCCGCGCGCGTGTTCCTCGGGCCATACACCGGTAGAGAGCACGGGCAACGCGCAGCTGCGACTGCGGAGGCCGGATTGGGGCGGATAAACCGCGTGTGTGAGGCCTTAGGGCTTCCTGTGCCGGATCGCCCCCCTCCGGACCAGCAACACGAGGATGATGGTGCCACGAAGACTAAGGCGCCGTCCCGCAAAAGATCCCGGAGTACCGCGACCACGGCCCGTACGGCGGTTGCCGCTGCTCCTGCCGGCGCGGCGAGCCCGGGGTCGCGTTCGGCGAGGTATGCCGACTCAGATTTAGAAGGCGTGGAGGGCGCGGAGACTGAGAGCGGGGGCGCCGGCAGCGGAGGGCGCGCTGCGGAGGCCCCGTTGCCCGCGGCCGTTGCCGAGGTGGTGGTGTCGGCTAGCGACACCGGTGCGGAGCCCTCGTCTCCGAGCATGGCTTTGGCGGGGCTGTCTTCCGCGGGAGCGTGTGGAGCGCTGCCTTTGCTAACCGCGGCGGCTGAGGCCGAGGTGTCGCCCGCGGAGGCGGGGGTGTCTCCCGCAAAGGTGGGGGTAACCCCCGCGGAAGTCATGGTGGTGAAGTCCCCGACCTCTATCATCGTAGCTGTGGAGACCCCTTCAGCGGATGCTGCAGCCGGAGGGGCCCCTTCTGTGGTGGGTACCGCGGTGGTATCTTCCGCCCAAACGAAGCGGGCGTGCCTGTAGTCCTCCCTTCCGTGGACTTCACGAGGGTTCGCTGTGGCGACCGGTGTTGGGAGCCTGTGGGACCCTGCTTCGAGCATCGAGGTCCCTCCACCCCGCGCCCTCCCAGCCCCTCCGGCCACGGTGACCGTGGCGCAGGCTCGGTTGGCGCTAGGTCCTGACGCAGTGGTCCCCAGGCCTTCCGAGACAGCTCCGTCCGTTGGGGCCTAAGTGGAAGCGTTCCCGCCCGCGGCTAGGGAGACGTCTCCGCGAAGCCACCCGCCCGCGACCGAAGGTAGGTTACGGTGGTACTCCTTCGATTATTTTTATTTATTATTTTTTAACGCCTCGTGACATGTGTAATACCTCTTTGTAGCAACACTTATCCCGGAGGAGGAACCGTTCCTTGAGCGCGGGGGTCCCGGTGCTGGCGACACAGGTGCCGCGCGACCAAGCCCGGCGGACTTCGTCCCTCCGCCGGATACTCTGAGGGCATGCGCGGAATTGCGGAAGACGCGGCCTCCAGCATCGGACAACAGGTGTTGCAGACCTACGGGTCAGGGCGCCTTGGAGATGCATTGGAGGTATCGGGGGTGCGGGTAAGCGTCTGCCTTTTAGACCCCCTTGCAGCCGCTTCGCGTTTGCTAACTCCTGCGTCGCACAGACACTCGAGCTAGCCCAGGCCCTGCAAAGTGCTCACGTCCGCGAGGGAGCAGCGATACGGAGCAGGCTGCGGGCCGTCGAAGAAGAGCTGCAGGGATCTGCGGAAAGGCGATCCGCCCAGGATGCTCGTATACGCTGCCTGGAGTTGGAGTGCGCGGAGATGAAGACGCGCACCGATGGGCTCGTCACCGCGGCGCGAGCCTCGGCCGCGGAAGCGGTGCGGCAAGAGGCTGCTGCAGAACGGGACGGCCTTGTACAACAAATCGTTGCTCGGAAGGCGAACAATGAGCTTGCGGCCTCTCGCGGGCGAGATCGAGCTCGTGGAGCGAGATCAGCCTTGGCGATGCTTCGGCGCGCTGGGACGCCATGCGGCCCCGAAGACACTCTCAAGGGCTTATCGCGAAGTGCCCGCGCTCGCCGGGCCCGAGGACTGCCGTGGTCGATCCGGTGGATTGGAAAGCGGCGGCGTTGCACGTGGCACCGCGGCGATCTTCGGCGATCCGCTGCGCGCATACGTGGCGTCGTGTTTAACGTGCGCGCTCCTGCGACAACACGGTTGTGAGCACGTTGCGGGGTTAGCCGATCCCCGACTGGAGATGCCCGCGGGGGGCGGCATAATGTCCGGCACCGTGCGAGCTGTACGCCGTGCCATGAGGTTCTTTCATGAGCGGATATGGGAATACTGCGGCGAGGCCGCAGCCATGGTCGAGCTACGGAACAACTTGTACGGCGAGGGGAACCTTGGCCGGTTTCTGGACGAGGTCCCCCGGCGTGACGACGATGGCGCCGCGGCTCCGGAGGACACCGTTGATCCGCAGGTGTGATAGGAGGTTGTCGCGTGTTGGTGTGTGTTGTAACTGAAGCCCTGGTTGTCTTCTTTGTTTTGTGTTTGCAAAAATATGGAGTTGTTTTCCATTGTTCTGATTCCTGCCCCCTTGTCCCAAGCAGCTACCCAACCGGGGCCGGCTACTGACCTCCGACCACAGGACCCGACGGCGTCTTCGACGCTGGCAAAGAGCCGAGGAAGCGTTGGATTTCTGGGCGAGTCGGGCGTCTTTGAGTGGGACCTCGGTACGGGCGGTACGGGCGCATGTTAAGGATGAGCCTGCCGACTAGCAGCCTGGTGCGCCGGGGGTGTCTGTGCGCCTTTGTAAGCGTCCTTAGCAAATACAATAACAGTCTTGACCAGATCTTGTGAAGTACATCGCCATCCTCCGGCTACATTGTCCCATGGTAAGCTCGGAGGGTTTGTACGCGCGCCTGTACGCGATGAGTTGCGCCCTGCGGGGGCAGTGTGATCGAGGTATACACGTAGTTGCGATAACCGCACACGCTCAGCTCGATATCCCCTCTAAGCGGCGGCGAAGCTGGCGCCTAGTCGAAGTAGATGCGCGAGCGGCAGCTGGTTTGGCGCCTAGTTGGAGTAGACGCGCGCGCCCGTCCCGTCCCTTCAAGTGGTGGCGGCGAGCCGGGCGCCAGTCGGCGAGACGCTGGTAGACGCGCGAGCGCTCCGTCCCCTACCCTTGAGCGGTGGCGGCGGAGCTGGCGCGTAGTTGAAGTAGGCGCGCGGCGCTCCGTCCCCTACCGCCGGTGGCGCGGCGGCCGGGCGCCAGTCGGCGTAGACGCGCGGCGCTCGTCCCCTACCCTTGAGCGTTGGCGGCGAGCCGGCGCCTGGTTGAAGTAGGCACGCGAGCGCTCCGTCCCCTACCCTTCGAAGTGGCGGCGTGAGCCGCGCGCTGTCGGCACACGCAAGCGCGTGGCGCGAACGACCTCTAGTGCTTCTCGCTCGCGGGTGTGCTCGCGTGGGAACCCGCCTCTAGTGTTTCTCGCTCGCAGGTGTGCCCGCGCGGGAACCAGCCTCTGGTGTTTCTCGCTCGCGGGTGTGCCTGCGCGGGACCCAGCCTCTTAACGTCACCTTGGTACTTTGCCGGCGGCACGTGCTAGTGGGCCCCTGTGGTGCACTTTGCCCGCCATAGAATTAACCGGGGTAAGCTGTGCTCTGAAGTACGTGGGGGCCAATGCCCACGCCTTGTTGATACTCCGAAGAGTGCGCGAAGACAGCGTCCGCGCCTTCTTTATACTCCGGGGAGTGCGTGGGATCGGCATCCACGTCGTATTTATACTCCGAAGAGTACGCACTGGGGCGACGCCCGTGCGTGCGCGGTGCTCGCGTCTTGTTTATACTCCGTAGAGTGCGTGGGATCGGCATCCATGTCCTATTTATACTCGGAAGAGTACGCACTGCGGCGACGCCCGTGCATGCGTGGTGTTCGCATCTTGTTTATACTCCGTAGAGTGCGTGGGATCGGCATCCACGTCCTATTTATACTCCGAAGAGTACGCACTAGGGCGACGCCCGTGCGTGCGTGGTGTTCGCGTCTTGTTTATAATCCGTAGAGTGCGTGGGATCGGCATCCACGTCCTATTTATACTCGGAAGAGTACACACTGGGGCGACGCCCGTGCGTGCGCGGTGTTCGCGTCTTGTTTATACTCCGTAGAGTGCATGGGATCGGCATCCACGTCCTATTTATACTCCGAAGAGTACGCACTGGGGCGACGCCCGTGCGTGCGCGGTGTTCGCGTCTTGTTTATACTCTGTAGAGTGCGTGGGATCGGCATCCACGTCCTATTTATACTCTAAAGAGTACGCACTGGGGCGACGCCCGTGCGTGCGCGGTGTTCGCGTCTTGTTTATACTCTGTAGAGTGTGCAGGGATAGCATCCGCATCTTCTTTATACTCCGTAGAGTGCGTGCGGAGGCGGACCTCGACGCTACATCTTATTTTAGAGTCCGTAGACTGCGCGCGGAGGCGAGCCTCCGCGCGTTGCGGGCGGTGAAATTGCGTGCGGAGGCGAACCTCGACGCTACGTCTTATTTATACTCCGTAGAGTGCGTGCGGAGGCGTCCCCCCGCTTGTCTTTGTTTATACTCATGCCCGTATCTTTGACGGAGAGTGCGCGCGCGAACGCGTGACTTTGCTTTAAAGAACAGAAATTTGTGCAAACGGTGAACTTTATTGAATTCCTGTTTGTGCGGGTGATCACTTACAAAAGAAGGGGGAGGAATACCAACCACTAGCCGCTAGGAGGGTGGGGCGATCGCTGACGAGCCGCTGCTGCCGGGGCAACCTTGCGCGCGTGGAGTGCGGGACGCTCTCGAGGGTTGCCCGAGGGCTCCGCATCCGCCCTCCCGGCTTAGGTGCCTTGGCGAGCCGCGTGGCATGGGCCTCTGGTGCCAAGCTCTATGCGCCGGGCCATGTCCTGGTCGCCATGAATGGTGATGATGGCCCGCGGCCCGGGAAGCTTCATGCACAGGAAACCGTGATGCGGGACTGCCCCGAGGGTGTTTAGGAGCGGCCGCCCTATTATGGCGTTGTAGGGGTATACAATGTCGACCACGTCGAAGATGGCATCCTCGCTCCTGACGTTGTCATTTTGGCCAAAGGAGGCTTGGAGGCATATCTGGCCTAAGGCGCGCAAAGGCTGCCCTCCAAATCCTTGCAGCGGGATGCCTGAAGGGCCCAATCGGCTCCGAGGGATCCCCATTTGGTCGAAGGCCGCGGCGAAGAGGATGTTTGCGGAGCTTCCTCCATCGACTAGGACGCGTCGGATGTCGCACCCGGCTACAAGGGCTCGGACGACCAAAGGGTCTTGGTGGGGGAACACCACGCCCTCGGCGTCGGCGGGCGTGAATGTGACTTCATGTTGCGCCCATTCTGGCGGCACCTGTGCCGGGTATGCCGCGACGTGGTGCAGCCTCCGCGCGTAAGCCTTCCGTTGTCTTGCCGAGGCGAACTCCAGTGAGGAGCCTCCGGAGATGACGTTGATAATCTGTGCTACCGGCTCCTCGGGGCTTGTAACTGTAGGAGGCCTTCCCGAGGTTGCTGTACATGCGCCTGGATTCCTAGGAAGCCTTCCTAGGGCTGTGCTCCTTGGTCCTGGGGGTGTTGGACGTGAGCCACAACGGGCGCGCGTGCATTCGGGTTTTTGTCCCTGGCAACGCTCTCTGTGTAGCGCTGCGATGGTGGCACAAGCACGCGTGTCATGGTTGCCCCGGCCGTGGATTTCGCACCACTGCCCGTGGTGCTGGTCGCCGTACTCTTCGTGGGTCTGGTCGTCTCGACCCCGGTCGTCTCGACCTCGGCTACGTCCCCGTCCTCGGCCTCGGCGCCCTCTGCCTCTGTGACCTGCGGAGGCGTTGTCTTCGGAGCCGCCTTCGATGTTGAAAATGTAACGGGATTTCTTGGACTTGCGCTGGTCGCGCTTGGGCCTGTCGCCTGGCTGGTCATTGTGTTGGGGGTCCTTGCGTTCGGAGGCGCCCTTGGGCTGCTCTTGCTTACACTTACCTTTCGAAGAGCCCTGTTTCGGCGAGTCTTCGCTCTTGACCGAGCCTTCTGCCTTGTTGGAGTCGGAGTCATCACCGTGTCACCTCCGTGCGTCCTCCTCCGCTCTGGCATACTCTTCCATCTTGTCGAAGAGTTTCCCGATCGTCTTAATGGGCTTGCGCGCATTGTACTCGGCCATTGGCCCCGGTCGGAGGCCTTGTATTGCCACATTGATGACCGTTGTTTCGTTGATGTCCTTGACTTGGCAGCGCACTTTCACGAAGCGCTTGAAGTAGTCCCGGAGCCTTTCCTCAGGTTTTTGCTTGACTGCGAAGAGCTGGTCCGCATCGACACGCTCGACGTAGTTTCCCTGGAAGTGTTGTAGAGTCGGTTGCAAACCTGTTCCCACGCGTAGATGGACTGTTGTTCAATGGTGAAGAACCAGGACAGCGCCACCCCTTGTAACGCGAGGGGGAGCCCTTTTGCCTTCGTGGTGTCATCTCCGCTAGCAGCTTCGATGGCGGTCTCGTACACGCGCACGAACTCTTGCGGGTCGGAGTCGCCTTTGTAGGCCTCGATGACGCTCGGGAACTTGAAATCTTCAGGCCATGGTGCCTGCTGTAGGCCCGCAGAAAGCGGGGACTCCGGGTCTACGCGCCGTAGTGGGGCGCGGCTAGACGTGGGGGCGTCGCGGCTCTCCGCCCTTTTCGGGGCTGGTTTGGATGCCATTGCCGGAGGGGCGTGTTGGCTCTGAGCCTCCTGCATGTCCCGGACGGCTCCGCGGAGGTCCGTTAGCTCCTGCTGAAACGCGCTGAGGGCCGCCAGCAGGGCCGTCGCTACCGCGGGCGTGGCCGGGGCCGTCGGTGCACTTGGTGGTGCCACCGGCATGGTGGTGACCACGGCCTACGTGCCCAGGCTGCACGCCGCATTGTCCCAGAGGGCCCCAGAGCCGGTGATGAGGTTCGCGTCGCTGCTGGGGTCATTCACCGTTTCTGCGCTGGGTGGAAAAACGGGTGTGCCTGCGTTGCCATTGCCGGGGTTGGCCGTCGGAGTAGTGCTGGTGGGATCGGTCGTCGTGTCGGTGGCGGGGTTGGTCGTTGCGCCAGTGGCGGGGTCCTCGGTCGCACCTACACCACTGCTCATACCTGCGGCTGCTAAAGCCGAAGCCCTTGTGCTGACGCGAGACTTCGCCGCCTCCGCCTTCTTCTTCTTCGCCGCCGCCGGTGAAGCTTTCGTTGGTGCCATCCTCCTTCAAATCTGGAAGCTTGCTCTTGTCCTCCCCACGGACGGCACCAACTGTTATGGTTACAGACCAAACAGAGAGAGAGAGTAGTAGTGGGGAGTTGAGTAAAAATGAATGGCTTAGGCCCCTTTCCTCATGGCCTATGTCTTATATTCCCTCCACATGGGGAGTGCCTTTACATTTATACCCTTATACATGAGTTCTCCCCTCAGGGGTACCTATGTCACTATACATGTCCCATTCTGGGCCTTGCATTCCCGAAACAGGCCTGCTGGGCTTTAGGTGGGGGCCACCCCTACAACATGTGGGATTAATGAGTTTCCCACATATGTGCTATTGGATAATATCCGTTAGGGTTAGGCCAGTTGCTCACCTATTTAATGGTTTGGGATGGAGACTTGCTAGTTTACTATCCAACCTTTCCTCATTCTAGCCAAGTGTTCTAGGGTTAGGGTTTGAGAAGTGTTAGTGTTATGGTGTGCTCTCTTATCCTCTAGATAGAGTGTCTATAAAACCTTCATCCTCAAGTAGCAATAGGTCAACTTTTTCTTAAACTCATGGAGTCTCTTTGATTTGGTTGATTTGCTCTTTTCCTTGTTGGTTTTGATCTCTTTTCTCCTCTTCTTGATCTTGTTGTGTACCAAGGATGTGTAAGTGATGAAGATGACTCATGGAGATTAATCCTCATTCATCTAGGCATCTGGTCTTACAAGTGTTGAAGCTGCATGGTTTTGCTTGGATTTGACATTCTCGGGAGATTTCTTGATCCAAATATTTTGTCTCAAATCTTTTGGAGTTCTTGCTTGCTGTGACATGTGGGAATATATCTAGAGCCATCTTGACCATTCTCAACCCACGAGCAAGTTATATTTTGAGTTTTCAATTTTTGATATATTTTAGTGCAATCTTGAGTGTTATTGAGAAAGATCTAAACTTTGATAAGGATTCTTACAATCCTTAGATGGAAAGTGTGTGCATTCTCATATCATTTGGACTTGGAGTGTTGGTGTCGCACCAAAAGTTACATCGACTTAGGCTGATTTTTTAGTTTTAGAATATGGGAGCGGTCAGACTATCGAGACCCGAATATGTAAGTCTAGACTCTCCTATTTATTGTACACCAGTCTAGGATCATGCTAGTGTACACAATGGAAGCATAGATCAAATATTGACCATGATCATGATTAACTAAGAAAGGCTCAAATACTATTAATTATCAAAGTAGCGACCTTACGGCCAAGTTTATAAATAATAGCCTGAAAGGCCTAACAAAATTAACTGGTAGTAGAAAATAGAAATAAACACAGTGGTCACTCGACATGCCCATAGGCAATTGACTGAGGAGTGAAGTCCTAATATGTGAAGTCATTGAAGCATTGTTCCTCGAATACCTTTATTTGATATGATTCGCCTTTAGCAACTGGGCAGCAAAAGATATAGCCATGAGTACATAGAGTACTCAGCAAGTCATTTGTAATAAGATGCAATATAAAATGATGCAAGGCAGATGGCTGAGTGGTTATTTTGCAGAAAGCGATAATTTAGAGTAAATTCAATAAATAGATTGAAAGTACACCTTGAAAATGAATAATAAGTGAATAAGTCAAACGAATTAAGTAAACCACAATTGAACTAACCATTCACGTCCCAACCACAAGTGAATTGACCATTTGCTTCCCAACCAAATCAAGATTTTATGAAAACTCTAGCGCTCGTGTGAAATCACCGAGCATTGTCCATAACTAGGGAAATGGCTATTCGAATAGTTTTAAACTCTGCAAAGGTTGTACAACTTTCTCCACATGATATGACCATCTTGTGACATCACTAGTATAACACGCTTTCTTAAATGTGCTAACCAAGAAGATCACAACAAAGCCTTTACAATACTCATTCTCGACCTAATTTTGCCCGCTAAGTTTTCACTACTAAATAGGCTAGCCACCGAGTCGGTAAAAGCCGCTCTTCACCAATAAGAGTCAATTGCTACAACCACAACCCACCACTACTACAAAAAGGTTTATATTAGACGCCTCATCATAGATGGTTTACCAAAACGTCAGTGTTAAATGCAATCACAGGCAATTTTGGTTTAGAGACCATCTGAGTTACTACCAGTGCTAAAAATTGTCTGTGAAGAGATAATATCATAGATGGTTCATGGTAAGCACCATCCGTGAAGTATCACAAACAGTTCTTACCAAGAACCGTCTATGATATTGCCAAATATCACAGACGCTTTTTTTATTTAAACCGCCTGTGATACTTACAGATGGTTTGTATTACAAACCATCTACGATAATGAAGTTATCACAGATGATTTACATTAAAAACAACCTATGATATGTTTCCCACCTCACAATCCCCCAAAATTTCATAATCTCGTGCCTGAGTCTGAGTAGGATTCCGTTTCAAGACTTTTGCATACGGTGTCCATCTTGGACGTTCTTGTACTCGTTGGAAAGATAACAATGAGCCAGATCTGAAAAATAATCAACTTGTTCTAGTCACACTCTAAGACCCCTAAAATCGGCCATCTTGGCCCTAAATTTGCATTGCATGTTTTTGGTTTTGGTTTTTGCCCTTTTCCTTGGTCTTCCCTTCAGAATTTGGGTTTCATCACAACTGCAAAGTTGTAGATCTCATCGAAACCATTTAAACGAGCATATATAAGCCATATAAAACTTTGCTATTTGATCTTTTTAGACTAACTATTTACATTGCACCGATATATTGTCTTTGTGATATACCATCTGGCCATTATCACCTACGGTTTTTAATAAAAACCATCTGTGATATCTTCCGTTATCATAAATGGTTTTTGTTAAGAACTATTTATGATATCTCTATCATAAACGGTTTGTAATCTGAACCGTCTATGATGCCCCGCCACGTCACCGATCCACGGTATCTCCCCTAGGATCCTGATCTCACTCGTCTATTCTCTTCGCATTAAACGGTAGGCACCGGTCTCCTCCTCACCTCTTGCCCCTTATTAAACCCCTCTCCCTACTCGAAGAACCAACACAACTAGTACTACTCCAACTCATTTGTGGCAAGGTTGGGAAGGGGTTTGGCAAGGGTGGCTGAAATTTCGCTTGAAGCAAGATGGAAAGGAAGAGGGCAATGGTAGATTTGCACTATTCCAAATCGCCAGCATCGGCAGGGGCTTCTGCTTATTACATCTTAAAAGTGTGGTGTTCTATTGATTTTGGCATAGAAGCTAAAAATGGTGTTCATTGCCTTTTTATTTTTGCTACTTGAAATTTTCCCGCACCACTTGTTTTAGATTATAGTTTAATGAAGAATGTGTAAGTCTAGTATGCATTAGCCTAAAGTTTCTTGTAGCGTAAGTATCTTTCTAAATTTGTAACCATGAAGCTTATATTTCTAAAATTGTAAGTATCCTCTTGTGTATGTAGTGCTATATGTAATTCAGATCTGGAATTCAAATTCAAATATGTTATTTTGCTTTTCGATGGCATAGCTAGCATTTCCTGAGGCTAGCTGAAAAATAATAAAATTTTTAGATATGCTAGCTAGTTTTTTAGGTATAGAAAGAACTCACAGACGGTTCTTATTCCAAACCGTCTATCTTTATCACAGACAGTTTGTGGTTAGAACCGTCTATGATAGTATACCTTAACAGACGGTTCTAATTTGGAATGGTCTGTGATATGGTTTTGATAGATGGCTCAAAACCCGTATGTAATAACCCCTATTATCATTGACCCATTGATTCAGACAGTTCTTTAAACCATCTGTGATGATGGTTCTGAACCATTTATGATGAGCTTTTTTGTAGTAGTGCACATTCATCTCAATGACAAAATCAAAGATGAATCATCACAAATTAATCAGCCAAATCTATCCCAAACTAGACGTGTGGTTGTACGGTAAGGCTCAGATGAATAGCACACAAAGTTAAGTCCTTAATCATTACATAGGCGAGACATCCACATCCCAAAGTGCTAACCACACTTTCCAATTACTGCACGATCACTCACCCATGTGAAAATTATTTTGTTTGACCAACACTAATGACAGTACCTATGCCATGGCACACAAATTTTATAACTATAGCTAAAACCATGGTTCAATATCACATTAAGTCAAAATTAATTAATAGATCAACATGTGATAATGAGCCCAACATAACAATAAGCATGGCTAAGCATATTAGACATACAACCCATGTGGATACTAGTATTGCATCACTAGATAGTTAACCATCCTAAGGTGACAATGGAATCATGGCATTCAAATTATAAAGGGAGGAAATAATCAAAATTGGTTGATAACTACCAAGTACAAAGGTTTTCAACAAATTAGAAATGCATAATAATTTAAACAAAATAATAATACTTAGCTTTGAAATAATAGGTTCAACATGATCGAAGGTCATAACTTGTCTTAGCTTTGCTCAGTTGCCAATTCTTGGTCTCCAAATCCTACTTATGCTCCTTCGCAAACATTATTTAACGAGAGAGAGCAAGTAAAGTACAAATAAACTCAAAATAAAATCCAAATAAAATCCAAAAATAACAAAATTAGAACTAAAAGATAGAGAGCAAATAAAGTACAAATAAACTCAAAAGAAAATCCAAATAAAATCCAAAAATAACAAAATTAGAACTAAAAGATAGAGGGCAAATAAAGTACAAATAAACTCAAAAGAAAATCCAAATAAAATCCAAAAATAACAAAATTAGAACTAAAAGATAGTGCTCAATTTTAGATGAATTTTGGTAGAAGAATCGAGTTAATAAGAGTTCGAACAGAGGAGAACGGACTCTCAAAAGATTGATCGACTGAGAAAATACTAGAATTTAGGAAATGTTACTGTGCTATAGACCAGGTCCATGGAACAGTATTGGTCCACTGTGGACTCGGTGCACTAAATAGTGCGAGGGTGATAAGGTGGCTGGCTTGGCTAATGCAAGCGATTATGCAAGTGGTGGCAATGATGTGGCTTTAACTGGGATGACACATGGCTCGGATAGATTGACAATTGACGGCATCCACCTCCAGCGATGGAAATGGTGGAAAGTGGGGCATCGGCGAGGATTGGAAAAGCTTGTGTCTGCCATGGCTATTCTCCCTACCAGCTCGGATTCAGCCAGGATGGCTGGCAAGGTGGTTGGCATCGATGAGGGTGGTTGCGAGGCTTGAGTGCATGGCAGATGTGAGCTATGGTGAGCTTCTAGAGAAGGCGAGGGCACTAGGATGAAGACCAAGAAGCAAGGAACCCGATGGTGCCATCGGTGAGGGTTGAGACACGGTGAAGAAGGATGGATTGCTCACCGGAGTCAACAGGTGATGCCGAACTCCAAAACTCGATCTGAGCGAGAGGATGGTGACCTCAGCGCAATAGGCTAGGGCTCGGAGTGTGAAGATTTAGGAGGCTCAGGGTGCCCTTTTATATTAGGGGAGAGGTGACACGGAGAGGGAGTTTATGGCGAACACAGCGGAGGAATCATGACGGAGATAGAGAAGGGAGGAAGATGACGCACTAACGGGTGGGGCTCGATGTCAGCGTTGGCATCGAGATGGAAAGCATGGAGGCAACATGGATGGGTGACATGTGTCGCATGCGGTAGTGAGAAGGCCTAGGCGAACTAGGCTACGGTGTAAAAGAAGGGAGATCAAGGGAGGTGGCCGGACTGGGCCTAGGCGAGAAGAAAAAAAGGGCTCCATAGAGAGAAGCAGACCATTCTGGAGGGAGAAGGGAATGGGCCAGAGAAAAAGAAATTTTCCCCAAGAGTGAAATCTAAATTTTTAGAGAATTCTGAATTTTACAAAATAGGAAAAAGGAAATTAAGCTCTAAAAAATAGCAAAGAAATTCAAAAATCCAAGAAAATGTAAAAAATTCCTTGTCATATAAGGAACTCAAATAAAATAGGTTTTAGATTAATCGAGGTTTACTTTATTCATATTTTTTTTAATTTCAGAAAATTCAAGTTAAGCTTTAATTACTCTAAGACAAATCCAAATAGTTTTTTATCTTCAAACTTCAAAAAGGCACTAAACACCAGTATGTTACACAGACTGCCACCCTACCTATCAAACCTCCAGGACGCCGGTCAAACTGACCAGTGGCCAACGGTCAGACTGCTAGGCACCATTCAAACCACCGCCTAGTAGCCGGTCTAAACATTAGTGCCTCGGTTCACTTGTTCTCATATTTTTGAGTTGATTTCTTTGGTTTTGGCTTCCAATCTAGACTATCATAGCTTCGTAGCTACTGGAGTGAAGGATTGACGAATTCTTTGGGAAAAATTTTGAAGGCACCATTTACCCCACTCTGTTGTCATACAAGTCCTACATGACAAGGTCCAATATATTGTTGTGATGAACAATTGCCAATTTTATGGAGTGGATATTTGAATTTTGAAAAGTTTGTATTTTATCATTCTTATTGTCAGTCTTGCCAATTTGATAGTTGGGTTAACGCCGATCTGACCACTAGTTGACCGTTGGTTAAACCACCTTTACTCTGCCGGTTTGACTTGTCCTAGCAATAGTACCATGGTGGTCAGACTGTTGGCCTATAGCACCATGAGTTAGTTACCGATTGTACTTTTCCAGAGCGTGTGATTTTGCGCTGAGTATGACCAGTCTGATACGACTATGGTTGGTGGTCAGATCAACCCCAAAAATGGATTTTGGAATTTTAGGAATTTGGTCATGGGGTGATTTAAGATATGTTTGGTTAGTGTATTAATGTTGCATGATGCATATTTTACCTAACGTGGGTCAGGTTGTGAAGAACTTATACCCAAAAATGATTTCTTTATCTTTGAAAATGCATGAAGCTTCGGAGTCAACCATAATCAACGGTGAGGATCGGGGCTATGCACATGGAGAAGCTGAGACCTAGAATGGTCAAGGAAGATGGGAAAAGTTGAAGGGAATGTTCGAGCGATGAGTTGCACAAAGTGTCTTTGGTCGGTCTAAGTGAGGCATGGTCCGATAGAATTGGAACAGGAGAGACTTGCCGATATGTGGTAAGATATTGGTACATCTACACATTGCGAGCATGATGATTACCTACAATGCAAGATGAAGAACAAATCTTGCAACAGAAGATGAAGAACAAGTCAAGGCGAGGGTATTTTGATAATTTGCTAAATACCAAAAACTGCGTTGGGTCAAAACCGTGGCACTTGCGAAAGCGGTTTAGGTCAAGAATATGTTGAGAAGATCAAGTGGATCAAAGGCTATGGACTTAGTGGATTCAAGCTTATGTGCTTTAAAACCATGCATGAGTTAAGTGTATGAGTAAAACCCATGTTGTATAGGGTTAATGGGTTTTTCCTAAATATACTAGTGGATAGTATCCATTAGGGTTAAATGTGGACTGATTGCCTCATCTATTTAATGGATTAGGATGGACACTTGCAAGTTAACTATCCAACCATCCATCATTCTATCCAAGTGTTCTAGGGTTAGGTTTGATTACTGTGGTGTGCTCTCTTGTCCTCCAGGTGGAGTGGCTATAAAATCTTCATCCTCAAATAGCAATACATTAACTTTGTTCATTTATGTAGGAGTCTTCTTGTCCTGATTGATTTGCTCTTGATCTCGTTGGTTTTGGTTTTCTCTCTCCCCTTCTTAATCTTACTATTTGCCAAAGATGTGTATATGATGGAGATAACTCATGGATATTATATCCCTTCCATCCAGGTATCAAGTCTTGCAAGTTCTTAAAATCACCCAATTTTGCTTGAATTTGACCTCATCGTGAGTTTCTCTTCTTCGGTTTCTAGGTTAATTGCGTAGGCTTTGGCTTCTAATCTTGATCTTGATAACTCAGTAGCTACTGGAGTGTAGAATTAGTGAATATTTGGGGAAAAATTAAAATGCACCATTCACCCCCTCTACTGCGCACTGGTCCTACATTTTCATAGTTACTTATCTGAATTTTCATATGATTGTGTAGCTAGATACTACAGCATATGTTTATATTTGAAAATAGAGTTATATTTGTTATATAGATCTAATGCATATAAATTTGTTTATAAAACTTTCGTTATATAGCTCTAATGCATATAAATTTGGTTACTAGCCTTTTGTTCAAGCTGGACTTAATTCAAGCTACATTAAAAGGGTTAATATTCTCGCTACTGATTACTGTAGGGGTTGGCCACTCTACATCCACCAGATCACGCATGCCAGCGATGCTATATATATACTAATGTGCATCCAACTAGCAAGCTAGCAGAATCATGTGCTTCAGTCCTGATCTTTCATAATACGCCTTGTTGATCGCCTTCTCCTTACTCTAGGGTTATTGTGCACCCAAGAACAGCAAAGCCTCCATGATAGAATCTTCTCCCACACAGACCATAACACATGAACAAAGGGCAGTGAACCGAAGTTCTAGCGAGCAAAATCTAACACCACAATTGGATTCAACATACCAAGAGTAATTCCTCGATGGAAATCTCAAGAACACACCATCATTGGCCACCAAAACCTTGGTAATTTTTTGGTACATTTCTTAGCTCTATATCATAGATAAAACATCTGGGCTCCCCTCTTTTAGTTCAGCCATTGGCCTTGTATAGGTGTCTAAGGGCATGGCCACAGGTACACACAAATAGGTATAAGGCCAACCCTAACTCATAAACGACAACGGAAACCGACTCAAACTTCCTATATCATATGTATACAAAAGACTCCCTCAGAAAACCAAGCCTTCCTAAACAAACGAGCTTGGTTGTTTGAGAGAAACTCTATAAAAACCATATGACAACTAAACAAAGCAAAGACTCGGCTAGCTTTGAGTTGCACGGTCAACTAATTTGGTAACAAACTCAAGATAGAACCAATTCAAAAGAGAAAATAGAACTCAAATTGGTATCCTCTTTTTTGAGATAGACTCGGATGGCACCCACATACACAAGTCTGGACTAGCTCTAGCTCATGTACCAGCTTGACCACGTCCTTGCTCATTCCTCCTCCACACGGCTTCCCCTTCCTTCTTGGCTCGGCCTCTATGGGACTCAGACTTCTTTCTTTGGTCCAAAGAGTTCTCCTCTTCCCATACAGCTCAACATTTACATGTTCAACTTGGTCTTCTGATTGTGCATGGTAGGATGTGGAACTCGAATCAGAGTCTGGATTTCTTGATCTGATGTCGTTCCTTTCCTCTTGACTGATTCCTCTTTCTTTCTTCCCAAGCCACGCCCCAATAGAATCTGGATATCTTTCTTGCCTTCCAAATAGTTGGACCTTCCTTTCTTTTCTTCCCATGCATAAGTAGGGTTTTGTTTTGCATGACAATTAGGATATCTCAATCTTTCCTTCCTTTCTTGCATCTCTAGATAGCATTGTGTCGACTTGGCCTACACAAATCCTGCATACACCTCCTTCCACCACATGTGCCCTCCACGCAGCTCAGGTGGTCTCAAATCACACGCCTCATGTGGTTGGTCTGTTTGGCTGGCTTGGATCATTCCTGGCTTAGTACCTAGCTTTTTGGCTTGGATTGTTGGCTTGGCACGGCTCCCATACTCAGCACAGCTCCCACATGATTCCTGGCTTAAGCTCCTCCCACTCGAACACATGATCCAATGTAGCAAAGCTTTCATGCACTCGGTTGGTCTTGGATCATGTGTCCACATGGCTCCATATACCTTTCCTCCATAATTCACACATGATCGCATGCTTCCCTCTTCACATGCCTGAACTAGGGCTGCATTTTCCCTTTTCTCGTCGTGTCCTTCACTGCCATACACTCCTCCCTCCCCTTTTGCTTCGCTAGATAGCTTCTTTTCCTAACACAAAACAATATGACTTTGAGAAATAACTTCAATTGGTAATGCTAAAACATAACTCAAAGTGACAATGCTAATTGGTGCCACATCATCCCCTCCCCCCTTCAAGCGAAACCATCCTCGGTTTTAGGGTAATCTTCAAAGCTTTCCTCTATTCCAAAGCGATCTTGATTTTAGACCTAATTGCACTATCTGCCATTGGTTTTAGTACATTTCGTTTCTCTCTATGCTTGAAAGTGTATGTGTTGACTCCCTCAACATATGTGATATCACGATCAAACTGCCACGGCCTACCCAATAGCAAGTCACACACCTCTAACGACAAAATATCACATTCCACTTGATCAATATACTAGCCAACTAAAAACGACATATGCACCTTGTGTGTTATTTTTAGCTTTCTAGTCATGTTCAACCACCCCACATAATGAGGTTCAGAATGCCTCCATGTAGACAACCCCAACGCATACACTAAATCTTTGCTAATCATGTTGGTGAAATTTTCACCATTGATGATCAGCATACACGCCGTGCCTTTGACATCGCATTGGGTTTTTAAATACTGCAACACTGCCCTTTTGTCACCTTGTTGACGTCATCACATTGGACTTTCTTGGCTTGGATGTGCAGCCCACTTGACAGTACTTTGTCTGCCTTCTTTTCGTCAGGGGTGGTGAAATTTCAGCACCCTCGCCCGGTAGCTTCACCTCCTCTTTTGCTTTCGCCGAATTATCCTTAGTAGTAGCAACCATGTCTTCTTTTGTGGTGGCGGCTGATCCTCCTTTAGCCACTACAACAACTTTCTTCCTTGTGGATTTTCATGAAAATGGCATAAATTGGTATCGCGTCAACACCTTCATCTCCTTCCATATAGTGCAAATTGGATTGCCTAATCAGTCCCGATGCCACTAAAAATCAGTCCACAAATGTAGCATGTCGCCGATCAACACCATCCTAGCCAGTCTCATCTTCTTGTTAGAAGAGAGTAACCAACTCGAAAAAAGTACCCCATGTCTTCCACTCATGTGTAGTAGTCCTCTGGAGTGCTCTTAGCAGACAACTACGTACATGATGTATGCTGGTAGCCTTAGCATGCATCGATCGTGCTCCAACATCTTCTTCCTCCACAAGTAGCACGTACCATGATTAATGGGTGCTCTGATACCACCTGATATGGATCCAACTAGCAAGCTAGCTGAATCACATGTTTTGGCCATAATATTTCACAATATGCCTCACTGATCACCTTCTCCTTTCTCTAGGGCTATTGCACACCCAAGAACAGTGAAGACTCTATGATAGAACCTTCTCCCATACACACCACAGCACATGAAAAAAGGGTGATAGAACCGAAGTTCTAGTAAGCAAAATCCAACACCACAAATGGATTCAACACACCAAAAACAATTTCTCGATCAAAATCTCAAGAACACACCATCATTGGCCACCAAAACCTTGGAGATTTTCTGGTATATTTCTCAGTTCTATATCATAAATAATACATCTAGGCTCCCCTCTTTTGGTTGAGGCCTTAGCCTTGTATAGGTGCCTAGGGGCACGGCCACACACAAACACACACAACCAAGCCTAAGGATGGCCCTTACTCATGCACTGCAAAGGAAACTAACTCAAATTTCCTATATCATACACATACAAAAGGCTCCCTAAATAAACCAACTTGGTTTTTGAGAGAAACTCTCTAAAATCATATGACTCGGCCAGCTTTGAGTTACATGGCCAACTAATTTGGTAACGAACTCAAGATGGAAACTGATTCAAAAGATAAAATATAACTCAAATTGGTCTCCTCTTTTTCAAGATAGACTCGGATTGCACCCACATACACATAAGTCTAGACTAGCTCTGGCTCGTGTACTGGCTTGACCTCTTCCTTGCTCGTTCCTCCTCCACATGGCTTCCCCTTCCTTCTTGGCTGGCTTCCATGGGACTCGGACTTCTTTCTTTGATCCGAAGAGTTCTCCTCTTCCCATATGACTCAAACTTTGTGTGTTTGACTCGGTCTTTTGATTGTGCACGGCAAGGTGTGGAACTCGAATTAGAGTCTGAATTTCTTTATTTGTTGTCCTTCCTTTCTTCTTGATCATCCTCTTTCTTTCTTCCCAAGCCACGCCCCAACAAAATCTAGATATCTTTCATGCCTTCCAAAAGCAGCTGGACCTTCCTTTCTTTTTTGCCACACATAAATAGGGTTTTGTTTTCCACGGCAATCAAAATATCTCAATCTTTCCTTTCTTTTTTGTGTCTTAAGATAGCATTGCCTCTGCTTGGCCCAGACAAATCCCACACACACTTGCTTCCACCTCACGTGCCCTCCAGGCGGCTCAAGTGGTCTCAGATCATGCGCCTCATGAAGTTGATGTGTTTGGCTAGCTTGGCTCTTTCTTGGCTTAGTACCTAGCTCTTGGCTTGGATGCGTTGGCTTGTCATGGCTCCTATACTCAGCACAGCTCCCACACTATTCCTGGCTTAAGCTGCTCCCACTCGGATGCATGATCCCACGCAACAAAGATTTCATGTGCTCTATTGGTTTTGGATCATGTGTCCACGTGGCTCCATGTGCCTTTCCTCCTTGATTCCCACATGACCGCATTGTAACACCCTAGGACCCACATTACCCTAGGATGCCACTAAAACCACTCCACAACTAGCCAATTTACAAGATAAATTAAACTGGCAACAATTACTAAACAAGATAGTATAAGCGGAAGTATAAACAACTAAGGAATAACAGGATAGTGATAACAATTCAATGTTTAAAACATCCTCCAACATTTTAATCTAAAACATAGTTCACAAATTTAACATTATTAAGTTAATGTAAACAAAGCTATGCAAAGGTCTAGAATCCTTTCAACTTTATTACAGCATAAAAAATATGATTTACGTGCATCAGTGTGGTGCCGCTCTACCCTTCCCATGCATGCTCAAAGTCCACCTGTTAGGAGGGGGAAACAAGGGTGAGATAAAATCTCAGCAAGCAAACTGTTTAACAGGCTAATTAAACTACAATAGTTTAATCATCAACATTTAATCTTCCGCAAATAACAATGTTTGTATCCTCAACCTCAAATCACATCAACGACGGTAAAGCATTAGCGAATAAATCTTATTTGACTACCTTAAAACCTCAAACACTACCACTACCAAAGACAATAAAGCATATGTATGTTTTACTTCAATACTTTATTATTTCTCACATCCACAATTGCTATCAATAATTACTACAAGAGAAAAGAATCTCATGCCACAATCACAACTCTTACCATACACAAGGGACGAACCCCATTCCACGACCACATCCACAATCCTCATACCACAAATAGCTCACATGAGTCAATTCCACATCACAACTATAAAGTTGTATATTCCACATTACAACTATGAAGTTGAATATTCCACAAAGTAACTTCACCACAATATATTGCATATGTATGCAAATGATCTTTCCACAATGCAATGCATATGAATGCTTTCATGCTATGCTCCACATCACTCTTTCCCAGTAGGATAAGAGGTGCATCGTATTACGGCAATATACAATGCTGTACCGGTACGGTCGCGGCTAGGTGCGGCGACATTCACATATGCAAATGTCATGATATGATATGAATGATATGATAATCATAAACCACATGAATTCCAACCTCAAAGGAGCATCAACACGCTCACAACATATCCACAACCACATATTTGTTTTCATATTCCGTAATAGCACACTAAACAAATTTCCACATGATTATGAGCAAATTATCCAAACATATCAATTGATCAATAATTGCTACCATCACAACCACAAGTATTCACTAAGAATACTACCACTTAGACCACAATATACTCGTAAAGGTTTCTACCCCACAACTATATAGATTCACCAAAAACAATCCCGCATATCCACAATTAATCCATCAAGATCATAAGCAATTGAATTCATAAAAATACTACCATCTGGACCACGTTAAGGAAACATGTAACAAAGACATAGCATTACCAATTAATAGAATTAATTAATGTGAAGGTAGAATAATTAACGAGTTAAACAGTAGCACATCCGCTACGTTTACTTGCCTCAACCGTTGAAGCGAAGCAGTCACGTGCGTTCAGGAGCAAAACCACCTGTCCACAAGGTATCTCTCAGCATCATGCTACAGCAAACAAAGCGCGACTTAAAGATTAAAGACGTCGCTAGAACCCCGAACCCGCACATACTCCTCTCCGCTCAACGATTCAACAATCTACCCACCGCAGCAGCGCTGCTTAATATTTTTGTATCTTTAAAAAACTATTAATCCAATTACAGCAAACGATATATCTCTGGTTTCCTCACTTAAATGCCTACATTTTTCATGTAGATCACACATTTTTATTTTGATCATAGCTAGGTGTAATTTAATGCACTAAACAGAGGAAATTCTCTGTTCTGTCAGACTGGACAGCAAGATTCAAATGCGTCCCAACAACAGTACAGGGGTCCAAAAATATAATTTTTATACAGAAGCTAGAATTCTGAATTCCCTACAACTTTCTCAATTGCGGCCATGACCATAAAAATCATTTACTACCTCTAAATCACACTTGAACAGCAGTCTGTCCCAATCTGCTCCCCTGACAGACAGCGGTATTCCCAACTCTGCTACGCCCAAATCCCGTGGCCAAATATTCTGAAAAAAATACAGAATATGGGTTTCGAAGTACTCTAGAATTTTCCTTTTGGGACGATCCGCAGAAAAATCGTATCTTGGGTCGAAATCGCGCAAACAGATGCGCTGCGCGAATCCATCCATAGGCAGATAGCAGGTAATCTCTAATCGGGCAATCAATCTATTAATTCCCTTCAAATTCCATGCCAAGAACCCTAATTACTCCATAAAACAGAGGGTTTGGGATGGATAAAAATTACCTAGATGATCCCTTGGGATCACCCCTTTTCTTTCCTCCTCTTCCTCTCCTCCTTCTCTTCTTCTTCCTTCTCTTCCCTTTCTTCCCTTCCCTTTCTTTTTCTCCTTGGCACCAATGGTAGCAGCTGTGGGGGAAGATGGGGGCGCCAAACAGGGAGGGGTGGGGTGGCCAGGAGGGTGGGAAAGGGGGGAGGGTGGCGGCCAAAGGGGGAGGGGAAAAGAGGGGGGCGCTAGGGTTAAGGGGAAGGGGTGGTGCGGCCAAGGGGGGTGCGGCCCAGGGCAGTCGGCCCACTCCCCAGGCAGCCCACTCTGGGTTTTTAATTTAATTGTTAATTTATTTTATTCATTTTACACTGTTCTACAATTTTTATTTTCCCTTCCCACGATTTACCGAAAAACCGGCGACTCCGCGATTATTTTAAAAACTTACGCCGAATCGACGATCAGGGTATTACACGCATGCTTCCCTCTTCATGCGCCCGAACTAGGGTTGCATTTTCTCTTTTCCCACCATGTCCTTCGTTGCCATCCACTCCTCCCTCCCCCTTGGCTTTGCTAGATAGCTTCTTCTCCTCACACAAAACAGCATGACTTTGAAAATTAACTTCAGTTGGTAATGCTGAAATATAGCTCAAAGTGATAATGCTACTTGGTGCCACATCATCTACCTTGGATTTAGTTGGATTAGTATGAACACTTCTTTCAACTTGTCAAACACAAATTTCTTGTTGACAAACCACACATTAGTTGAGAAATTTTAGTTAAAACAGCTCATAAAAAAAGGTGAAACAAATTAAACGAAGTTTAAGTTACACCAACTTTAGCAAGCAAGCATCACTTAACAACAAATCCCTCACCAAACAATGTTGTATACATATATAACCCAAGCCATGCGTACAACATTTTTTTTAGATAATGGAAGAGAAATAATCTCTCCCGGCCTTTGCATCAAGGATGCACATAGCCCAATTTATTACAAGGACAATAGTATCGAAACAACCAAATTTGTTAAAAGCGGCTTGGTGCCTTACAACCAAAATACTTGTACAGCCAAACAGGCAATAAGGGGGTGAATGGTGCCTTAAAAAATTTTCTAAATATTCACAAATCCTTTACTCTGATAGCTACAAAGCTATAAAGATTAGGATATGAAGTCTACTTGACACACCAAGGAAAATAGAGCTAAGAACACCTTGTTCGACAATGTGGAGAAAAACAATGTGGTCGAATGGTAGACAACGTGGTTGAAGCCACTGTGGTCGAAACCAATATGGTCAAAACCAATGTGGTCAAAACCAATATGGTTGAAACCAACGTGGTCGTAACCAACATGGTCGAAATCAACGTAGCCGAAACCAGCATGGTCATAACTAATGTGGTCATAACCACCATGATCGAAACCAACGTGGCTGAAACCACCGTGGTTGAAACCAACGTTGTCGATGTCTAGTGTATGGTCAAAAGGCCAGTGTAGTTCAAGTTCAATGAGTGGTCAGAAACCAGCGCACTCAAAGATGGATGTGATCGTAAACTATGTTGTCGAAGACTAATGAATAGTCAACACCACCGTAATCGATGATCCAAGTGCGATCAGAATCACGCAACTTTTGATTGAAAGATCTAAAAGCTGTGAAACCGATGTACGCATGTTTCTTAATGTCTCAGGAAGCTATTCCATTCCTGGATCAAAAAATCCATGACAAATTTGAAACATTTTTGCAGCTTAAAGTAGTGTACACCAATTGAGATCTAAAAACAAGAACAACTCAAAACAGAGCAGTCGTATGGCTAGCATGGTCGAAGACTATTGAGCGCTCATAACCGATTGTGGTCGAAAGCAATTCGAGAAGCAGTGGAGGTGCATGACCACACGATTCTATGACCATTGAGTGATCGAAAACATGTGCGGTCGTAAATGACTAGAAGTAGCAGAGAAGGCGCACGACCACCAGATCAAAAACCATTGAGCGATCAAAACTACGTGCAGTCGTAAACGACTAGAAGTAGCAATGAAGGTGCATGACCACCAACTCTGAAATCATTGAGCGGTCAAAATAAGATGTGATGTGATCTGAAACTTGACTGTTGTCAAAACCAGACACGGTCGAAAATGATCTAGAAGAACAGAGCGACACACAACCGCACGATGTAAAATCCACATATCTTTTAATTAAATGAACAAATGGCCATGAAACTTTGTACATAAATTGCTTAAGGTCTTAAGAGGCTACTCCAATCTTGAATTAAAACCTTATTAGTCAAGTTGAGACCTTTCGACGATTTGATCAAGGGTGCACATGAACTCAGTTCTAAAACCGAAGTCATTGATCAGAACCGCTCATGGGTCAAAGATAGCCAAGATGTCTTTGGTTATATTCCCACCTGTCACTGTGAGTTAGAGTATCAATGAGATCAAGCCAAAAACACCTCCATATCAAGAAGACAAAGGAACAAAACTGAAGAATAGAACCAAATCAAGTAAACACAAGATTTCTTGATAGACTTTTTATTGAAGTGCCTAACTGCTTAGAGATTGATCTTATGAGATACTCTCCATCTCATCCAGGTCCTTGGCACAGCAAGATCAAGAGAGGAGCAAAAGAGATATCAAACCAACTAAAATAAGAACACCCTTTCATAACAAGAAGGGACAGGACAGAACTAAAGAACAGAGGAAGAAATATAGAGGAAGAACCGAATCAAGCCAAGCAAACTTAATCAGACAAACACAAAAGCTAGATCAAAGATTGATGTATTGCTCACTTATGATTAGTTTTACAGGCAATCCACTCAGGAGGATAAAGCTCTAAGTTTAGAGCACACACCCACTCTCTAACCCATCTCCCATGGGAGGGAGAAGGAGCTAGCCACCAAAAAGCCTAGCCAACCTTCTCAAACCCTAGCTCTTGTCTCCCCTCCCCTTTTATAGGTTCACCAATGAACCCAAGACCTAATGAATTCTCCCATTAGGCTAAACCAGGGATAACCCGTTAAACCCACCTAACACCGGGTTTTACTCATGAACGCTTCTCAAAGTGACTTACAACCATTAACCCATTAGTGAACCAATGACTTGTCGTCAAGCCTCTCATATGTCTGGATCCCACCGAACCGTCTTCGCTTGCAAATGACCCAAGTCACTTGGCGCACAACGTGCTTCTCCTCGCACATGACGGCACCTAGCTTCCTCAAATGTCTGGACCTCAATTCCTCCCTGAGCCAAGTCCCAGTCCACCTCGTCGTTACTCGCATGTCCACCGCCGGTAGCTCCCGCTCTGGTTTCTCGTTGTCCCAGCTTGCAACCACCCCACAAGCCTCAGTCATCTTCGGCATCTCCCTGACTGTTCTAGACCTCAACACCTCCCTGTGCCTAGTGTCGGTCCTTTTATGCCTCACCATGACCTAGCTCCAAAATCCTGCAACCAATACCAACAAGCAAGCCATCACGTAGCACCACACGATATACAAAGATCATCAATTTGCATAATTTATCCATACAATGCACAATGCAAAAAGTATGCACCCAAATTACTGATTCTAATCCTAGAACCAAGCAATAACCACACGTGCACATTCGCAAGAACATCCCCGTCAAACCCTGACCAAAACTTCACTAATTCCAATGAATAACCTGAGCCCACCGACTGGTCTGATCCGACTTATGAGTACTCGGATGCTCAAGACTACCAGAAGACTATGACCACCACAACCGATCACTACAACCAATGATCACACAGCCTACGACTTACCACAACAGAATGCTACGACCGCCGCTCACAAATGCTATGACTATCGATCGCCATGGCTTACGACTACCACAACTGATCGCTACGATCACCATTCACATAGGCTACAACTATTGATCACGACCAGGCAGAAGTTATGACCATCGATTACAAGCAACGACTATCAATCACACATGGTCGTTCAGGCATTGATGCTTTCGACCACCCTATGGTTGTTCTGTCAATCGAACCATCCGACCACATAGTCGACTGACAGAAAGCAAACTTTTACAAAAATCTCAAAAACCAAACTCAACCTCTACACATACTGTAATCTAAAAGTCAATTATTCATCACAACTATAGGGTGACCTCCATATGGTCTCACAATACTAAAGGAGATTAAGTTCAAACATTGCAAATCCTGTGGTTAAGCCGCCACCCATGTATACTGAGGATTTGCTTCGCCACCATATCTAACCTTATACTTCCAGCCAACATGGACTTCTTCTAGGCAGAATTTTGTAAATTTTCCTAAGCACTTAACCAATGCCCACTTAAAAAGATAGCCTGCAAGGGATTAGAGACATGCTTACATGAGGTTTTCTATAATTCTATTCCTCCAACCAACACAAGAAGCACTATTTTAGAGTACCTACTCTCGATGCTATCGAACAGCAATCAGCATAGAAAATGTTTTATGGATCGAATCAACGATCGAAGTGGTGGACGCATGCAAGCAGCTGCACGCACTACTACACAAAACAGTATTACAGACGGTTCAGAAACGCCAAGACGGTTTTGTGAGCCGTCTGAATTTATGGGTCAGTAATGATACGAGTTCATCACAGACGGCTTTCGAACCGTCTGTGGTGTAAATATCACAGACGGGTTTTAACTAAAACTGTCTGTGATATCGGTTCTAGTTAAAAATTGTCTGTGATATCTAAATATCACAGACGGTTCTAGTTAAAAACCATCTATGCTATTCTCTTCTACCCCTAAATCTATTTCTGTTTATTGGCTAGCCACGCTCTCTAAAACAAGCAGATCAACATGTACATGTATACATCCAATTCACATCTCAATTCATTTCACAAACATAAAACATCCATTTCGCAAATCAATTAATTGAAATGAAAACAAGCAAATATAGTATGAAACACAGTACACATTTTATTTTTATTAATATTAGAGCCTACCATTACAATATCCCAAAACAACAAACAGGTTGCCCATCTAGTTAACACAACAAGAACAGAGAAAAACAAAGATCCTCTATGCCTAGACCTTCTCGCCCCTGATGCAACTCACGAGCTGGATGTCTTTGACGTCCACCATTGTCGGCGTTGATTGAGTGCTGCCTTGTGCATCGTCTGCTTCGTGGGGCTGTTATGGTATGGGTCAAGGAGGAGGAGGAGAATAGTAAGGAGGAGGAGAACAGCAAAAAGGAGGAGAACAGCAAGGAGGAGGAGAACAACAAAGAGGAGGAGAATAGCAAGGAGGCTGGATTCTGGTGATTATTTGTAGGGGAGGGAGTGCGAAATTTTTTGGCGCGAGGACGGAGAGGCGGAGCTATGATCCGTGGGGTGAGGATTGGTGGATTTCTATTGGCTAGGATTGGGTTGAGGAGCATCGACGGACCCAGTGGTCAGATTATCATAGACGGTTGGTAGCTAGAATCGTCTGTGATGAATGAATATCACAGACGGTTCTATATGCCAACCGTCTGTGAATTAGAACACAAAATTTTATATACCGATTCAATATAAACAACTAGTCTGAAAAGATAAAATATCAAAGTTTTATATGGCTTATATATACTCATTTGAAAGGTTTTGACGAGATCTACAACTTTGCAGTTGAAGCAAAATCCAAATTTCGAAAGGAAGACCAAGAAAAAGGGCAAAAACAGAAACCAAAAACTTATGACGCAGGTTTAGGTTCAAAGATGGCCGATTGTCGGGGTCATGGAGAGCGACTAGCATAAGCGGGTCATTTTTTTTGGATCGGGCTTGTCGTTAGCTTTCCAACGAGTACAAGAACATCGAAAACGGACACTGTATGCAAAAGTTATACCCGTTTTACTGAAGGTGTCTCAAAACTGAATTCTACTCGAACTCAAGAGGGAAATTATGAAATTTTGGGAAATTGCAAGGCGGGAAACATATCACAGATGGTTTTTAATACGAACCGTCTGTGATAACTTCATTATCACAGACGGTTCGTATTAAAAACCGTCTGTGAAAATACCACAGACGGTTATTCGTATGAATCATCTGTGATACTTGCAGTACAAACGGTTCCTAGGAAGAAGAGAAGAGCATAAAATTCGTTAGCATCTTCTGTTTGTTGCGACGTCGCTGCAGTGCACTTTGCATGCTGTCCGTATGGTCGCATTGCATCGCATGATTTGATCCATCTGTTCCCCCATGATGTGTACGTGCGTGTACTTTAAGCGCAACTTGCCACGCCTTGTCGCGTGTACGCTTGCAGCTGCTAGCACGGGCCTACATGGCATGTAGTCGCTAGTGATCGACGACATCCATGGAATTTGGCCTAGCTCCCTGGAGGGTCGACACTCCTCCTTGGTCATTGCTTTTTTGGTCGATGTGATCACATTATATTCCATCTCTGACGTTCCAATCGCTGGAGCCACCCACGTAGAAAAGATATGCGACGTTGGAAGGAGTTGATGCGTCAAAAAAGAACTTGGGAATGCTTACGGTCTTCATATCAGGTGGACTCATTCTGAAACCCCTATGCATTGAAGTGAATATTATTTAGCGAAAGCTTCAGTTCAGGTACCACACTGATCTTTTGAAGCTACCGCTGGAAACTACTATGCAACGAAGGTTTGAAGGTGATCTAACTGGCCAGTCACCTACAAAATTTCGAACCCTGGTTCTTACCCGACTGTATTTTTCTACTGTATCATGATCAAAGGTCATCAATGTCCGAAGAGTATATGTATGGATGTGGACATCATCGGTCAGGACATTAATCGGAATTGCTATATATCATGCAATCTCCATCATGATTCGTGTGCCACCCCACCTCCATCTCCATTTCCGACGAGGCTTCAGCAGGGTTTGTCTTCTCTGATGATGGTGAGTTAGGATGGGATTTTGCCGGATTAGGGTTAGATTCACCGGGGCCTTTCTATAGAGGGAGGGGGGAGCAATGAAGGCACAATAGGGGTGGTAGGGCAGCGAAGCAGTGGTGGCATCGCCAGCTGCGGGCTTGAGGGAGGGTGGTGGGCGATGAAGGTGGTAGGGGCGATGAGAATGATAAGTAATTAGGAGACGGCGAGGGGCAGTGGCAGATACTGGCTGGAGATGAGGAGAAAGGGCAGGGTAAAGGTGATCATCGAGAAGGAGGAGGGTGGTGGGGGAGTAGACGTGGGCCGAAGGGAGGAGGGCGGAGGCAGCGTGGGGAAGTTGGCAGACCTCACCGGCATATAGGAGGCAGTGCGGCAGTGGCAAGAGGAGGTGTATGGGATGGGGGAACGGGCAGTGGCAATTTGGGAGTGGAGATGGAGAGAGTGGTGGTTGTTAGGGTTGAGGGAGTTAGATGTAAGGGTGATATTGAGGTTGATTAGATCTAATGTCAAAAAAACGAATAATTTTGGGGATAAAATCGCGTGTATGATATCTAGTCAATCCCAACATTAATTAAATCCACATGAGAATTATATGTACCATGGTACGTTTTTTCCCGATATGAATCCGTACGTACTCATGTCGACGTCATGTTTAATTTTTCCATATGGATATGAAATTGTTTTGCCAGTATCCGGATGTATTCGATCTTTTTCCGTCCTAGTTGCTTGAATGATTAACTCAAGGACCGGATAAACCCAAAATTTTCGGTCAGTCGTGGTCTTGTTGCGTAGCATGCTTTGCCGTTGATCTAATCGCAAATTCTCGTGCTCTTCTAATCAGTGAGCTGTCTGCGACAGATGACATGCACGAGATCTGGAGATGCTTGTCACGGGGTCACAGAATCACTACCTGCTGCTAGCCTGCTACCACTACTACTAATACATACAAAAGAAATAAACTTAAAATCGTCCTAATATTTGTCCATGAGCTTATGCGTGCACGTTTCTGCCTTACGAAGATAAAGAATTCAGAAACGTCTCCTGGCTAGTGATCACTCACCACTCACCAGTCAGCAAGATCGCTAGCTAGGCACAAGTGTAGTACAACTCTACGAACGAGAGCGTGCACGTATGTCGACCCCAGCTGTCAGTGAAAGACGCATTGCCTGCTGCGATCCATTCTTCGAAAGGCGAACCGCATGTCTTCATGCCATGGAGGATCTGAACCCTATACCCAGGCTCGATCATGTTTTGTTTACCCTTGCATCAGTGGCGGATCCAGAAAAATTTTTTGGAGGGGCTGAAGTACCTTCAGCTCGACCTCAGCCCCTTCTACATTATACATCCATGGCTAAAAATTTTAGGGGCTCCAAAAGGTCCGATAGCGATAGGGGAGCTCGAGCCCCCCACCGCTGGATCCGCCCCTGCCTTGCATTGGCTAGCGAGGGAATATTCAGTGAAGAGCACAGTGCCAAATGGAAGCAGCCAAGCCCGTGGCGACACCTCGATCGATCGACCGGCATAAACTATATACATAAATCCAATCCATCCATATGTCAAAAGAAAAAAGAGTTGAACAATATGTAAGTAATAAAGTTCACACACGACATGCACACACGACGACACTACACCACCACCGGTACTGCAGCACATAGCACAGTTCACCACACGCATGCCTGCCTGCACGCGCTAGCTAGCCGCCACCTTTCATCGATCGATTATCATGCTCATGCATGTTCCTTTCATCAGCACGGCAGCACTACCCTTTCTTCTCTCTAAGTACTCACCAGATGCTTAGCTGCAGGTTCTTTCTTCCCTAGCTTCAGTACGTACGTTGTGCAGCATTCATGGTGGCCGGCCGCATGATCAGATGAGCTCGGCCTTCTTGACCTTGGAGATGCTCTCGAGGACGCCCGCCGGGGACACGTGACCCGTCACCGTCACCTTCTTGCTCTCCAGGTCGATGCTGAACGACGTCACCCCTGCACCAACCACGAATGCTTCCATGCAGTCAGTAAAAAAATTACCAATGAACAAGCTTAGAGAGACAATAATTACTACTCCGGGTTAGTTTCATGCATGCACCAGTCTTCAGTTTTGACAGTCACTGCACAAAAACATGCTTTGGATCACTAGTACAAAAAGAATTGTTCTGAATGTCTCATCCCAAATAATTCAACATAAATCGTCAGTGATAAAGTTATCACAGACAGTTTTACAAGATGAACTATCTAAGTTCATCGCGATGGAAAGAACCGTCGGTGATGATCTAATTATCACAGACAGTTTTTATTTTGAACCGTTAGAACAAAAACCATCTATGATGTCTATACTTATCACAGGTTTGTGATGACCTACTTATCACAGATAGTTCTTTACCGAGAATCATTTATGACAATATTTCAACTTATCCGCTCTCGCTAAATTTAAATTTTCCGCTCATCTTATTGGATTTGCTTTTTAAAATAGAAGACTCAGTTGTTCTTCTCCTCATCTCCTCTTCTCCCTTCACACTTCTCCACTCCTCTCCTCATCTCTTCTTCTCCCTTCTCACTTCTCCACCTCCACTTCTCCTTGCCAAATTTTTCCTTAAAATAGAAGGCTCAGTCGGCTCTTCTTCTCCTCATCTCCTCTTCTCACTTCTCTACTCCTCCTCTCCTTCCCCACTTCTTCAATCTCATCCATTCAATTTTACTATAACTTGGATGCCCAAACATTTGGCTAAATCTAGATTTTTACCGTAGCTTAGATACCCAAAATTTGGTTAAGTCTACATTTTTACCGTGGTTTGGATGTCCAAAAATTTGGCTAAATCTGTATTTTTACCGTGGCTTGGATGCCCAAAATTTAGCTAAGTCTACAATCTTACCATGGCTTAGATGCCCAAATTTTGGCTAAGTCTGTATTTTTACCGTTTTTACCTTGTCTTGGACGTCCAAATATTTGAGATTCTAAGTCATGGCAAAATCCAATGCAAAAATTTAGAAAAATTAGAAAACACCGCTATATTTTTTTAGGACAATGCAAAGAAATAAGAAGAAAAAACAAAAAAATACAAAAAAAACAAAAAATACCCAAATTTAGAAACTAAAAAACTAAAGCTGTTTGAAGCAGGCCCTACCCTAGTGTATTCCTAGCCACTACATGACTATGCCACTACATGACTATGCTATTATAAGGTCCCGTTTGGCACGGCTCCACTTCACAAGTGGAGCTGTTTTTTTTTTTACTTCACAAGTGGAGCCGGATGAAGCTACTTTTTTCAGCTCCTTGGGTGGAGCTACTTTTGTCTCAGCAGGTTTTAAGGAACTCCTTGGGTGGAGCTATTTTGTTTTACCCCGTTTGGCACAAAATAGCTCCAAACACCTCCAAGGAGCTAGTGGTGAAGTTGTGTTAAACAGGGCCTAAATAAGAGTAGTGGTGTTGTTCGTAAAGGTTCGATCTGGAGTGAATGCAATAAAGGGGATGTAGTACATCCTACGGGGCATATATGTCCTGTGCGAGATCTTCCTCCGGGCCACATTATACTATGCTGCAGAACTCGAGGGGTAGAGTAGACTAGAAAAGGTTTGTATCTCCCTTGAGAATCTTGCACAAAAGTACAATTGGATTTCAAATATCAAGTGCTTCTACATATGCATCGCGGGTCAAGGAGCTGAGTGTAAACTGAGGAGATTTAGTAGGGTTGCATGCAAGAGAGCATGATAAAAAAAATCCAAAATGCATCATGCCAAAATTCACATGGAAATGATAGCCTCTGGTGGTTTGGTAAAAGGTAGTACTACTGGCACAAACATACCTTCCATTTTGGAGATATGCTTCCTCACTTTCCCTGCACAGCCCTGGCAGTGTATAGCCACCTTCATGACCACCACCTGTGTATGCATGCAGATGCAGTGAATTAATATGCCACCAAATCAAGAGATTCCCAACAAGAAGAAACATGAGTAACCACAGCAATTGCATCTCTTAAGTTAAAGCAATTGCATCTCTAAGTAACTATGACGCGCACAGTAACTTTAATTAACCAGCTTTAAGGGCAGAACGTAAGTGACAACAGATCGACCTAGCTAGCCCATGGTGCGATGCTATGGAAAGATGGTGCACGGGAGAGAGAGATAAGGAGAGAGACGGCTAAAATTGAAGAATCGTGCATGCATGCATGGTCCACAAGCTCAATATCTCTTTCTCCCTCACCAATGCAATCTCACACTACCAGCTCTCCATCTGTGAAAGGGCATAATGTGTGTACGTACTGCCATTATCTCCGTCTCTAGCCTACTGTGCCGCAATCTGAACCGCTTGTGCCCTTCCACTGTTCGCCCAGCAGTCCGGCTTATGACTTTCCTCCGTCAAACAAGTAGAACGTTTTTTATCATGGTTTCAAAGTTACGTATGGACATAGCTTTTTAGAAGCCTTTTATCGATTTATCGGTATTTTATTTGCGCTAAAGTCAAAAGCCATCAACCGCAGATATAAACCATGATTCCCTTTTGTTCTTTTATTTACTATAAATATTGTCATTGTTTGCATGCCTTCAGTTTTGACTCGATCGTAAATAAGGGGGAAGTTATAGCGACTTACTCCAGTGGCAGATCCAGGTTTTTGTCATGGACTGTGGAGGACTGGAGACCATTACTAACTAGGCTGAGAAAATTTGTTCTCTGTCAAGGCTGAGGTCTAGATTGCCATAGGCCTGGATCTGCCCCAAACTTACTCTACCGAGTAAATGTGTGTATACCCCACATTGCAGGTGTAAATTTGTAATGGTCAACATCCTTTAAAAAATTCATGCATATACGTTTCAAAAGAATAAATAATTAAGCCCTACACACGTAAAAAAAAAGAAGTTTGCAAATTACAGTACATGCATATAAGGGGTGTGTGTGTTTGCAATAAGTAGGAGTAGCAAGGATTTTCTGATGCTAATTAAGTGGTTGGTAAAAGCAGTAAGCATCTTGTAGTGACCAAATCTTTGTAAAGAAATATGCAGACTAGCACGCAAATCAGCGAGAGTATACTAGCATAATAACAGATGATTAGTCGGGGGAGTTACGTACTTGGAGCACTTGGTCGCCGGGTGCCGCGGCGGCGTTAGGTGTCCGCTTGGCCGCCGCCGCCGCCGCCATCTCCCGCGCCGGCGTCTCCTTGGGGCTCTTGGTTACCATGGGCAGCGTCACGGCCACGGGCGCACCGCGCCGCCGGCTCTCCCCGCGAGGCTTGCTGGGGGGCGGGGGAGGAGGCGGCCTCGGCACGGTGAACCGCCGGGACAGGACGCGAGTGGCGCCGGCTCCGTCGCAGCCGACGCCGCCCCCGCCGAGGCGCGCGTACCTGACGTCGTGCAGGAGGCGCGCGTCCTGGGCGATGGTCCGGTCGGCGCGTCGCGCGGCGACCATGGACCGCGCGTCCCCCGGCACGCACACCGCCGTCGCCGCCTGCGACCGGCACAGCATCCCGCCTGCCTTCATCCCTTGCCACCAACACCACCTCACAGCAGCCCCGCACAGAGCAAAGCTAAGCGACCACAACTACTCACCAAGAAGGCAAGAACCAGCAGCAATGAGAGGAGGAGGAGGAGAGGAGGCGATATATAAGCAGAGGAGTGAGAAGAAGGGAGGGCCTCGCTTGGAGCTTAAACAGATGCAGGAATCACGGTGGAATTAATGGGCTTTTGTATAGTTTCTCTCTCCTTTTCTCTCTGTCTCTAGCTTTCTCTCTCTCTCTAACTATCTCTAGCTTTCTCTCTCTCTCTCTCTCTTTCTTCTCGCAAGTTCACTGCTGTGTAGTGTTGTGTTGTTGGTGAGACAAGATCGGAATTATTGCTCGGGCTCGGCCATATGCATGCCTGCCTCTGCCTCTGCCCCTGGACAAGCTGCGCGCTGCATGCGGCAGGCAACAACGACAAGATGTGGTGCGGGGTCTCGCTTCGCCGGGGCACGTCTCGGACGTCACCCCCTCGTAAAGCTTTTCACTGCTGCTTTCACCTTGTTTTCTTGTTGCAAGATATATACATGGGCATTTTGCCAGCTGCCGTATTCACTTAGGCAAAGGTTAATTGGGTTTTCCTGCCCGTTTTTCTTGTCGTGGAGACATATACCCGGGTTTCGTTTATACATATAGCTTTATAGAAAAAAAAATATATGCTGCCAGATATGATGTAGTGTAGGGTATGGCTCTGCAAGGCATGTCTCTAATGTCACCCAGTTGAAACCCATTTACTGGTTTCTGCAAGATATACACACATGAATTTTGCTGGCAGCTGCCATATGCATAGGTTGGCAAGGTAGCTAATTGGGTATTTTTCGCTCCATTCCTTGTTGTGGAGATGTCCGGATTTGTTTGTAAGATCTTATTTTCGAATCGGTTCCGATACAGTTGGAGATACAGGGCCTGTTTGGATGGACTAGAACTAATTGTTAGCTAGGACTAGTTATTAGCTAACTAGTAGTTAGCTGGCTAAAGTTTAGCCCAATGCTGTTTGGATCCAAGGGCTAATAAGTACTACTATCTCAGTACAAAGTCTGTTATACCCCGAAGCCCTAGCGCACGCACGTTTTCCCTGCAGTTCCCGCGCTTGTTTCCCCCTCTAGTTTTTTTAGCTATCAAGGAAGAGCGGCGGCGCGTCGCGACTCCAAGGAAGGGCGACGCCGTGGGGGATGTACCGCCGCGGCAGGCACGCGCAACGGGCGGCGGCGGCGGGGGAGATGAAGCGCGAAGGCGCGTGCGTTCTGGAAGAGGACGGCGGCGGTGCGGGAGGATGGAAAATCACATGCGCGTGGTCGCGTGGATAGGGTTGGCGGTTGGGGTATCGCTGTCTTTTTCGTAATCGGGTAGAACTTTAGCCCACGTTAGCTAGGTTTGATGGACTAGTTAGTTAACAACTAGTTGGGGTTATTGCTAAACTTTAGCTCACCCATTAGCCCTCCTGTTTGGATCCTCAAGGGCTAAAGTTTAGCAACTAGTTGTTAGCCCATGGGATCCAAACAGGGCCATAGCAATGCGTTCAAGCGTTTTTTTTTTTTGGTTCTAGAGCATTACGTGTCAGTTCGACGTATGTGTCAGTCAAACGCGAGAGGCGCGTAGCAGGATGACAGGATACAAATTTAAGACTTATTACATCTCATGCAAGCTTTACTCCTTACGACTTTAGAGGCAAGAAAAGCAGAAAGGCTCCGTTTTATCTCCCTTTTTTCGGTCACTAGAGACAGAGTAGAGACGGGCGTTTGCATATACATATATAGCTTATCAAAATTAAAGGAAAAAAATGCATGATGTCTGCTGTGTTGAAGATCACGTTTAGAAGAACCTAATCTCTAGCCAGCATCTATATATAACTTGTCCTGTATGTTAAGTTAGAATTGTAATCCCTGATTTAGGGACATTCCCCGTAACACGGCTATTGCCGCTTGTACTTTCCTTGTAGCTCGGCTGTCGAGGTGCAGATCATCCTAAACTCTGTCCACCATTTTTCGTAAGGTATCAGAGCCTTCCTCTTCTTCCATCTAGATGATGACCAGCTCTCAAGCCTCCGCCACCAGTGCTGCGACTTTGTCCGCCATCGCGGGCGGTCTCCTTCCGATGCCCACTTCCGGTCACTTGATCAACGTCAAGTTGGATTGAGACAATTGTATTCTTTAGAAGGCCCAGCTGATGCCCTATTGGAATGCCCGGTTGATGCCATATCTCTAGGGATAGTAATTGTTTGGTTTTGTTGATGGGACTAATGTCGCTCCGGGTCGGCTGATCACAGAGAAGCCAACAGATGGCGGCATCATGCAAGCACCAAACCCGGTGTACAAAGTCTGGCTTCAACAAGACTATAAATGGTACTTAGTACACTCCTTTTTACCCTTTCTCCTGAAATCTTGGCATGAGTTTTGTTCCTATCGTCTGTGTAGGATTGTACGGATCTTCTCACCTTAAAAGCTAGCCAATAAGGAGAGCGACTCCCCCACTTTTAAGTTAGGTCCCTTGCCCTTTCACAACCAATGTGGGACTATTCCAACAATCTCTCCCTTCACACATTGGTGTCCCTCAGTCCTTCACCGCCTCTTCACCGTACACCGACGGTCCCTCAGGGTCCCTTCACCGTACACCGACGGTCCCTCAGGGTCACAGTCCATCAGGCGTTCACACACTAGTGTCCATTGGGCCAGAGATGTTAGAACCGGGCTCTGATACCACTTATAGGATCGTAAGGGTCTTCTCATCCCAAAAGCTAGCCAATGAGGTGAAGGACTCCCCCACTTTTAAGTTAGGTCCCTTGCCCTTCCACAACCAATGTGGGATTATTCCAACAGTCTGCCACCGAGGTCTGGACAACACTTGAGCGCATGCTCGCATTACAGTCCTTGGCTCGAGTCATGCAGATTGGAAGGCAACTTGTGACCATCCAGAAAAAAGACCTCTCTAGTCGGGACTACTATAACAAGGTGAAGAGCCTCACGGATGCCCTAGCAGCTGCAGGTCATCCGGTCTTAGAAGAAGACACCATGATCTATAAGCTCACGGGGCTTGGCAACAAGTATGACCCGCTGGTCATGTCGATCACCACAAGAACTCAACCAATCATGGTCAATGAGCTATATGCACACATGCTTAGTCATGAGACACATGCTTAGTCATGAGATGCGTGTGGAGACCAACAACTCTGTGCAGATCACGGCCAATGCCGCATCACGTGGAAATCAACGCAAGGCTGCGGTCGTGGTGGCAATTGTGATCAGCAGCGGTAACCAACAGGTGGCTTCCAAAACTAGTCAAATCAGTTCTACTCCAAGAAAAAGAGTGGCTTTGGAAATAGACCGGTGTGGCAAGTTTGTGGCAAACCCGAACATATGGCTTTGAAGTGTTATCACCATTTTGACCACTCCTACCAACACGAAGATAATCGTGTTGCTGCAGCAGCCGCCATCGGTTCCTACTACATCAACTTTGCATGGTACACGGACACGAGCGTGATGGATCACATCACTGGTGATCTTGACAGCAAGGTTGTCAGAATCGTGATCTTGAATCGGATCATAGGTTCTTTGGTAGGATCATAAATCGTAGGATCGATGTAGAATCTAAGATTTTATCTTATTCTATCAAAGAAATATTTTTAAAAATCTATAGTGTATTATAACACTACTGTATTTTTTAAAATTATGTCTTTTAAAATTTTCTTTATAAATTGTAGAGTAAAGATAAGATTATGTGTTATTTTATGATAATTATAGTGAACATAAAGAGAGAAAAGTTAAAATTACACATAATTATTTATAATAAAACAATAGAGTCGACAGAATCAAGTAAGATCATATGAAAATTCTGATCATGATCCTACAAAAGTTTGGATAGAATCGTAAGAACATTAAGATCCTACTGTAGAATCGAATCAGTCTAGTCAATCTCGGATCGTAAAATCTTAGAATCATATGACAGAATAGAGATTCTGATAACCTTGCTTGATAGGATGACCATGTAGGAGAAATATCATGGACAGGATCAAGTTCACATTGTCAATGGCGCAGGTATGTATATTATTCACATTGGTTAGTCAAAGATTAAAACCCCTAATCATTCCATACTTCCGAAAAATGTTCTACATGTTCCCAAAACATAAAAATAAAATCTATTATCTATTCATCCCCTTGCTACTAACAATGATGTTTGTTCTTGAATTCCATCCAAACTTCTTTCTTGTCAAGGACTGTTGAACAAAGAAGGTGCTTCTTCGCGATCACAATGAGTGTGGCCTCTACCCTACGCCCACAAGCTGCACCACTACACAAAAGGAGATTGTTCGTTGTTTAGCTAACACTAGAGCAAAGGCATTATCGTTTGGCCATCCCGCATTCCCTATTGTGCAACTAGTTCTTTAGTTGAATAGTCTATCTTGCTCCAAAAAAATAGTTCAGTTTATGATGCATATCAATAGGCTAAGAGCCACAAATCACCTTACTCATACTCAAAACATGTTTCTTCATCTCCCTTGGAACTTGTTTTTCTGATGTATGTAGTCCAACCCCTATTTCAGTTGATGGGTATAAGTGTTACTTAAGTTTCATTGATGATTTTAGCAAGTTCACTTGCGTTTATCTTTTGAAAAGCAAGGCTGATATTTATTGAATTTGTATCCAATTTAAAACACATGTAGAACGTATTCTTGGGAAGAAAATCTTGTGTATGCAAACTAATTGGGGGTGAGTATAAAATATTGCGTACCTTCTTTCAACAAGTATGGATAGTGCATCATGTTTCCTGCCCCTACACACACCAACAAAATAGGTCAGCTGAGAGAAAACATCGCCATATAGTAGAAGTTGGCTTAGCCCTTCTGGTTCATGCGTCTATGCTTGTAAATTTTTGGGACGAGGCATTTCAGACAGCGTGCTTCCTTATCGATAACCTTCCTAGTAGGGTAATTTAGTCTTCTACTCCCATGGAACGACTTTTTGGTATGAAACCTGATTACTCCTTTCTTAAGGTGTTCAGTTGCGCATGTTGGCCCCATCTACGACCTTACAATGCACGAAAACCTTAGTTCCGTTCCAAGCAATGCGTATTTTTGGGATATAGTAGCATTCATAAAGGCTACAAGTGCTTCCTTCCTTCAACTGGTCGTGTGTATATCTCTCAAGATGTAATATTTGATGAGAATGTGTTTCCCTTCTCACAAATTCACTCACCCACCAGTCCAAAGTTATCATATGATCAACTCCTTCTTCCATCCTTGTTTCTTGCTCCTTCTGAGACGCTACATAGTTTGGAAGATGGGGGTGATAATCCTGATCATGGTCATTTGACTAATGTGCAAACTAAGGTCTCACCTATGTAGTCTCTTGATTCTCCATAGGTCAGTGAGGACCCGTTGGGCCAGGGTGGGGTGTCACCCACATCATCTTCCACCGCTAGTAGCCTTCCCCTCAATGGAGAAATTGCTGATGGTGCGGTAATCTTGATGCAACATCGGAACCAAGTACTACTCCTATGCAGCTGCCTCGAAAACATCACACATGCACACACACTAGCAAGATAATATATATATACACCCAAGATGCATCATAATGGTAAAGTTTTGTACAACAAAAGTGCATGCTCAGTGGCGGTAGTTGAACCGGCAAGTCATGTTGGTGTACTAAAGGATAGTTGATGGAAAGAAAATATGGATCAAGAGTATTCTGCTCTAATCAAGAATGATACATGGCATCTTGTGCCAAACCAACGTGGTCTTAGTATTATAGAATGCAAATGGGTGTCTAAAGTAAAGAAGAATGCAAATGGATCTCTTGATCCATACAAAGCTTGGTTGGAAGCCAAGGGCTTCAAGCAATGTTACGGTATTGATTATGAGGATATATTTAGTCCAGTCATAAAATGGTGGGCTACGATTCATCTCATATTGTCAATTGTTGTATCACGTGGATGGAGTCTTTGTTAACTCGATGTTCAAAATGCATTTCTCCATGGCATTCTAGAAGAGAATGTGTTCATGAGGCAACCACTGGGTTATGAGAGTACAGAGTTTCCTAGTCATGTGTGCAAGCTCGATAAGGCATTGTATGGATTAAAGCAAGTACCTCGGGCATGGTACTCAAGGATGAGTTCAAAGCACCATGAATTGGGATTTGTGCCGTCTCGTGCAGACCCTTCACTGTTTATCTTCAACAAGGATGGCATAAGCATATTTATGTTAATCTATGTTGACGATATTATTATCACAAGCTCTTCTAGTCAGGCAGTCAAGAAGCTTACAAGCAATCTCCAAGCCAAATTTGCAATAAAAGATCTAAGTGATCTTCATTATTTTCTTGGCATTGAGTTTAATAAGTCAGGTGAAGACATTGTTCTTTCTCAAGCCAAGTATGTCAGAGTTACTGCACCAAGTAGGCATGAAGACATGCAAGCCAGTGACCTCGCCAATGGTAATGACCGAGAAATTGTTAAAAGTTGAAGGTGAGGTTCTTTCAATGGCAGAAGCTACCAAGTATCAAAATGTTGTTAGTGCACTTCAGTACTTAACCCTGACTCAGCCAGACATATCATAATCTATCAACAAGGTTTGTCAATTTATGACAATTTAGGCAATCACCTACTAGCTTACACTGGACTGCTACCAAACGAATCTTGAGATATCTCAATCATACTTGTGAAGTTGGACTAAGGATTAGAAAATCCAAATCGTTCTTGGTTAGCGCCTTCTCAGATGCTGATTGGGCTGGCTGCCCAGATGACAAAAGCTTGACTGGTTGTTTTATAGTATTCTTTGGAGTAAATCTTATTTCTTGGAGTTCACGCAAACAAGCCATTGTCTCAAGGTCTAGCACTGAGGCAGAGTACAAGGCGCTAGCTAATGCTGCTATAGAAGTAATTTGGGTATAGTTGCTGCTTGGTGAACTCGGTATCTTTCAAGAAAGGGCCTATGCTTATGGTGTGACAATCTCGGTGCAATGTAGCACATTGAGATTGATTTTTATTTTGTTCGTGAGCGAGTTGCTCAAAAGGCCTTCAAGATCAGGTTTATTCATCAAGTTACTGATGGACTAACAAAGCCGCTAGATGCGCAGCGCCTGACTCAACTTCAACACAATCTCAATCTCCAATGATGGTTGTGATTGAGGGAGTATGTTGAAGATTACGTTAAGAAGAACCTGATCTCTAGCATCCATATGTAACTTGTCCAGTTAGAATTGTAATACCTAATTTAGGAACTTTTCCTGTAGCACGGCTATAGCCGATTGTACTTTCCTTGTAGCTCGGCTGTTGCCGATTGTATTCTGTAGCCCATACGGAAGATCAATATAATATATACATGCTCCCACACTGTTGAGGTGCGGATCATGCATCCTAATAAACTCTGTCCACCATTTTTCATAAGCTGTTCGCTTTGGGGCCAAAGTAGAATGTCTATCCCAATTCATCGTAGAATGTCGATAGATCGATCCAGGGGGCCAAAGTCCTCCCACAAGGATGATGCCACGAAAGAATCTCTCCCGTGCCGGCCTACCGTGCATGGCCATGTTTTCACTCACTTGCACGCATCCATTACCATGCATCTGCCGTCCTAAATTTCATTCGCCGCCGGCCGGGTCGACCATAATTCAAAACAGGATTCACTTCCCAATCACGCCAATGATCGAACACGATCCCCGTACGAGAAATCTCCATATACGTGCACTCGCGATCTCTAGAATCTAGACCGATCAATGCACAAGGCCGTGCATAGTAGCTCATTAACCAAGCACGGATTAATTTTCACAGCCGTACAAACGTTGTACGTAGAGCACCATGCTTCTCCCCGATGTGACTGCAGCGCAAGTACGAACTACATACGTGCTTTCATCACTTAGCCTATGATTCGATGGAGATCAGTACGTAGGCCTCACAAGCTACAGTACGTAACTCAAAGAAAGAGTAAAAGATGATCTACGACAGGGGTACACAAGAAGATAAAAAAACTGCACAAGACTGCGTGTGGATAGGGGTGAAAAACGGTAACGGATAATTCGTTTTATCCGATATTCGTATCTAAGAAAACACGAATGTAGTAAGCAAAATCCATATTAAAAAATGTTTGTATTCGTATTTGAGAACTGTTGGACCGAAATGACGACAGAGGGGGGTGTATGTCGAGTATAAAATCTCAACCCTTGAAAGTGCCCACATGAGAGAATCTCCTTCAATAGCTATGGAAAGCTATGAAGTAGATGGAATACGCCCTCTGAAGGATCAGCCAAGAAAACACGAGAGAAGAACCGAGTAAGAACTGCAGCAACCAAAAGATGTGAAACTCAACACTCAAGAGACAGTCGGGCGGTCAAACCACAAGCCTATGGCCAGTCAGACCGCCAGTCTTGGACCGGTTTGACCGCCGTCCCATAGCCGGTCTGACCGCCATTCGGTGCCCGGTCTGACCGCCTTCAAATGGCCGGTTTGACCGCCCCTCGGGAGCAGCAGTCCAGATTTGCTGATTTTCAGGCAGCAGAACTGAGACTTCAGAAATATGGCTACTACAGAGAAATCAGAGAAGAGGTTCTATTTTCCTCTAGCCAAAAGTGCACACACCTATTCTAAATAGCTAAGAGACAAACCTCAACAGGAGAAATCAACAAAACCCCAAGAAATTGAGAAATTAGACACAAACTGAAAATAACAAAGAGCAGCGATAAAAACTCAAAATCCCATTTAATCTCTGATCCTTTGACCATGAAACTTTGAGAATAGCTAATGAATAGCCTCATGACTTATCATGCCAAGTTTCATGCCATCTCATGAGGGGAAACACGATTTACACCAAAACCCTACAAAATGAAAAGGAAAGCCCAAGAACACAGAACAGGGACAAAAGAGATTCTTGTGATTCAATCAAATTGCTCTTGGAACTAGATGACCAAAGGGTCTAGAAATGCAATTCCATCATAGAGCAATCCATTTTGCCACTCCTCAGCAAGAATCGGGCCAAAACACAAAAACTCAAGAATCAAGCCTAGAGAGCATCGAAGAGAAAAACTAAACAGAGAAGTAAGAGCTCAAATGATTCCTTGAAGGCATTCATTTCCATAAACACAAAGATCACAGAGGAGTCCCCATACATAATTGAATATAGAGGAATGATTACATGGTGGCTCAACTCATCTCATCTCCCTCTCCCAAGCTCAAGAACCCAACTCAAGAACACATGAGCACTCAGGGAGACATCGAAGGAGACACACACCAACAGAACTTTGCCTCTCCCAACCACTTAAGCCTAAAGCCAAAACAATCTCTCCAAAGGCTATTTTGACTAAAGTAAACCCTAACAACCCCTTCCATCCATGGAATGCATTGAATCCATGCAGCCATAAGAAGACATCCCCTCCTTATATAGGCTCTGTCTAACGGGTTTCCAACCCGTTATGCCCGCTAAACCCGAACGGAACCGCTTCCACCCGTGCAGCTTTGCGTTTTTACTGAAACACCCCTCCTGCACCTTCCGGGAAGCTTCCGCGTTCCTTGTCGTCCAAGCCTCGCAACCACCTCGAGTCTCCACTGTCTTCGACACCTCCGACCGTTCTGACCTCGACACCGCCTGTGTCTAGTCCGGTCACCTCGTGTCTCGCCACGACTCCGCCTCGACGTCCTGCAGCCATCACAGACAAGAAACACATCACATAACACCGCTCGATACATGTAAGCACAAATAGCATTAATGAATCACATTAAGCATGAGATAGCCTAAACCTGACAAGTCAACATAATATGCATCCTAATCCCTTTGACCATGTTTGACCAAGTCCAACCGAAGCCGATTGCACCACGCAACGACATGGTCCGAACCACACAAACCAAACTCGACTTTCCTAAACCGATGTCAATTACTCATCACACACTCGGGGTCACCTCTACATGGTCCATCAAGAATATTCATATCTGTATTCGCATTTGTATTTGAGAATATTCATATCTGTATTCGTATTCAAGGCTATTCGATTCATATTCAATCCGTTTCTAGAACCCATGAAAAATCCGTACGAATTTTGTGATTCAAAATTTGAATTTAGGCGGTTTAAAACCGGTAACCGGTGAAAAATCGGTAAAACCGCTAGGAATATGTTTTATTCGATATTCATATATGAGAAAATCCGTATTCAAAAATATTTGTATTCGTATTCGAAAATATTCATATCCGTATTTGAGAATATTCAAATTCGAATTCATATTCATTTTAAAAATATAGATTCGTATTCGTATTTGAGACTATTCGATCGTATCCGATCCGTTTCCACCCCTATGTGTGGGCACAGCCGACAACTACCTTAACGACGACGTCTCACAGCTTAAGCTGCGACAAGTTGCCGTGCACGGCCGTTAGCGCCTGTTCATATTAGTTACGTATAATAGTTTCTTATTATAGCTAATAGCTTTTAACTAAAAATAAATATTAGTGGTTGAAAGAAGTGGCTTTTAAAAGAAGCAGGTGAACGGTGAGAAAAATGAGAGAGATATATACATGAGATGAGAGCGAGAGAAGTATGGTGCGTGTTGCATCCGTGATTTTTATTTTATCTCTAAAGCGAAATAGAAATAAAAGAAGTAAAAACAGTTTCGAAATGCTACGTATTCGTATTGACTTGGAGCTGATTTCAATATAAAACAAACCCTGGAAACTTTACCGTGGCGGTACGGGCGCCTACAGCTGGCCGGCCGGTCAGCCTGCTGCAGCGATTGCAACGATGCGTGCATCGCCATGATCGATCAGACTACAAAGGAGACGACACGACACGACACCCAAAGGTCAAAAAAATAAGGAAGGAGGATGAGCTGCCGTAGCAACAGCAATAGAAAGAGTCCATCAATTCCTCACAGTCGCGGTACGTACTTTGCTGGTTAATGCGTTTGGGTAGAAGATCGGTGCAGCAACAGCAGCATGCAGCTCGCAGCAGTGAGCCGCCCATAGCAGCAGAACAGAAGGGTGGCCATAGGGCTTCATATGCTGCCTGCGTACGTGCATGCACGCATGAAAGCAAGCTACTTCTCCTACGTACGTACGTATGCTCGCTTAGGCATGTGTACGTAGCAATGTGAGTGTGACGCGAGATGGCTACCTCTACAACTCTACTACCTCTGCATGGCATGGAGAAGAAGAGATTGATAGCGAGTGGTCACCGCTAGGAATATTAAGGGGTGGTTGGTTAGCGGTACTAAATTGGATAGAATGATTCTATCTGGGATAGTGTGGTTCATTTGATTTTGTCGAATAACATGATACAATATCTAGGTAAAATATTCCCACCAAACCAACTAAATGGAACTAATTAACCATCTCGTCTGACATGGAATGGTTCCAAACAAGAGGACGATGCTTCGTCTAGAATAGAATGATTCCATCCCATGAACCAAAAGCCTTGGCCTATTTGGCCCTTTGGCCTATCTTTTTGCAATTTTGCCCTTCTCTTGTGCGAAATTGCATTTTTGGCCCATAGACGACATAGTAGCAATGGCAGGTGACACGTATACCTGCTACACTCTTCTACCATAGCAATAGTCTGAAGAACTTGCCACGCTGTGGAACCGCGGTAGGACATGTTGGGTGAGAGCATTTCTGCTGGCTTTATGTGCGCACCCGTAGGTCAACTAACCATGTCACAATACGGTACTGTAGCAGGAGCGCTACTAAACTCGCGCACCGCAGTAGGACCTATTGTGGTTGGGTAGCATGACAGATGCCATGTGTCATCTATCGTTGTTGCTGTGGTGAAGAAGGAGGATATTTTTGTAATTCTACAAGGGAGAAGTCTGGAATTGAAAAATAATTTGCTACGGGGTCAAACCAGTGATGGCTTCGAATGTTAATGGCGGGAGTGAGAGGGAGAAAGCGAGTTCGTTCTCGGCAAGGTATTAATTTGCAACTGTTTGCCTAGATTTGACTGGCCCACGGCACGCCACGGAGCCTGTAGCACGTGTGAATGACCACTCTAGCTGCGCTGACTAGATCGAGTAGTCTTCGACCATGGATTATTGGCCAGTCTCGATGCAACATTTCATGTCACTGTTTCCAATACTACTAGACTGGGAAACTGTAACATGAAACAACCTCTCTCAATGGATAGTTTTGTTTCACTGTTTCATAGGCTTGTTGCAGCATTTAATTCTTGTGTTGTGCTGTGATCAAATGTGCTAGATGAACTTTGTAGGCGTTCGAATGTGTGTTCTCAATGGATCAAACGTTATCTTGTACCGTTGAATGAACTCTGTAGCCGTTATCTTGCTATCGCCAAATAAACATGGTCGACTATATATAATATATTAATTAATTATAATACTCATGAACGCATAAATCGAAATGATTACACATATATAAAAATGATTACATATAGTCTATCTCAAACTCCAGATATATTTCGACTGCGACCAAACTTATTCCAAATATGTTCCACCAAATCCTTCTTAAGCCGAAAATGAGTCGATCGATCTCGAATATCACTATCTTTTTCTAAAACTCTGTCAAATGTAACATAATGTTCAGGAGAGAATTCTGGTTCTTCAACAGTCGCTGAATTGGGAGCCACATTCAGATCTAGATTATCTTCAATGTCCTCTTCCTTTTCATCTTCAACTATGATATTGTGAAGTATGCTGCAAGCTAGCACAACGTCATGGAGTTGATCTCGGTCATATAGACGTGCTGGTCATTTTAAAATGCAAAATCGACGGCGCAATACACCAAAGGCTCTTTCGATATCCTTTCTTGCCCCTTCTTGCTCCTGTGCATATAACTTGTCCTTGTCAGTGATGGGCATACGTATTGACTTCACGAATACAGCCCATTCTGGGTATATTCCATCAGCAAGATAGTACCCTATGTTGTGTTGATTCCCATTGACCATGTATTGGACTCTAGGAGCTTGTCCTTTTAGCTCTTTAATAAATAGAGTAGATTGGTTCAAAACATTAATATCATTGTTAGAACCCGCGACTCCAAAGAACGCATGCCAAATCCAAAGATCATGTGATGCCACAGCCTCAAGAATGATCGTCGGCACTTTCTGATCACCACGAGTGAACTGACCCTTCCATGCAGTTGGGCATCTTTCCCATTGCCAATGCATGCAGTCAATGCTGCCGAACATACCAGGAAAACCTCGTCTCTCACCAAGTTTAAGTAGACACTCAGTATCCTCCATAGAGGGGCGCCTCAAATACCGTTCACCGAATACAGCTCTAACACCTTTGACAAAATGCTTCATTGCCTCCATTGCAGTAGTTTCTCCAATCTTCAAGTATTCATCTAGTTCATCTGCAGCGCTGCCAGTAGCCAATTGGTGAATAGCCGCAGTACACTTCTGTAGTGGAGTGAGCCCTTGCCGATTAAGGGCATCCACCCTTGGAGTAAAGTAATCAGACCATTGGCCTAAGGCCTCGACGATGCGGAGGAAAAGTGGCCTAGACATACGAAATCTTCGGCGAAAAATATTGGAAGGATAGAGAGGATTTTCCGGAAAATAATCATTTACTAGTTTCTGATTAGACTCCTCTCGTGGCCTCTTGATGTACTTCCTCGGATTGAATCGATGATCAGACACCTCTTTCTGAAGACTTTCGATGCTAGACTGTATAACCACCGTGGCTTCACTGACTACGTCATCTAGGATCTCATCCTCAGCAATGAACTCGTCTAACGAGTACAAAGGATTTTGACTGCCATCAGTTAAGGTAGGATTGCCATGTTCCTCAGACATCTTTGTGGATGGGCAAAAGAGTGAGGAAAAGAGTCGGTGCATAAGAAAAAGAAATATAGAAAGTTTAAAGAAATTAAGTTACCTCAAAGCTGTGCACAACAATACAGAACGAGGAAGAGAGAAGGCCTTGGTGTGTGAGGAAAAGAGAAGGCCTTCATGTGCATATATATAGGCACATACTCAGCAGTTTTCACACTTAATATAAATGTGAAACTGCCATACGTGCACTAGGTAGCATTTACACATGCACTACATATAGCAGTTTCAGTTTCACATTAAAAAAATACACTAGGTTTCAGTTTCACATTAGAAAGTGCAGTACTAGCATTCAAATCAATAAATTGCAGCATTCGTATTTAGATCAATGCAGCAGTTTCAGTTTCATATTCAGATCAATAAACTGCAGCATTCACATCCAGGATTAAGATAGATAGTGCATTCATAGCTAAGATAGTACATCCACAGCAAAAGAAAACAGATAACTAAGATAGATAGATTACTGCACCCACGACAAAAGAAGACAGATAACTAAGATAGATAGACAAGTGCAACCTGCAGAAACGAAAATAGTTGAGGATAAGCATTCAACTATCACTGGACATAAATTCTCGCTGTATTAGTTCAGTAGACCTTATGTTTCATCTTAGTCGGCAAACAACTTTTCCTCAATCTTAAGTATTGCTTTGTCTCGGTTAGCCTTGTCAATTTCAGACATTTGACTTGTATCTTGATTAAGCAGGGAATTATAAACCTCAAACATCCTTGCTTCCTTATGCTCCTGTGCAGCCTTGAGATTTGTATTTGATATCTGAATCTGTGCTTCTGTCACCTTTTCGCGCTCCAACTTACGATCTTGCTGCACCTTAACAATTTTGTCAATGTTTTCCCCAAGGATGACAATTCCTTCTATAATATTTTCCTTCTTGCGCTTTCCATTGCGCTCGGCCTTTGCTGCTTCTCTACCAATGGGACGTGATTGTTCATCTGGAACATCAACTATCTCACTCTTTTTTTTCTCTCTGTCTCCTGAAACTGTGCACACCATTTCGGCTCATCTTTTAGTTTCCTCCACCAATGCACCAATGGGAAAGGCTTTCCATACTTTTTTGCATACATCTTCTGTGCCTCGTCCTACAGCATGTCGTCGGAGTATCCGCTTTTATTCACTTTAGTTACCTACTCCAGTAGCCATTGAAATCATTGATCGATGACTTCAGGCGTGACCAGTGAACCTTCAATTGGTTTATTTCCCTTGTACGCTTCGGATTCCCATTCTTGTTAAACTGATCAGTGACTTCCTTCCAGAATGTATCACCTTTCTTGTCATTTCCCTTGACTGGGTCTTTAGAAGCATTCAACCAAGCACTGGCCTACGAAATACAAAATAAGAAAATATTAACAAATCAAGTATTGTACCAAGCAGTAGCCTACAAAATGCAAAATAAGAAATTACCAGTCTCTCTTCCTCTTCATTATCCAATATCTTTTCTTTACTGGACTATTTACCTCATCTTTGTCATCTTCATCAATGTCAATGTTCACCGTTTCGTTTGTTGAGGTACCTTGTTTCGTAGCTTGGGGTGTTGCTGTTCCATAGGCACTTGGTGGTGGTGGAGATATTGGGTTGAAGCTCATATTCTGACCAACCAAATGAAAATTTTCTCCTTGCAGCTGTGGGGGATAGTGTGGTCGTTGAAAAAAACTTAGAAAACCACCTGGTGGATAGACCCTGAAATTTTCACACAAGTAAAAACAAATAAAGAAGTGTTGCCCCAATCTGCTTTGTACAGACCCTACAAAAATTTCAGCTCACTATTTCTACTAAACTTGCAGGCATCTGTAATCTATTTTCTTGGCTACTAAACTTGCAGGCATCTACTAATCTATTTTCTTGGCTGCTAACAGACCCTACTAATCTATTTTCTTGGCTGCTATATGTATCAAGCTGCAGGATACAAAAGCTGGAAATCAAAATCAACTACTTGCAAGTTTTCTTGGCTAATCTATTTTCTTGGCTGCTATCTGTATCAAGCTGCAGAGATACAGAAGCTGGAAATCAAAATCAACTACTTGCAAGTTTTCTTGGCTAATCTATTTTCTTGCAGAGATACTAATCTATTTTCTTGGCTACTACACCACTCGCAGGCATCAAAATCAACTACTTGCAGGCATCTGTACAAATCATTTGAACTACTTGCAGCCATTGAAATCAACTACTTGCACAGATCGAAATCAACTGCTTACCACGAATTTGGGGCTTGTTGGTTTCTATGTTGAGATGGAAAATTTGGGGGGTATGGCCCCCCATCCTGCTCCTTGCGGTGGCCGTGGCGGCACAGTCGAAGTCGGTGCAGTAGGGGAGGAAGTTAGAGGCGGCGCTGGGGCAGAAATCGGCGGCGACGAAGCTGGAGGCGTCGATGGCGCAGTCGAGGACGTCGTCTTGAGGCTGCGCCGGCTGCCCCCGCGCCCTTTCCCTCCTCTGCCGGATACGTGCCGGCCCGAGCTCTCCACCGGCGCTGGATCCATTGGCAGAAGAACGAAGAAGATGGCCGGCGTTGGATCTCCCCAACCGCTCGGCTCTGCTCCACGGGGAAAAGGAAAGAAACTGGCGGGAGCACTGCGCACGAGATCGAAGCAGGCGGGAAGGATTGGGGGCGGAGGCGCGCGGAGCACGGGATCGAAGCAGGCGGGAAGGATTGGGGGCGGATGCGCGCGGAGCTCGGGATCGAAGCAGGCGGGAAGGATTGGGGGCGGATGCGGGAAGGATTGGGGGCGGAGGCGCGCGGAGCACGGGATCGAAGCCCATGAAACTTTTCCCCTCAACGCAGGTGTCGTGCCGTTTCCAATGAGTTGGAAACTGCGCACAGTCGTTTCATCCCCATGAAACGTTTTCTTTCTCTCTCCTCATCAAAACAGGGTAAAAAATCTATTTTTGCTGATGTGTCACCCTATTTAATGCCCATGAAACCCCCATAATATCCCCATTGAGATTGGCCTTAGTTGCATCAGGGTTTAAGGAGTGAGTAAAAAATTTAAGGTAGGAGAGATGTTAGATGGAAGAAGTGTGATTATAAATGGTCACAGATGATAATTTCTCTGCATATACAGAGGTTACAATTAATGGCCGCATTGTTTTTAGCGAAGGCATGTACGATAGTTTATTTCGTAAGATTCTCTCTAAGGATTTTATTTTATCTAAAAACAGTATTAGCCTCTAACTATTTTATACTGTTTTTACTATAACTTCTTGTTTCACACATTCTTACTATTTGTGTTAGTTTGTAGACTCGAGTTGTCTCTTGTATAAAAGACATCATATTATCTCTCCTCATATTCTCTTCTCTATATAAAACTTTACTTATTTAATATAAATAAAAGACAGTTAATACGATATTATTGGAATGCCCTTGCACCAGCTTGCCTGCCGGTATCAATGTAAGCATAGATAGAGAGCAAACCCAAATTATTTGGTTGAATTCCATGTCACTGGAAAATGGTTGATGGCTTCAAAATCAACGGACTTAATTTAGTATTTTCATAATTCCTAAAATGCCCTTGCTGCTTACCAAAATGGACGACCCAACACGAGAATGCATGGACACCTACCATGTAACATAAGCCACGTACCCATGCCGTGTCACTAACTTGCATGTACATGTACCACGAGAATCGCTACAGCGCTGCTGCTGCAAACATGATATCACTACTATAGAAAAGATCATCACAGACAGTTCAAAAGCGTCATTACAGACGGTTTTGTGAACCGTCTGTATTTATGAGTCAGCGATAATCGAAGGTCATCACGGACGGTTTTCGGACCGTCTGTGATTATCAGCTATCACGCACGGTTTTACCAAAACCGCTCGTGATAGCTGATAATCGCGCACGGTTTTGAGTTAAAACCGCTCAGGATACTTATTATCACAGATGGTTTTGAGTCAAAATCGTCGTGATAATCGATCATCACGCACGGTTTTTAGTTAAAACCGCTCAGGATTATCATTATCACGACGGTTTTTACCAAAAACCGCTCGTGATATTCCCTTCAACCCCTAAATATATTTCGCTTATTGGCTAGCCTCGTGAAATGCTAGCCATGCCCTCTCAAACAAGCGATAATCACGGACATAAAACATATACAATTCACACATCTCATTTCATTTCGATACATTTCACATCTCAATTCATTTCACGGACATAAAACATCCAATTGACAAGGCACTTCATTTCACAAACATAAAGCATCCATTTCGCAAATCACTTCATTGAATTGAAATAAAATATCCATTAACAAATACACAATTGTAAAAGATCTACACTGCATTTGCACTTAGAATTACAATAAAAAATCATTGTGGGCTGTGGAACTCTCCATCTGATCTTACGACTTTACTCCACAAAAACCAAATGAACTCTCCTCGAATTTTTGCGAAATCTGGCTGTTTCAATGCAGATGTAGAGATGGACGCAGCCTGTCGATAGGAATATCAACGCGCGCATATATAAAACTTGACATATATGAAATAAATGTGGGAATATTGACAAACCTTAGAATTGGTGATCTTGGTGAAATCGAGGAGTAGTCTCATATGGTGGCACACGTAGTATCCACACGTGTTGCCATTTCTTCTTGGTGGCACCGCAAAAATAGAATGTGTTAAATCAAGTGGCATTACTACTATGTGTTGTATATGATTAATTAATATGTAGCTAGCGAATACCCAAAACTTGTGATCATGTTTCAAGGGCTTGGCCCCTGTCGTCGAGTCACGTGTTTGTTTAACGTATGTGGCGAACGACCTTCGTTATTCGAAAAAGTTAGATTAGTCATTCGGAAGGAAAGAAAGAGTACAATGTACAATGTACGTACCTATCGAGTATTTGGGCGATAGCTGTGTACTTGGATTTGTTCTTACTTAGAAAATCAAGGTATATAGCCTTGTTCTATTTTGGTATAATTACAATTAAAATCCAATGGAATTCCTCATTGTATGGTATAAAAACAAATTCCTTATCTTGGTGAGCCAGCAGTGCTTTTGTAATATAGTCCTCGACGAAGGATGCATCCTCGATGATGGTATCAATGGCGACCAAGCGTGGGTCCAGGAAACCAATTCGTGATTTCGATGATCTAGCTTCGCCAAGATGAATCTATATATAACACGTAAAAGCAACAAATTGTGACATATATCGGTATTACGTGAACAGAGATCGTGATTGTACAGACTTACAGCGTCCAAAGATCGAACGAGTGAGGCGCCGAGAGCGTTGAGCGTGAAAAGTTCAAATATATCGTCAAAGGTCACCGCGAAACACATTCCCGAGCCGTGCAAGAAATGTTCCAGCTTGAATTTGACAAAGGATACCGAGCGCCGTTACGCCTCGCTTATTGGACTGCTCCATATACCAAGCGTGGAATGTTTGGCAACCAAGTCCTAGTTTTAGGAGCTCGTCTGAATACCATCGGCTCGCTTAGCACGAATTTGCGGGCCAATGGCATGTACGGATATCGCCGTCATCCTTCGTCTTTGATTTGCCCAGCCATCGCCTCGATTGTCGATCGACTTTATGCTAGTCGATCAGTAATGGTATAGACGGTGCAAGTTGCTCTAGCGAGAATAGCACCCGTGGAGATAGCACCGTGCAGTAGCCGTGGTTCGCACCGCCCGTGTGGAGATGGCACCAGCATGTTGCCGTGGTTCGCGATCGCACTTCCGGTCCTCGCCACCGTGAAGAAGCCTCCAGGAGATGTCACTTTGGGCCACCGGATGAATGTTCCAATGGCCTATCCTAGAGTCACGATCTCGTCGTTGGGGGCTTGAGCGGGACCACCTCAAAATTGACATACACACCATCCACATTAACTTTTATGAAGCTCGGCGCTAAAGCTTGACCATGCACCATGGCCCCGATACTGCATTTAATATGCCCGCCCCAAGCAACAGTACAAAAGAATGGAGCCATATCTCACTTGGAGCCTGCATTGTGAGGCTCCTACATAACGATACAAAATTAGCTACTCGAATAGGCCTATCAATGGAGCAAGCATTCGAGAGATAATAATTATTACCGTGATGTCGCCCACGTGAAATATGGCCCGAGTTTGCGTCGGATTGGACGCGCAGCTACTCGGATGCTTGTGCGGGCTAGCTAGCATAGGAGCGGCAGTAGCGGCCTGCTGACTTCCTGTCTGTTTCTGCACCTCATCTCTGATTACATCAGCCATCTGAGCTAATAGCTCGTGTCTAAGAGATTCCTTGATCTCTTCTCGTAGCTGTGCGTCACGCTCGGCTTTGTTTCTCTTCCTACGCCAATACATCCCGGAGTCATCTTGGAAACCATGTTTCCAAGGAACGTAAAGCCCAAGGCCTCTGGTACGACCCGGGTGCTCCTTGTTTCCCAGGGCCACGGAGAGCATATCATTCTCCCTTGTTCCCTGGAATGATCCCAGGGTAGATTCAAAACTCAGCTCTTCCTGCAAGAGCACAAAATGTCATTTCTATTCGTACAAAGTTGTGGAGTAATTACAAGCTACGTAGTTCTATCGATATCTTACCAAGCGCTGGGACACTTGCTGGTCTGCAGGGTTTCGAAAGGAGACGTCCCCCGATGTCATTGTAGATGACCTTGCTCTAATCCAATTTCGAGCGCGGTCATCCAGAATATTGGAAAACGGCGGGGCGATGTCCTGTGCAGCTGCCAGGTCAACCTCTTTCCTCCACTTCGGGATTTTACCCGCATACCCAGATGTGCCAAGTCTGTGGGGGTGTGTGTTTTTTGCCTGGAGGGTCTTGTGCGCCACACTTGTACTTTTGAAATCTTCGGACGTCTTCATCGCCTTGAAGTCTTCCCATTGTGGTTCCAGAAATGGGTATTTATGAACAGGCGTTTTGTCTGTCTCCACGTATTTCTTGACAAGCATGCTCTTGAAGTTCTTCCATGCTTTGCACGCCGCTTGGTAGGTTTGTCATTGCACAGCGTGTAGGTGTTCTTCTGGGAACTCGAACGATGCCAAAATTTCGGTCCACAGCTCACGTTTCCGAGTGTCAGGCACGTTCTTCCACGAATTGTATGTGATCTCAATTGTTCTCGGCAACTATTCCGACCATGGTTCGAATGCGCTTACCGCTTTTGAGGAAGGATAGGGACCCTGATGCATTTACCGTGTGATGGTCCTGCCGGCCCTCGAGCTTCTTCGATAGCCCTCTTCCTTGGCGCCTTAATGTTGGAGCGACGCCTCAAACGATGATGTTGAAGAATGCGCGGGTGACATGTTGCTCATTTTGTGGGTCTATTAAGATAAGATGAGAAAGTAATCATATTGAATTGGAAGAGAGGAGAGGAGTAGAGTGGGTGATGTGCCTATCTTAGCACCTACTTTAGTTGCTAATACTATAAACCAAATAGCAAAGTCCCTAAACTAGTGTATCCGGTTCATTGAACGGGAACACTAGAGTATGTCACTTGCTTCATTTGCTATTTTTTGGCTAGATACATGGAGCATTTGGGTGGAAAGATGAACTGTTTCGTCATGCGCCTGACGAAACAGTTCATCTTTCCACCCAAATGGTCCATGTATCTTTTGCAACAATCGCAAGATTTCTTTATCCGGGAACCTCATCCACAACATTCTCACTCGACAATCCTTCTTTTCCTCAAAATTCAAGGCAATTTTATTACAAAGTGCAAAAAAGATATTCCCAGATTTTTGTGAGCGACCACATAGCCGACTTCTTCGTTGAGCGACTATCCATCTGTTTCTTCCACTCCTTTTCTTCATCTCTGGTCTCTAGATCACGTGCGCCAATAGCGATGATTCGTAATCATCGCTCTCGCGCACGTGATCCGCAGACCAGAGATGAAGAAAAGGAGTGGAAGAAGCGATGGATAGTCGCCACCAAAAAGTCGGCTATGTCTACACGCTCACGAAGAATCTGGGAATGTCTTTTTTTCCACTTTTGTAATAAAATTGCCTTGCATTTAAGAAGGAAAAAGATGGATTGTGGGAGTGGACATCACATCTCGGCAGTAGTCGGCATATACTATTACTACAAGGTCTCTAAACAAAGTTCTATGAAGCAAATGACACAAACTAGTGTATCCGGTTCATTGAACGGGAACACTCGAGTGTGTCACTTACTTCATGCCCCTTGAAGGTCTATGTGGCATATACACTAGAGTGGTCCTTGATTGGTTAATTTGTGCTCTCAAATTGTAGGGTTGCACAAGATTAATCTTGGCCGTCCCGCTACTAAATGAGGAAGCAAGAAAAGTGAAACATGATAAGATGAGGAAGCAAGAAAAGTGAAACATGATGCTCAATGTTAGGAAGAGAGGAGAGGAGTAGAGGGAAGGGGGAGAAGGGAGGGGGTGATGTGGACAGAGAGAGGGGTTATGTGCCTATACTATATACTATATACTAACACAACAAGCAATGTAATATGTACCAATGTAATATGTACCAAATAGCAAACTAATTAAGCAACTGCAGTAAACAATGTACCAATGTAGTATGTACCAAATAGCAAATTAAACTAAGCTACTGCAGTAAACAATGTACCAATGTAATATGTACCAAATAGCAAACTAATTAAGCTACTGCAGTAAACAATGTACCAATGTAGTATGTACCAAATAGCAAACTAATTAAGCTACTGCAGTAAACAATGTACCAAATAGCAAACTAATTAAGCTACTGCAGTAAACAATGTACCAATGTAGTATGTACCAAATAGCAAACTAATTAAGTTACTGCAGTAAACAATGTACCAAATAGCAAACTAATTAAGCTACTACAGTAAACAATGTACCAATGTAATATGTACCAAATAGCAAACTAATTAAGCTACTGCAGTAAACAATGCTCACAATGCTCAAAACCATAGTCCATCACAGAAACTGCTCACAATACTCAAAACCCTAGTCCATCACAGAAAGTGCTCACAATGCAGACGGTAATCGAGGGGAGGTGGCCGGCGAGGGGCTCGACGAGGGGCTCGGGGGAGGCGGCCGGCGACGGGCTCGACGAGGGGCTCGGGAGCCGACCGGCGACGGCTCGACGAGGGCTCGGGAGGCGGCCGCGACGGGTCGGGGAGGCGGCGGCGACGGCTCGACGAGACGGCCGGCGAGGGGCTCGGGGAGGCGGCCGACGAGGGTTCGGGGAGGCGGAGGCGACGACGGGCTCGGGATTTAATTAGATCTAGATCGAATAATCGCTGCGCGACACAGGAAAACCCTAGCCGGAGGGTATGTATAGGGAGGTTATCACAGACGGTTCTAAACTTAGAACCATCTGTGATAAATATCACAGACGGTTCTAAGTTTATAACCGTCTGTGATAGTAAGTTCAGAACCGTCTGTGATAAGCCTTTGCGACTGTAGTTATTAAGACAACACCAATAACCACAGCTGCATTCATATCCACCACCAAACAGCTGCATTCATATACAACACCAACCAGCTGCATTCATATCAACCATCACATGTACATCACACATATACATCACATATACATAAATGCCAATACACATATACATTTTCACATATACATTTTCACATATACATTTTGTCACACATTTTCACATATACATATCAAAATTGACTACATCACACATTTTCACATATAAATTCTTCTTGTACTTGCTTAATTATTTCCTTTAAAAATTAGCCCTTCATTATGATCAATGAGTACGTAACTAGTTTCGTCACGTTGTTCATCATCGACCCTTATGCCATTTCCAAAAGGAGGTAACTCGTCAAATTGATTGTATTCCTCCTCGTCCACTACATTCTCCACTCCGACAATTCTCCTTTTTCCATGAAGAACTACATGGCGTTTCTTATTTGCCGGGTTGGTTACATAGAAAACTTGAACAACTTGATTGGCGAGTACGAATGGTTCGTCTTTGTACCCGACACGTTGGAGGTCCACGGTCGTGACACCGTACTTGTCAACCTTCACCTGTGGGAGATGCACCCAACGGCAATAAATAAGGGGATCTTGAAAACCACATAGTCGAGCTCCCAAATTTCTTCTATGAAGCCATAGTACGAAGTTTCTCGATCCATCGGTATGAATGCATCTATGCGGACACCACTGCTCGTTAGTGCTCTTGACATCCCGAGATCGCATATAGAATGTGTACCCATTTATGTCATATCCTTGCCATGTCACAATCAGTAAATATCGGCCCTTTGCCAACCATGTCGGCGTCTCACTCGGCGAGCTCCTAGCGATTTGCTCCTTCAACCATTGGTTGAACCAACAGATTGTGTTGTCTCATGATCCAAACATCCGCCGCTCTGGATTCTCGCGAAGCACATCCTTGTGCCGGTCCACATAAGGCGCCACTTCACCATGTGTTGCAACACCGTGAAATGGGCTTGAGTGTACGTGTCCATATCTGGAGTGATTGCTTTCCTTCTGATAGTTCCGAGACCATTCATCCTCCCCTCATGACGAGATTGAGGGACACCTATCGGTTGAATCTGAGCCATATAATCGACACAAAACTCAATGAACTCTTCGCTTGCATAACCTTCGACGATGCTGCCCTCTGGCCGAGAACGATTCCGTACGTAGGACTTGAGAATTCCTATGAACCTCTCAAATGGGTACATGCTACGTAGGAATACGGGCCCGCACATTTTTATCTCCCACACAACGTGAACAATGAGATGGACCATGATATCGAAAAACGAAGGAGGGAAATACATTTCAAGGTGACATAGAGTCATCACCACCTCGTCCTGCAGAGCATCTAGTCCTTCAGGATCGATGACCTTCTGAGCAATTGTGTTAAAGAAATAACATAGCCTCATGATTGTCTCTCGGACTTTGATCGGCAAAATATTTCTAATTGCAATAGGGAGCATCTATGTCATTAGCACATGACAATCATGAGACTTCATGCCATTTAACTTCAAATCTTGCATCGAAACAAGTTTCTTCACGTTGCCGGAGTAACCAAACGGAACTTTGACACCATGCAAGCATCGCACGCTCTGCTTTCTCACCTTGGACAGAGTGTAACATGCGGGGAAGGTACGTTCGTCCATTATCGCGCTTGTCGGTGCTAACTCGGCCCGATGTCCATGTCAGCCAAGTCAAGCCGTGCGTTGACACCGTCCTTTGTTTTATCACGGATGTTCAGTAAGAGACCAATCAAGCTGTCGCACACATTCTTTTCTACATGCATGCCGTCGATGCAATGCCGAACATCTAGGTACTCCCAATAAGGTAAGTCCCAAAATATTGATCTCTTCTTCCAGGTGTTCTTCTCATGAGCCCTCAATTTACGTCCCTTTCCGAGGACAACATCTAAATCCTTAACCATATCATAAATCTCGTGTCCCCTGAAATGCCTTGGAGCTGAACCGTCTTCCTCCTCTCCGTCAAATTGTTTCTTCATCTTGCGGAATGGGTGAGCCCTCCGAAGGAACCGGTGGTGACGCATGTAGACGGTTTTGCGTGAGTGTCTCAGCCACACACTCTCAGTGCCATATAAACAGTGAGTACAAGCTTTGGCCCCTTTTGTACTATGGCTTGATAGGTTACCAAGGGCAGGATAATCATTTATGGTGCAGAACAATAAGGAGTGCAGAGTGAAGTTCTCTCGTTTGTATGCATCCCATACCTGTACCCTTTGTTCCACAAGCTTTTAGATCTTCCACCAACGGTGCTAGGAACACATCGATATCATTCCCGTGTTGTTTTGGCCCTTGGATAAGTATCGACAAAGAAAATGTACTTTCGCTTCATACACAACCAAGGAGGAGGGTTATAGATGCAGAGTCACGGGCCATGTGCTATGTCACGCTCATGCTCTCGAAAGGATTCATCCCATCCGCACTCACCCAAACCTTATATTCCTTGGTTCATGCGAACTCGCAAAACTCCTATCGATGTTTCTCCACCGCGCGGAATCAGCAAGGTGTCTTATCATTCCATCCTTCTTGCGCTCCTCCGAGTGCCAACGCAGCAGTTTTGCCTCCTTTGGATTTGCAAAAAACCTTTTCAAACGGGGAATTATAGGAAAATACCATGCCACCTTAGCAGGAGGTCCTTTCTTCGCCTCTGATCCCTCGCCATCATCTGATTGTTTGTTACATTTGTATTGGGATGCGTTACACAAAGGACATACATGCATGTTTGCATACTCTTTACGGTAGAGGATACAGTCGTTCGGGCATGCATGTATTCTTTCTACTTCCATTCCCAACGGACAAAGAACCTTCTTGGCTTTATACGTGGTTTTAGGCAACTCATTTCCCTCCGGAAGCATGTCCGCTAAAAGACCTAGCAGCGCCGTGAAACTCTTGTCGGACCAACCGTTGCTTGCCTTCAATTTCAACAGTTCAAGCATGGCCGACAACCTCGTGTACTTGCAGCCCGTGTACAAAGGTTTCTCTGAGTCCTCCATCAAGCCACGGAATTTAACATACTCTCTCTCATCATAGTTCTCTTCTACATCGTGAAGCATCGATCCAGTTATCATCGTGCAACCTATCCGAATCCGAGCCACAATCGACATCACCGCGGCATGTCATTCACTTCACCGCGATGTCATCCGGGGCATATCATTCACTTCACCGGCGATGTCATCCGGCGGCATATGATCATTCACTTCACCATGACTGGTCCAACACGTATAATCCTTTTTGAAACCCCTCCGAATCAAGTGCGCTTCAATTTGCCCTCGGTTCTTAAACATCTTCAAAATCTCGCAGTCAGTGCATGGACAGCACATATATTCCACCCCCTTATTCAACATATCCTCCTCGGTGGCTCTTATAAAAGTAGAAACGCCATTAATGTACTCTTCACTCACAGGCTCGCGGCATACATCCAGCTTCGGTCCTATGTTACGTACATATATAACAACTTAGTATTAAAATCTAGATTAACTAATTATAACTACATATATACCGGCCACATTTATTATATTGAGAATTAATTTGCTAGCTCAATTCATATTGCAAACACAACAGCTATTATATAACCAACAATTTTGCAAATTAACCATCTTCAATAACCACTCATGGATTACTTAGACCTAAATTGTAATGCAATTAAAGAAAAAATAAATTTCATTACTAACCATATCTACAGCAACCAGGAAAGTCTGAATCTTAATTCAAAGCTCAATCTTTGCCTCTTCCCACCAAATTAACTGGCTTGAAATCGCCTAGCTTCCTCCCAAGTGAAAAAGTGCGCAGCAGTGGCTAGATGCGGTCTGAGCAGCGCAATAAATGCCTTAGTCATTATCACAGACGGTTTAACCAGCTTATCACAGACGGTTTTTTATTAAAACCGTCTGTGATAAGCTTCATACCAGAACGCTTCGCGCGTGTTTCCATTGCCAGAACGCTTCGTGTTTCGATCGTCTAATTAACGTCTCTCGATTGTTATACGAAGCATCTATATCATTAATGCTTCGCGTGTGTTTCCATTGCCAGAACGCTTCGTGTTTCGATTGCCAGAACGCTTCATGTTTCGATCGTCTAATTAACGTCCCTCGATCGTTATACGAAGCGTCTATATCATTAATGTTTGGGTATACGATGCTAAAGGTTAAATATGCGCGCCTAATCCAGATCTCTTCTACGTACGTACAATATTGATTCTACTATTCTTGTGATCATCTCCTTCGTCTCATCTGTTCATCACGAATTGTTCGGCTGGAACCTTACACAGCGCCAGCAATTTGCATCCGAGCGACTTCTCCGCACACGCCCGCTCTCCTTCCCGACTTTCTTGCATCCGTCGGCTCGACCTCATCATCCGCCGACGGAGGCGCCTCGCCCGCTCAAGAAAGGGAAACACCCTCACCTCGTTCTTCTCCACAATGTGCGCAGCGTAAGAAGCTCGCACGCATTGGAGAGACGATGGATAGCCTTGCCGATCAAGCAAATACGACAGATTCTGAGGAATCTTTTCATGCTATCCTCTACGACATTATAGATGTTGCTGATCATTTGCCCAGGCTGGAGGAGGAAGTGCTGAGGACAAGGGCAATCTTAACGGCGTTCGAGAATTTAGGGGCTGATCCTCCAAGTCCCCAAGTCGAAGAAGAAGCGTATGAAGCCCAAAAGAATACAATCTGGGAAACTCTTTACCTGTGCGACTTTTGTAATAAATTTGCCTCTAATTGAAATTAATAAATTTGCCTTTAATTTTGTGATCTCTTGTCTCAGTAGTTCTGTAGTTAAGTTATTAGAAGCAATGTGTACTTATATATTAACCTCTGATGTAGAATATGACAGACAAAGGGACATCACAGACGGTTCTTGTTAAAACCGTCAGAACATTCTCGACGGTTCTTAACAACAACCGTGCGTGATAGTCAACACAACACGACGGTGTTTAATAAAAACCGTCGTGATAATCCCAGATTATCACGAGCGGTTTTCAATAAAACCGCTCAGTGATATTCCAAAGATCACGAGACGGTTCAGCGGTAAGAACCGCTCAGTGATACTCCTTTTCCGCCATTAAATACCACAGACGGCCTTAAAATTAAAACCGTCTGTAATAGTTTACATTACAGACGGTTTCACAAAACCGTCTGTGATTTGGCGTCTACTATTAGCCTTTCTGTAGTAGTGTACCAGTCATGGCTACGTGCTCGAGTAACATACATACACGTGTGCTTTCGAAAACCGGCATATTTGAAAACTTTTGAGACTTTCTTTTTTCACAAAAGAAATAGTTCTATGGCGTCAACATATACTCCATCCGGTCATAAAACTAACGTTTTTACTTTTCAAAGTCAGTTATAAAAGTATCCTACTATCAAAGAATTCTCTACGACAAATTCAGTCATACCATATATACATATATAAACTATATAGTCTAGATAATATCTTTGATCAAAATAAATACGCTTTGACCACGTATTCTGCGACCGGAGGAAGTATGAAGTAACCCGAAGATTTGATTCACCTACAGAGAAGTATATATATTGAGACTCGAACATTTGTTTTCTTAATTGTTTGGAAAATATTATGATCAAAAGAACCAAACAGGGCCGCGGTCGCTTCTGCAGCCCCAGTTGTTGGTTTGCCTAGACATTTTCAGGCTAGATCTGGACATCTGGTCTTCGTGTTTTTAACCATTTTGCATCAGTTCATTTGCCCCTCTAAATAATCTGTTCATTTTGAAGACATATCTATGCATGGGTCCCCTGGCATGAAGAAAGGTTGGAATCATTTAGTTGACTAGATCGATTGATCTCACCTTTGAACGCACTCAAGAGATGCATGCATGCATGGATGGTCCCGACCAGGCACTCTTTATTTCTACTATATTGTTCTGGAGTGGGTATGAAAAATGTTTCTTTTCAAGTAGCCTGGAAAGGTTGCCGCTTTAAATCAACAAGCCATCGAGTACTACAAAGAGCCCCTAAAAAGGCTGATCTAAAGGGAAAAACGGTCCCCAAAAGGCAAACGATCCAACAAAAGCGTCGCTATTAAATAGTGGCAAGTGTAGCAAATGCTGAACAAATCTGTCGCGTATAGTCACACGGGTTCACTCTGTGTCACACTCTATAGCATAGCAGAGCAGTCGTGATCATGATTTTATTTCATCCTGAAATTACATCAACCTCCGTACTAGCCAGCTAGTAGCTAGAGCTTCATGCTCAAGATTTTCTTGAATTTTTACTTGTTCCAAATCTTTGCTTGAAATTTTCTCATTTTTGGTATTTTGCTAGAGGTGTTAATTTGTGTCTATGGTGGACATAATTTCACAAGAATTAGCATCATGTGGAAGACGGGATTTCTCTTTGATTTCTGCAGGCATTGAGCTGTTTCTTATGAAATTTCTATGAAATTAGAGTAGCCCCGGTCATTTCAGCTTTAGCTTCTGGTTTCTGGCTTATTTTTCTCTATTCATAAATTTTGTCTTTTTATGAACTTTTGGCTTTTTTTGTGCTTTTTTACCAGTTCTTTTTTTTCACATATTCGTTCGCGTTGTCCATAATGAGCTAACATATTTTTCTATTTTTAATTTTTTAAATTTAATTACGTTAAATAATCCACTTTCAGCTATAGTAAAATTTCAGCTGTTACAGTGCAATTTCAGCCATAAGCTACAACTTTTCAGTCTAATCGAGCGGGGCCATAGGGCCTATAGGGTCTATAGTATACTTTGTCTCCCCTACGGGGCCTATACATGAGGGAAACCACACGTAGGACAGACTTGACAGCTGCTATAACCATTCTGTACTGATATTACAACCAAAAGTGTATTACGGTTGAGTTAAATTGTAAGCTTGCACTAGACACCATTGGAAGAAAGGTTTTCAATGCTTTTTTTAACAGTGATTTGTATAATTTTTAAATTATGATAAATAATAGATAGATATTACTTATCTTTTTATGTGCTTTGAGATTAATATTACTCTTGTTAGAGAGGAAAGTATAGAAACACTTCTCACATTTAAAATACATGTTTTACCTAATTTGTACGGTAATCAAACTCATTCAACTGAAATTCCTCGTTTACACTGTAGCTGAAATAAGCTAGCTTATGGCTGAAATTGCAATGTAGCTGACTGAAATTACACTGTAGCTGATGATAACTTATTTGGTTAACTAAATTTAAAAATAGAAAAAACAGGTTAGCCCATCATGGACAATGCAAACGAGTATAAGAAAAAAAACCGATAAAAAACTAAAAAAAGTCAAAAAAGATAAAATCTAGAAATAGTTGGAATGAGCGGGCCAATCTGCCCTTAATTTCTATCTCGGTGAGCATATTTAGGACTTCAGGTGTAGATCGGATCTTGATGTGCCACTTATTCCAGATGTGAAAATAAATTAATTCTTTTTCTTTCCACCGCGCATGCATTATGTTCAATGCTCATTGATTTGGCATGCGACCAATATGGAGAAGATATGAGCGTGCTTCTCTGATCGATCTAGACCCAACAAAACACAGAATCTTGGTACAGACCGGACACCAAGGACTAAAAAGCTGCCAGCCTTCCTCTCAACATTTTCCTTGGCCATTTATTACAAAACTATGCTCTACAAATTTGTATTAAGATTTGCTGTAGTGTCTTCTTTTCAAGTTCATTTTTTTTAGATCTGTGACAGTACGTGTATCTGTGTATGTTTACCATTTGATACTTGTACCTTGGCTACGAAATTTCATGATCTTAGAACGAGCGCCGTACGTCGTACGTACGTGCTCATCGATGGAGCGTAATTAAACAAGCAGGACATGGGTACGTACGTGACAGACAAGGCAGCACAAGCACGGTCTTGACGGATCAACCAAAGATTGGAGCATGTTTATAGGGTAGATCCCACATCATCTGTACTAATTACTAGCAAGGAGTACGTTGGACACGATATGACAATTAAAAAGGGTTGATAGGTTGGACACGATATGACAATTAAAAAGGGTTGATAATGTCTTTAAATTTAACATCTTAAAAGCTATTTTAAAATTTTTATTCTACTAGCTACTGAAGGCCAAAAATATTAAATTTGTTCACCAACAAAGCACTTATAGAAGCACAAAAGTAAGTGGAGTTCAACTTCCCAGGGCCGGTCAGATAGCTATGAGAAAGCAGTTGGACCAGCTGAGCAGTATGACCGTCGGAGATGGTCAGTTTGACTAGCCTTGATCGAACCATGCCCATGTTGCCAGAACTGAAAATCAGATAGAACAAAAATAAAAAATGATGCAATCTCTAAAATACATCTTCAAATGATTTGAAATATTACACATAGTGTAAGATCGTATGGCACAATCAGGGGGTGAATGATTGTCTCCGCTTTTTATCACCTGAAAGCAAATCACAGCACAAAGCAACGCACACAGAAACAAACCAATATGTATTACCGAACGACCACAACTGTTGCGTGGTCGAAGACTTCTGCTGCCCTGGTAGCTTGTACTCGTTACGACCACTCGATTGAACGTGGTCGTAATCAATTATCGTCTGACTGCTCAGACTTGCTAGCTACGATCACTCAGCTGACAACTGATCGTTCACGCTCTATGCAATCGCTCGGCTAAGTGATCGTAGATCGATGCAGCCCGACTACTCGATGCAGTCGATCGCCCGACAATAGATCAACCGCCTGCTCGATACAATCGCTCGACCGACTACCGATCACTAGTCTTCTTGTCTCGGTTGCTCGATACAACAATGCCGCACGGAGTCGTGACTTCTTTCTACCTGGCGTCCCAGTTGTTCGATCATCACCCGAATGAGAACTCGCCAAGGACCATAGAGAGCGCGAAAAATAGAGGAAGAATGGCGATGCTCTGGAAGTGATCGGAGATGAAGGAAATTGATCTATTATTTCATCATCAATCTTTTTGGCTACAAAGCGCCTCATGGCACCCCTAAAGACCTTCTCCACGAAAGCCCTAAAACCCTCATCACGCTAGCATGCAGCCTCCCTTGCTTTTATAGCTAGTGCAACAAAGTCGTGTCCAACACAAACACCTCAAGCTGTGTCCCAAACCACCTGAACATGAGCTCTATCTCTTCCTCAAACCAAGGGACCCGAACCCCTTCCCTAATACGGGTTTTAACCAACTCGTATAGATCATGGACTCCATCCATGACTCCATACGACACACGCTACTAAGCCTCCAGGATACCCCACATGGATCTTCATAGCGCCCATCACCGCATGCACTAGCATGAGCCTGATCACCTCGCGTAACCACCTGACCGCCGGACCTCAGATTACCCCCTCCTAGTCCCGGTCTTCTTTGTCACCGACCGTAACCGTCTCCATGCCTCCACACAACATCCACCTTTGATCTCCATGTGCTTCCAGCATGAGCTCGACCACCTCGCGAGACCTCACGACCGCCTGGACGTCAAATTACCCCCTCCTAGTCCGGGTCTTCCTCGTCATCGATCATGGCCTCCGCCTCCATGCCCACCTGCACATGCAAAGACCAAAGAAACCATCTCCGAGCAACACACATTAGCCAATCACACCCTTGTCTAACCCCAGACAAGATCCACAACACCTACGACCATCATCCAGGTCATTTGCGACCATTTACGACCATGAACCAGGCCATTTACAACCGCTCCAAACCTATCGCTACCATCTACGACCAAGCCCAACATCATTTACAACCGCTACAATCTATCGCTATCATTTACAACTATGCCCAAGTCGTTTACGACCGCTCTGATCTATCGCTAACCAAAACAGACCAATAGACCACCCAATACAACCGCTAACTCATAATCCACAAGTACACGAAAACCGCACCGACTATCGAGTAGCGCCTACCGAGTCACAGCCATAATACATACTCGAAACCTACGAGTACAGATAGCAACCAATACCCGACCACTTGCCGTGGTCGTAACATCACTTCCAGAGTACCGAGTCCTCCGACTAGAGTACCTCAAGCAACAACCATCACCATCGACCACCACTCACCGACCAGTCAACCACTAGTCCAACACGAATACTTGACGTACTCGAAGATCACAAGAGTGAAGCACTCGTATCGACCATGCAGTCTTACGAGTACCGATCATGAAGCCAACAGCAGCCGATCACTAAGCCTTCGACTACCGAAGACTAAACAGTAGTTAGTAAAGTCTACGAGTATCGACCAGACTACCAAAAACTATGACTATGGAGGTAGTCTGCCAAATCTACGACCATCGAGTGCAAAGCCTTAGACTATCGACCAGTAAACCTAAAACTATCGAGTACGACCAGTATAGTCTACGACTATTGAGTACTGGTGGTACGACCATCAAAGAGTACTATAGTTAGATTACCTGCCGTGGTCATAAAGTTGAAGTCGTACTGCCATGGTCAAAAGCTGAACGTAGTCAAAAGCTAAACGTGGTCAAAAGTTGAACGTGATCAAAAGCATGCTGTGGTCGTAGACTTGAACGTGGTCGAAAGCATGCCGTGGTCGTAGACTTGAACGTGGTCAAAAGCATCAACGTGGTCATGAGCTTCAACGTGGTCGTAAGCTTCAACGTGGTCATGAGCTTTCAACGTGGTTGTAAGCTTCAACGTGGTCGTAAGCTTCAACGTGGTCGAAAGGTCCTGCCGACCACCAAGTCGTAAGAGCTTCTTTCGACCACCAAGTCGTAAAAGCTTCTTCAGTAGTCGTAGTCGTGTTCATGCCGTGGTCGAATAGCGTTTGTTTGCCGTGGTCGTGTAGCATCTATTTGCCGTGGTCGTATAGTCTATTTGTCGTGGTCGTATAGTTGTCTGCCATGGAGGTAACCTTGTCTGATGTGGTCGTAACCTTGTCTGATTTGGTCAGAACATTGTCTGATGTGGTCGTAAGCGTAATGCTGTGGTCGTAACCTTGTCTGAAGTCTATAATCACTTGAAGTTGAGTAGAAACACTTGAAAGCACGGACATCAATAGCAAATGACCAAGTCTTTCACAAACTTAAAATCCAAGACAAACCAAAATATCAATTATTCATCATATATTAATGTACGACCATCCACATGGTCTAAGACATGGCTTGTTGAGGAGCTCAGGAAATCAATATATCCAAGAATCGCATGGATCTTAGCTAAAGTTCTAATGTTTTCTCAAGACAAGTAAGATTACAGCAAAACAGGGTAAAACTCAAGAACTTAAGATATGACTTGGTCATAGGTTAAAGATAGCCAAGATGACTCTAGATGAGTTCTCACATGTCACAACAAGTAAGAGCACCAAATGATTCGATGGTAAAACCCTAGAAACAAGATATCACTAAAAGATCTCTAAATCAAACCCAATCAGGCAATTTTCAAGATCTTGCTATAGCTGGCGCCTAGATTGATGGAATATGATCCTCATGAGGCATCTCCATCACTTACACATACTTGGAACCCAGCAAGGTCAAAAAGGGAAGAAGAGAGGCTAAAACGCCAAGCAAAATAAGTGCAAAATCAACAAGAGCAAGAACACACCATGTAGGATGAACAAGATTGATCTATTATAACTTGTAGATGAAGGTTTTACAACCATTCCACCATAGAGGACAGAGCTATCACAAAAGCACTCACCCAAAACATTAATCACAAGGAAACTCTAATGAATGAATGGTTGGTTGGTCTCCTTCACCTCCTTGGCCACATTCCTCCAACCCAACCAACTCATATAGATGGAACTACCAGCCCATATAACACTGATGGATACTATCTATAAGAATAATCGGGAAACTTGTTAACCACACACACATTGTGTTTTACACTCATATATAACTTATGCATGTTTCTTAAAGCACATGTCGAAATCTGCTAAGGAGGAAGCTTTCCATTCACTTGGCCTCCTTAGCGTCTTCTTGACCTAAACCGCTCTCCCAACGACCCCTAAGCGCCATAATTTTTGGTCCCATCATCATTTCTAGTATTTTGGCTTCCCTGCCAAAACACCATCGCTTTGATCGTGGACCTCACATATTTCCCAAGTCTAGTCCATGGCCATATCCTCCTTTGCATGTAATGACCATTCTTGTAACGTGTAGGTTCAGCAATGACTCATGCATCATCAAGTCTATCCATATCAGTTCCCCCTGATCACACCTCACTTATGCCGACCGTACACTACTACAAAAGAGGATATATTGGACGGCTACATCACAGACGGTTTATACAGAACCGTCTGTGATTAAACTGTCACAGACGGTTTATACTGGCAGCCGTCTGTGATATTTTCACAGACGTTTATTAACACGAACCATCTGTGATAATTGAGACATTACAGACAGTTCTTATTAAGAACCAACCGTCTGTGAACTTTCACAGACGGTTCTTAATACGAACCGTCTGTGATAATCTAGACAACACAGACGGTTCATGTTAATAACCGTCTATGAAACTATCACAGACGGTTCTTAATACGAATCGTCTATGGTAAACCTGACAGACCGTTGTCGTATGAACTACAGAAGCTATACTGAGACGAGAGTCAAATTCAAGGCAATTTTATTAACAAAAGTGCAAAAAAAAAGGGATTCCTAGATTTGAATCTTCTGGGCTTCATATGCTTCTTCGTCGACTTTTGGAGTTGGGGGATCAGCCGCTGTGTTCTCGAATGCCGTCAAGATTGTCCTTGCCCTCTCCACTTCCTCCTCAAGCCTAGACATATCATTAGCATGTTCCATAATCTCAAACAGGATGCCATGATAAGCTTCCTCAGAATCGGCCGATTTTGCTTGATCGGCAAGGTTATCCATGTGTGTCTGCACTGCCGCAAGATCTTCCTCCATTTTGCGCACATTGTAGAGAAGAACGAGGCTGAGGGCGGTTTCCCTATCCTGAGTGGCAACGAGACACCTTCATCGACGGTGGATGATGAGGTCCAGCTGACGGATGGAAGCGAGTCGAGGAAGGAGAGCAGGGCGTGACCGGAGGAGCTGCTCCAGACGTAAATTGTTGGCCGCCTGTGTAAGGTTGCATCCGAACAACTCATGATGGATAGATGAGAGGAAGGAGATCAAAAGAATTTCAGATGTCATTATTGAGAAATGTGGTGATGAAGAAGATGAGGAGAGGACGCACAGTGTGTAGAAGAGCAGGATTAGAGCGCATATTTAAGCATTAACACAGACGGTCCATATTCCAAACCGTCTCTGATATCAATATCACAGACGGTTCGTATTCCAAACCGTCTATGATCTATCACAGACGATTAGTATTACAAACCGTCTGTGATATTATGACATCACAGACGGTTCATGTTAATAACCGTCTGTGGTGATTACATGTCACCAATAATTGGCATATACCCAGGATTCGATCTCACCCGTCCATTCTCTCCATATCGAATGGCAGGCACCAGTTCCTCCCACAGCTCGGCCCTTATTAATAACCCATTTACCTTTCCACCGGTACTAGTCACGCGTGAGTTCATCCACTAGCTAGCTAGCTTCCTGCATGCATCTCCCCTCCGCTGTGAGCTAGCGCCTCCGTCGCGGCATGGCGGGAGGCTGGATGATCATGCAAAAATAGCACACCCGCAAGTACACAGGCTGCCACTGAAATAGCGACGAGTGTCGTGTTCTCCACAGGGACGAACCTACGAAAGAACTAACAAATGCACGAACAAAGGACGACGGGACGAACGACCGTACGAATGGGCATCGTACGACCGAACGAACAACACAAAGACTGACTAAACAAACGACGCACAAACGACAACACGAATGACACGACTAAAAGGACAAACACGACTAACGATCGACAATCTAACTAGCTACCGACCGCAAGATAGACTGAGGAGGTCGAGAAGCAAGGAGGGAGTTGAGAGAGAATGAGGGAGAAAACGGTCGACGGCTGGACAATACAACAACGACTACGATCGCTCGACCTCGCTAACGACCAACCGAAAAGAGAAGAAAAGGGGAAGATCGAGAAGCACAAGGGAGAACTAGAAGCACTAGGTGGGGGTCGAGACAGCACGAGGGGAGAAAACGACCGCCGGCTAGCTAGTTCATGCAACACAACTAACACTAATACAAATTAATAATAACAACTACACCAACACAGGGCAAACCTACACGAGCACTGATCACAAACACACACATCACAGATCACAATAACAGAACAGGGCATAATAACTGAACATATATCACAATCACAGAACTCAAATTAACAGGTCTCATGAACATATCCACTGATCACATTCATCACAGTGCAAAATTAAGAGGAAGCAAAAGAAGAATAAACCTAAATGAAGGGGAAGCAGGTGTCGGCTAATGAGTAGCGGCAATCGGGGTTGGTGAAGAAGTAGATCCGAGGAAGAAGGGGGTGAATGCAGACGGCGGCCGATGAGGAAGAAGACGGTGTCGGTGGAGACGTGATGCAGTAGCCTGAGAGGAGGAACCGACGATGGACAAGATGGCGGCGGCTGGTGATCTGGAGGTCGGTGCGGTCGGCGGAAGTAGGTGGCGCCGGCAGACCTGGAAGGGGCGGCGCTATTGAGGGAGGTGGCGGGTACGAGAGTAGCGGGGACGCACCGGAGAATGGCGATTAGGTGGTCGCCGGAAGAAGGCGGTGCGGGTGAGAAGCAGCGGCGGACAGCGTGGTGGTGCGGTGGAGGATGGAGAAGCGGCGGGCGCACAGGAGTTTGTGGCGCGGTGGCGAGGATGCGGCGGTGGAGCAGTGGTGGAAAGGAAGGAGGCGCGATAGAGTGGGCGGTCGGAGAGGAAGAGCAAGGGGAGGAGCTGGTGGCGCGTGGTGGCGATGGAGGTGCGGAGAAGCAAGGAGGAGAAGTGAGGCGGCTGCGCTGTGGAGCAGAAGGCGGCAAGGGAGAGGTGAGGAAGAGGTGGCCGAGAGGTGGTGGAGCACGGGAGAAGCTATGGGGCGGTCGCCGGTGGAAGAGCAAAAAGGGGAAGCGGCAGAGAGAGAGAGCAAGGCGGATTAGAGGCGGCGGTGGAAGGCGGAGAGGCGAGCCGAGAAGGGAGGCGCGCCGGTGGAGAAGGGAGTAGAGGGGGGCGGCGGCGCTCGGGATGAGGTCGGCGGCCGGAGACTGAGGTAGGAGGTGAAGAAGAGAGGAGGGAGAGCAAGGCGGCGGTGGATCTGGAGAAGGGATGGCGGCGCAAGGGCAGAAGGTGGAGAAGGGAGGCGGTGGGACGCTTTGGTGGTGGCGGTGGCGAGCCGGCCTGGCCTCGCCGCCGGCCGGAGCTAGAGAAGGGAGGTGGGAAGCAATAGGGGTTGAGGAAGAAGAAGTGCCAGGCTCGAGCCCCCTCCACAGGCGGCGGCGGCCAAGATAGAATTGGGGGATTTTGGGCATATTGCAAATTAGGCCTCAAAGGAACTAGGGTTTTCAATTAGGTCCTTCTCCCAATTTGGTTTCTTCTGTTTTGGCCCCCGGAGCTCCGTTTTCTTCGCGGATAGATCCCACATGTCCGTGTCGACACGTACAATTATACGGAGCAGCCCTAGAATGCCTAATTTGTCATTTATGCGCCTTGATCGCGCCGGCCTGCAGAAAAATACAGAAAAATGTAAAATGATCCATTTTGAGCAATTAAATATGGAAAAGCGTGTAAATGATGATAAATGATCTCGAAATGCGAAAAATAATGGGGTAAAATGACACGTAAATATATATAAATATGACGCATGTCATACCCCCAAGCTTAAAACTTTTACTTGTCCTCAAGTAAATGGCATGATAATATCGAACCCGGACAATAAATCATCATGATGAAAAAGACTAGTTAAATGCATGTAATAAGTCAAGAGGCATATAACAATGTAAAATGAAATTATCTAACTCGAGTTTTGAGGACCATCCAAGATGAGAATGAATCAAGCAAAGATCTCAAATGATAACTACAACATTTGATCAAATCAAGTTACACACAAAAGTGTCAAAATACACTCAAGTGATCACATTTATCCAACCAAAATTGTAAGGCATCGGAACTAGGTATAACATCAAGAATGAGCATAGCAAAGGGTGATGCTAAAGCATATACTATTTGAGATAAAGAGACTAATACTTGCATGATATTTATGAAAAAGCCCACACTTGAGCCAAGATACCTTAAATTTTGTTGATTTTTAGCAAATTTAAAACATACATTGGGCACAAGTGCCACTTATTCCAATCCTTGGGCAAGCTTGCCACTTATTCACACATTCAAACTTCAATTGGGCAAAAATGCCGCTTATTCAGACGTTTGCAAACCAATGTGACAAAGTCACTTATTCAACTCACTCACTCCTTGCAAAACAATTTTTTTTCTCTTTTCTTTTTTTTAAGATTAAGCATCTTTAACCAGTTTTCATTAATGCTAAGTAACACGTGTCTCAAGACATGGATACCTAGCTAAATCAACCAAGTTATTGGCTCAAGATAGGACTACCCCTTTCCCAAATTTTTCATTCAAGCAAAGTATCAATATCTAAAATAACATATGCCAAAGCAATGAAACTAAGATATGATCATTCAAGAGGCGATGACTAGAACCAATTCAATCCGCAAATGGTTAAAACACATGCGTAACTCGCAATGAATCAAATGCTATAGGATCACAAGGTTTCTAAGCACATCAAGGATAATAAACAAAACTCAAGCTCTAATATAATGCCAAGTGACTTAAGACATACAAGGAACTAGTGACAATATAGCTCAATTAAGAAAATTTCGATATGACCTTTCTAGAATAATAAGGCATGGGCTCACATGGCAAATATATACAATCAAGCATAACATGAGAGCAATAGTAAAGGTCATATATCATCAACATAAGCATAATACAAAGCATAAGAATGACCATAAATCATCATATACACGATAATAAGCTCAAATGCTCACAAATATAATACAAACATGCTAGAACATCATCCATACACATACAAGTCCTCCCCCAAGCTTAAATTGTGCAATGAATCAAGAATGTGCTTAAAGGGGTAAGAAACAGCTCACCGGGTGTATATGATGTAATGGAAGTAGACAATCATCCCGTGGCTTCTCGTATATATAAGGATGAAGATCTAGCACGGGACCTGAAAATAAAAAAGAAAGAAAAGAGGAGAAACCAACAAAAACTAACAAAAGGAATGGAAATAAAAAGATAAAAGAGATGCTCATTTGGATATAGCGGGAGGAGGACCAAGGACGGGACATGGAAAAGGCACATGTCCGCCCTCCTCATGAAACAACATGCCTCAAAATCCACCTGGATCCCAAGGAATATCGACTCGAACCATGTACGCTCGTAGTCGATGGTACAAAAGTGTAAACCTACAAGCAACCTCAAAGATATGGCATGTATGTGTGATAGGGTTGACACCCTCTAAGTCATCAATAGAATATCCAATCATGTAGGTATATCGATAAAGTATATCATGAGGACTATAAGTGAGATGACCACAATCAATAATAGAGTATGTCTCGTCAAGGCCAATGAAATCAAACCTGAGGTGGTCGGGGAAGAGTTTCCAAACTACCTGAAGTGTAGGAGAAAGAGAATATATGGTAGTACAAACCTCCAAAGGGGCGATGTCGACGAAAGAAGTAGCCGGTGGTGGATCAATAGAAATGTGCTCCTCCTCGACATCGGAAGCAGCCCCCTCATCAATATATGGAACCTCAGAACTCAATAGCATATCCATAATAAACTCGTCATCATCTGGCACAAAGCTCTCATCATCTAAATCTATCTCGTCACAACTCAAGAGTAGATCTACCGCAAACTCATCCTCATAGTCAGGAGTGAAGCAATCATCCTCAGGAAGTAGGTCGTCATCATCTAGCTCAATGGTCTCTCTCTCAGAATCAACAGGCGAAGGATCCGACTGAGGTGCCTCTAGGTGTATCTGTGGTGTCTCCAACAACAAGCCCTCGCTAGCAAGATCAGGTGTAAGACTGGTAGGCTGACACTCATCTCTATCCAGTACTATCTCTGTGGTGCTAATGGAAGGCTGCGAAATGGTAAAACTATCCACACAAGTAGAACTGGTGCTCATAATTGCCTCAATCTCATCCTGAATCGCCATCGCACGATCACCACCGGAGGTACAGTCATCGCCTTGCACAATGCATCAAGTCCGCACTGATCTACATGTGAAGGAGGTGGCTCATGAGACCGCTCTAACTCGAGCATAGGAACTACAAACTGCTCGGTGAAGGCATAGGTAAACTACAGTGTGAGGTGTCGGATCCAATGCGAAGCAACTACTCATTCTACTCTCATGATCTCCTATAATCCTAGAAATCCTCTCCTCAAATCTGGACATCTCATCAAGCTCGGGAGTAGGAGTCCAGTGCTGAGGTGCAGATAGTGCCGGTGTGACCAATGAGAAATATCCCGATCTCCAAATCTAAAACCCCGCAATGGTGTACTAGAAGAAAATGATGAGATATCGGGGTTGTTGTTTCCATATGACAGACTAGAGTGCTCGGGCCATCCAGGTGAATAGTATCGAGTATGTCCCACTCGGTGAGCAAAGCCCATCCCGTAACACTGGAGTGGACAAATAACCACGCCGCACTCAGCGGGTGAATGGCCCTGAAAACCACACGCCTCGCATATAGGAACAACCGGAGAGTGGGCGCCTAATAAAGAATCAGTAATGATCATGCCCGCTCTCTAACACAACTCCTCGCTCTAAAGCATAGCGCTCTAACTGACGTGACAATAGATTTACCTGTTCTTGAAGAGTATCATAAGTACTAGGGGTGCTCATATAACCACAAGAATCAGAATAGTAAGCCATAGCCTCAATAAGTACCAATATCAATCAACCTGCGAGAATGGATACGAAAAATCGCGCAAGAGAGAAATAACTAGGGAAAGGGTTAGGGCTTAGCGAGATATCACAAATATGAAAAATGACAAAATAAAAGACAGGTCAGCACAAACACAAAACAAGCAAAAGAAAACAAACGACCTAGTCTATAGCCTAACACTATCGCTCTAAGCTAGTCCCCGGCAACGGCGCCAAAATACTTGGTCGTGCAAAAATAGCACACCCGCAAGTGCACGGGCTGCCACTGAAATAGCGGCGAGTGTCGTGTTCTCCACAGGGACTAGACTAAGGCTACCGGTGCTCGGCTAAATCTAGGTCAATTGAAATGGGGGATAACTAAACCTAAAACGACTACTAAAGCAACCAACGAACAGACTAAACAACCGAACGAACGCTAGCTCACACAGACGAACCTACGAAAGGACTAACAAACGCACGAACAAAGGACGACGGGACGAACGACCGTACGAATGGGCATCGTACGACCGAACGAACAACACAAAGACTGACTAAACAAACGACGCACAAACGACAACACAAATGACACGACTAAAAGGACAAACACGACTAACGATCGACAATCTAACTAGCTACCGACCGCAAGATAGACTGAGGAGGTCGAGAAGCAAGGAGGGAGTTGAGAGAGAATGAGTCCAGTTTTTCGTCCATTGCTTTGTCGTGATTCTGTGTTGTCGCTAACATTTGGTATCAGAGCTTGTAGGCAATGGATGGTAAAACTTCAGAGAAGAAGGATGTGGCAGGCAAGAGCTTGGTGGAGAAGAAATTGCCGCCACGAGTACCGGCGAGAGGAGGACTGGTGTCGATCCAATATCCTGTGCTCAATGACACAAATTACGGACTATAGGCCGTAAAGATGAAGATTAGAATGCGGTCTCTAGGTGTGTGGGCAGCCATTGAAGGGGATGCACTGGTCGAAGAAGAGAAGGATCAGGGCGCCCCTGGCTGCCATATCCCAAGCAGTCCCGGATGAAGTCATGATGGCTATCATAGAAAAGGAAACTACGAAGGAGATGTGGGAAGCAATCAGAGAGATGCGCATTGGAGAAGATCAGAGAGTGCTGAAAAGGCAGTTTGACCATCTGATCATGGGAGAATCAGAGAACGTTGGTGAGTTCTCTCAGAAACTCACTAGTTTGGCTGGGGAGATTCGATCGCTTGGTGTTGAATTGCTAGATTCAACGGTGATTGAGAGATTATTCAGTGTTGTTCCCGACAAGTATCTCCAGATTGTGAGCACAATTGAACAATGTGGGGATATGTCAAAGATGTCGCTGACCGAAGCAATTGGATGCCTGAGGGTATTCGAGGAGAGCTAGAAGGGGCGACATCAAGGCAAGGAGGAAGGCGAGCAGTTGTTGCTTTCTCATGCCCAGTGGATGCGCTGATCACAAAAGAGAAGAGGAACAACGAAAATTACAGCGCCAATGCAAAGAGAGGCGGTGGACGTAGTGGCGGCCGAGGGCATGGTCGCGGGCAAGGAAGATGGTGTGGTTCTAAAATTGGCAAGAAACCACACTGAAAGTTTGATAAAATGAAAATCCAATGCTACAATTGCTCAGAATTTGGGCACTTTGCATCCGAGTGTGGAAAGCCCAAGAAGGGGAGAGCACATGTAGCCGAGAAGACCGATGATTCGCCTGCTTTGCTGATGCTCGAAGCCTATGAATTGATGGAAGTAAAGGAAGAAGACCTCACAGAAGAAGTGTCTCTTGTAGAAGACAAGATTCAACTCCATCTCGAGATGAATGAGGAAGAGAATGGAGGAGCTTGGTACCTGGATTCAGGAGTGAGCAATCGTATGAGTGGGAGTAAAACCCAGTTTACAAAACTAGACACTTCAGTTCAAGGATCAGTCAGGTTTGGCAATGGGTCGACAGTGAGGATTCAAGGCTGAGGATCCATTCTAATCAGAGGATGCACTGGTGAACACCGGGTATTGACTGATGTCTACTATATCCCAGCATTGACGAGCAATGTGATAAGTCTAGGGCAGCTGGAAGAGCGAGGTTGCAAAGTTGTAATCAAAGAAGGGTACCTGGATGTCTTCAATCGATAGAAGCGGCTATTGATTCATGTCAAAAGAGCTCGAAACAGGTTGTATGTACTCAACCTTGATCTTGCCCATCCAGTGTGTCTATTGGCTCGTCTCAGAGATGAAGTCTGGAGATGGCACGCACGATTTGGACATCTGAATTTTTAGGCACTACATAAGCTAGTTTGAGATGGGTTAGTGGAAGGGCTTCCAATGGTGAATCATGTGGAGCAAGTATGTGATGGGTGTCTTGTTGGAAAGCAAAAATGCACCATGTTCCCTCAAATATCAAGCTTTAGGGCTACTCAAGCGTTGGAGCTAGTTCATGGCGACATTTGTGGACTAATCACACCTCCAACACCAGCTGGAAACAGGTTTTTTCTTCTGATTATTGATGACTACATCAGGTACATATGGATTACTCTGCTAAGAACCAAGGATGAAGCACTTAGAGCTTTCAGGAAGTTCAAGGTGGCTATTGAAAATGAGGTAGATATGAAACTGATGGCCATTTGCACCGATCGGGGAGGTGAATTCAATTATGATGAATTCAATCTCTATTGCGAAATGCACGGCATCAGAAGATTCCTAACAGCACCCTACTCCCTCAACAAAACGGAATTGTTGAGCGTCGTAATCAAATTGTGGTTGCTATGGCGAGGAGCATGCTGAAAAGTATGAATATACCCGGGAGATTTTGGGGGAGAAGCTGTAACGCCAGCAGTATACATCTTGAACGATCGCCAACCAAGAGCATGGTAGGAAAAACACCGTATGAAGCCTGGTGCAAACGAAAACCTGCAGTTCATCATTTGCGCGCATTCGGGTGTGTTGCTCATGTAAAAAAAGTGGGCGGACACATGAGCAAACTGGCAGACAAGAGTTCACAGATGGTGTTTATCGGCCATGAGATTGGTTCAAAAGCTTACTAAGTGTTCGATCTAGTGACTGGAAGAGTTTGCATTACACAAGATGTAGTGTTTGAAGAAGAAAGAGCTTGGGACTAGGACACCGCAATGCAGACGAAGGAAGTCTCAACCAGCGACGTGTTTCATGTGTCCTATGATCCGGGTACATCGGGTATCATGGATGAGACCAAAATTGATCAGGTGCCTGGCAGCCCGACGCATTCAGAGATGCTAAATGGAGATGCGGACTCCGTTGAAGCATCATCACCAGCCTCACCTGGAGAAGTTCCACAAATTGAAAGAATTCCAGACTCGACTGGAGGAGCTCCACTGAGGATGCGTACGCTGCAAGATCTGTATGAAGCAACCGAACCTGTGTAACTCAAGTACTCTGGCCTGTGTTTCTTAAGTGCTGAAGAACCAGAAAGTTTTCAGGAGGCCGACAAAGAAGGGAGCTGGAGGTGTGCCATGCAAGAGGAGATGAATTGTATTCAAAACAATCAAACATGGAGTCTGGCAGATCTTTCTGCAGATCATCAAGCTATTGGCCTCAAATTGGTTTTCGAAGTAAAGAAAGACTCACAAGGCAATGTGGTGAAACACAAAGCACGCTTAGTGGCAAAAGGATATGTGCAGCGGCAGGGAGTAGATTTTGAAGAAGTGTTTGCACTGGTTACAAGAATGGAGACAGTGAGATTACTCATCGCTTTGGCAGCACAAGAAAGATGACGACTCCATCATATGGATGTGAAGTCAGCTTTCTTAAATGGAGATATGGAGGAGGAAGTATATGTAAGTCAACCACCACGGTTTGTTGAGAAAGGCAAGGAGCACAAAGTCTTAAGATTGCATAAAGATTTGTACAGCCTAAAACAAGCACCAAGAGCCTGGAATTCAAAACTGGACAAAACTTTAGTACACTTCGGCTTTGAGAGGAGTCCTTTGGAGCATGGAGTATAAAAAAGGAAGAAAAATGGAGATTTGCTTCTAGTTGGTGTTTACGTGGATGATCTAATCATTACGAGAAGTAGTGAAACTGAAATAGGTGTTTTCAAGAAACAGATGCATGAAGTTTTTAAAATGAGTGATTTGGGCTATTTGAGTTACTTCCTTGGTATTGAAGTCCATTAGAAACAAGGAAAGATTACACTTAGCCAAGAAGCATATGCAAGGAAGGTGCTTCAAAGTTGTGGCATGGAAGATTGCAATCCGACTCAAGCACCAATGGAAGCAAGACTCAAGTTAAGCAAGAAGAGTACAGCACCACCGGTGGATAAAACTATGTATAGAAGCATAGTGGGGAGCTTGAGGTATTTGACCAACACCAGACCTGACTTGGCATTCTCTATTGGGATGGTTAGTTGATTCATGGAATCGCCTACAACTGAACACATGAGTGCAGTAAAGCATATTTTAAGATATATCAAAGGAACCCTCAATTTGGGCTGTTGTTATGGAGAAAGAAGGAATGATGAAGAAATCCGTTTGATAGGTTTCAGTGATAACGATATGGTTGGAGACATCGATGATCAGAAGAGCACAATAGGAGTAGCTTTCTTCCTAGGCTCAAGCCTGATCAGTTGGTTGTTTCACAAACAAAAGGTGGTGGCATTATCTTCGTGTGAAGCCGAATACATAGTGGCTGCGACTACAGTGTGTCAAGGAGTGTGGTTGGGATCACTCCTCGGAGATTTGCTGAATAGGGATCAAGTGAAGGTGGAGCTCAATATTGACAATAAGTCTACAATTTCTTTGTGTAAGAATCCGGTACATCACGACAGAAGTAAACACATTGATACTCGTTTTCATTATATTCGAGAATGTGTAGATGAAGGCAAGATTGATGTCAAGTATATCAACACAAGCAATCAACTTGTAGACATACTGACAAAGCCATTGAGCAAGCACTACTACAGAAAGCATAATACTAGACAACCAATTACAGACGGTTTGACAAAACCGTCTGTGACCGACACTAACACAGACGGTTTTAATTTGGACACCGTCTGTGTTGGTGGCGTCGGAGCAAATGAGTATCACAGACGGTTCTTACCGATGAACCGTCTGTGATACTTTAGTATCACAGACGGTTTTTATTAAAAACCGTCTGTGATAAGAAGCTTATTACAAACGATTTTTAATAAAAATATGTCTGTGATAATGGCGCTAGGCATTTATTGCACTGCTCAGAACTGCATCTGTCTTCATTTTGATTCAGATCTAACCGGTGCTGCACTCTTTCACTCAAGAGGCAAGCTAGGCGATTTCAGGCCAATTAATTTGGTGGGAGGAGGCAGAGATTGAGCTTTGAAGATTCATATTTTCTTGGTTGCTCTAGATATGGTTAGTAATGAAATTTATTTTTCATTGTATTACAATTTAGATCTAAGTAATTGGTGAGTGTTATTGAAGATGGTTTACAAAATTGTTGGTTATATAATAAATATTGTGTTTATAATATGAATTAAGCTAGCAAAGCCTGAATGCATGTGGTATATATGTAGTAATAATTAATTAATTTAATTTTAGATACTAAGTTGTTATATATATATATATATACATAACGTAGGACCGAAACTGGATGCATGCCGCGAACCGTGTGAGTGAAGAGTACATTAATGGCGTGTTTGCTTTTACAAGAGCTACCGAGGAGGATATGCTTAATATGGGGGTGAAATATATGTACTGTCCATGCAGTGACTGCAAGAATTTAAAGATGTTTAAGAACCGAGGGCAAATTGAAGCGCACTTGATTCGGAGGGGTTTCAAAAAGAGTTATACGTGTTGGACCAGTCATGGCGAAGTCAATGATCATATGCCGCCGGATGACATCACCGGCGAAGTGAATGATATGCCGCCGGACGACATCGTCGGTGAAGTGAATGACATGCCGCCGGATGATGTCGATTGTGGTTCAGATTTGGATAGGTTGCATGATGATCAGATGATTTGCGATGTAGAAGAGAACTATGATGAGAGAGAGTATGTTAAAGTCTGGAGCTTGATATAGGACTCGGAGAAACCTTTGTTCACATGCTGCAGGTCAAAGTACACAAGGTTGTCGGCCGTGCTTGAACTGTTGAAATTGAAGGCAAGCAACGGTTGGTCCGACAAGAGTTTCACGGCGCTGCTAGGTCTTTTAGTGGATATGCTTTTGGAGGGAAATGAGTTGCCTAAAACCACGTATAAAGCCAAGAAGGTTCTTTATCCGTTGGGAATGGAAGTAGAAAGAATACATGCATGTCCGAATGACTGTATCCTCTACCGTAAAGAGTATGCAAACATGCATATATGTCCGGTGTGCAAAGCATCCCGATACAAACGTAACAATCAATTAGATGACGGCGAGAGAATAGAGGTGAAGAAATGACCTCCTGCTAAGGTGGCATGGTATTTTCCTATAATTCCCCATTTGAAAAGGTTTTTTGCAAATCCAAAGGAGGCAAAACTGCTGCGTTGGCACTCGGAGGAGCGCAAGAAGGATGGAATGCTAAGACACCTTCTGATTCCGCCCAGTAAAGAAACATCGATAGGAGTTTTGCAGACTTCGGTGCAGAACCAAGGAATATAAAGTTTGAACTGAGTACAGATGGAATGAATCCTTTCAGTAGCATGAGCAGCCGACATAGCATATGGCCCGTGACTCTCTGCATCTATAACCTTCCTCCTTGGTTGTGTATGAAGCGAAAGTATATTTTGCTGTCGATACTTATTCAAGGGCCAAAGCAACCTTGGGAATGATATCGATATGTACCTAGCACCGTTGGTGGAAGATCTAAAAGTATTGTGGAACAAAGGGGTACAGGTATGGGATACATACAAACGAGAGAACTTTACATTGCGCTCCTTATTGTTCTGCACCATAAATGATTATCTTGCCCTTGCTAACCTATCCGATCAGAGTACAAAAGGTGCCAAAGCTTGTACCCACTATTTAGATGGTACCGAGAGTGTGTGGCTGAAACACTCACGCAAAACCGTCTACATGCGTCACCGCCGGTTCCTTCGGATGGCTCACCCATACCGTAAGATGAATAAATAATTTGATGGAGAGAAGGAAGACGGTTCAGCTCCAAGGCATTTAAGGGGAAAAGATGTTTATAATATGGTGAAGGATTTAGATGCTGTCCTCGGAAAGGGACGTAAATTGAGGGCTCATGAGAAGAACACCTGGAAGAAGAGATCAATATTTTGGGACTTACCTTATTGGGAGTACCTAGATGTTTGACACTGCATCGATGTCATGCACGTAGAAAAGAATGTATGTGACAGCTTGATTGGTCTCTTACTGAACATTCGTGATAAAACAAAGGACGACGTCAACGCACGGCTTGACTTGGCTGATATGGACATCAGGCCTGAGTTAGCACCGACATGCACTGATAATGCACGAACGTACCTTCTCCCTGCGTGTTACACTCTGTCCAAGGCCGAGAAAACAGAACTTCGCCAGTGCTTGCATGGTGTTAAAGTTCCGTCTGGTTACTCCGGCAACGTGAAGAAACTTGTTTCGATGCAAGATTTGAAGTTAAATGGCATGAAGTCTCATGATTATCATGTGCTGATGACACAGATGCTCCCTATTGCAATTAGAAATATTTTGCCGATCAAAGTCCGAGAAACAATCATGAGGCTATGTTATTTCTTTAACACAATTGCTCAGAAGATCATCGATCCCGAAGGACTAGATGCTCTGCAAGACGAGGTGGTGATGACTCTATGTCATCTCGAAATGTATTTCCCTCCTTCGTTTTTCGATATCATGGTCCATCTCATTGTTCACGTTGTGTGGGAGATAAAAATGTACGGGTCCGTATTCCTACGTAGCATTTACCCATTTGAGAGGTTCATGGGAATTCTCAAGTCCTACGTACGGAATCGATCTCGGCCAGAGGGCAGCATCGTTGAAGATTATACAAGCGAAGAGGTCATTGAGTTTTGTGTCGATTATATGGCTCAGACTCAACCGATAGGAGTGCCTCAATCTCGTCATGAGGGGAGGCTGAAGGGTATCAAAACTATCGGAAGGAAAGCAATCACTGCAAATATTGACACGTATACTCAAACCCATTTCACGGTCTTGCAACACATGACTGAAGTGGCGCCTTATGTCGACCAGCACAAGGATGTACTTCGGCAACAAAATCCAGAGCGGCCGGATGTTTGGATCATGAGGCAACACAACAGTCGGTTCAACCAATGGTTGAAGGAGCAAATTGCTAGGAGCTCACCAAGTGAGGCGCTGACATGGTTGGCAAAAGGGTCAACATTTACAGTTGTAACATGGCAAGGATATGACATAAATGGGTACATATTCTATACACAATCTCAGGATGTAAAGAGCACTAACCAAAACAGCGGTGTCCGCATGGATGCGTTCAGTACCGATGGGTTGAGAAACTCGTACTATGGGTTCATAGAAGAGATTTGGGAGCTCGACTACGTGGTTTTCAAGATCCCCTTATTTCGCTGCCGTTGGGTGCATCTCCCACAGGTGAAGGTTGACAAGTACGGTGTCACTATCGTGGATCTCCAACGTGTCGGGTACAAAGATGAACCATTCGTACTCGCCAACCAAGTTGTTCAAGTTTTCTATGTAACTGACTCGGCAAATAAGAAACGCCATGTAATTCTTCATGGAAAAAGGAGAATTGTCGGAGTAGAGAATGTAGTGGACGAGGAAGAATACAATCAATTTGACGAGTTACCTCCTTTTGGAAATGGCATCAGGGTCGACGACGAACAACATGACGAAACTAGTTACGTATGCATTAATCATCATGAAGGGCTAATTTTTAAAGGAAATAAGCAAGTGGAATGAGAATGTGTGACATACATGTGGGTATTTGCATTTTTTGTATATAACAATGTATGTATGTGATGTATATGTGAATTGTCATTTATGTATACAGCAATGCATGTGTGTGATGTATTTGTGAATTTGCATTTTCATTGGGCTGTTGTAAAGAAATACACCCAGCTGTTGTCTTATTGAATGTTGGTTGGTGTTTATATTATTGAATGCTGGTTGGTGAGTAAAGGCTTATTACAGACGGTTCTAAACTGAGAACCATCTGTGATATTGATATCACAGACGGTTCTAAGTTTAGAACCATCTGTAATAATCCTTTATATATAACCCCCCGCTAGGGTTTTGCGCGTACACTGCAGTTATTAGACTTAGTCGCTCTCCCGAAGTCCCGATCGAGCCCGTCGCCGCTGCCGTCCCCGAGCCCCTCGTCGGCCGCGTCCGTCAAGCCCCTGAGCCCCTCGCTGGTCGCCCTCCCCCGAGCCCCTCGCCGGCCGCCTCCGTCGAGCCCCCGTGCCCCTCGCCGGTAAGTCATGCGAATCCTCCTCCAAACGGTTCTATTTTTTACTTCTAAAACACATTATTTGTATTTTTATCCCTAGTAAGCTTTTACATTCTGTAATTTCTATTATGCATTAGTTAGCCATGCTATATAGTACCTATGTTATTATCTCTGAAATTGGTGATTTTGTGGTGGCACTGAGAGGACTATTGCAAGGTAGATTGTGGGCTCTTGAGATTGCTCAATGAGGAAGCTAGTCATATATCACTGACAACAGAATAAAACTACAGTTGCTCATTTCTGTTACATGTGTTGGTTGGAACATGAAGGTAATGTTCAGATTGACGAACTAGTAGAATATAGAGAGATTGTCACTTTGATTGTTAATGTTGACTAGAGTTGAGAAGGTCAAGTTTTTAGAACTTGAGTAACTCCTTAGCTGAGAGCAAATCTACACAGATTAATTTGTGCACTATGCAGATTTTAGTTGCCCACTATATTCATCAGTTAAGCATATTGACTTGTTTATTTGACTTAAGTATTCTATCTGTGTTGAGAGATACTATGTTAATATTCACCTCATTTACTTGTCTTTGGATATATACTTTGCTGTTTGTACTTAAATCTACAATTAAACTGAAAATAATGCTAAAACTTCTTAATTTCCAAAAACGTTGTATGGGCCATAAGGAGTCGTGAAGGCTATCTTTGATATGTCTTTGTAACATCCCAAAACACATATATTGGAATTAAATTTAAATATGTGCTTATACTGCACTATTTACGTATATGCTACATTGTGCTTACTTTTCATATATGAGAAGGCCAACATGTCATCTGCGCATTCTTCAACATCATCGCCGGATGCGTCCGCTCCAAAATCAAAACGCAAAGGAAGAGGGCTATCAAAGAAGCCTGAGGGCCGATTTACCATCACAGAGGTCGATGGATCTGGGACCCCTCTCCTTCCTCTCCCAGCAGTACGCGCATTCCAAAGAATGATCGAAATAGTTGCACGAGAACGAATTGAGATCACATGCGATTCGTGGAAGACCGTGCCTAAGACACGGAAAAGTGAGCTGCTGACAGAAATTTTGGCATTGTTCGAGATCCCAGAAGAACACCAAGACGCCGTGCAACGATAAGCCTTGCTAGTGGCGTGCAAAGCATAGAAGAACTTCAAGAGCACGCTTGTCAAGGACTACGTGGAGAAGGACGAAACGCCCTTTCATAAATACCCATTCCTGGAACCACAATGGGAAGAGTTCAAGGTGATGAAGACGACCGAAGATTTCAAAAGTACAAGTGCGGCGCACAAGGCCCTCTAGGCAAAAAACACACACCCCCACAGACTTGGAACAGCTGGGTATGCGGGTAAAATCCTGCAGTGGAGGAGGGAGGAAGAATTGGCAGCCCTGCAGGCCACCGCCCCGTCATTTGCCAATATCCCGGATGACCGTGCTCGAAATTGGATTAGAGCAAGATCATCTACAACGACATCGGGGGACGTCTCCTTTCGAAACCCTGCAGACCAGCAAGTGTCCCAATGCTTGGTAAGATATCGATCGAACTATGCAACTTGTAATTACTCCACAACTTCGTACGAAGTGAAATGACATGTCGTGCTCTTGCAGGAAGCGCTGAGTGTTGAATCTTACCAGGGATCATTCTAGGGAACAAGGGAGAAAGATATACTCTCCGCTGCCCTGGAAAACAAGGAGCACCTGGGTTGTACGAGAGGTTTGGGCTTTACGTTCCTTGGAAACATGGTTTCCAAGATGACTCCGAAATGTATCGGCGTAGAAAGAGAACCAAAGCCGAGCGTGAGGCACGGCTACGAGAAGAGATCAAGGCATCTCTTAGAGAGGAGCTGGCTGATTATGTCAGAGATGAGGTGCGGAGATATACAGAAAATCTGCAGGCCGCCGCCGCTCCTGTGCTAGCTAGCCCGCACAACCGTCCGAGTAGTTGCGCGTCCAATCCGATGGAAAGCGAGGCCAGATTTCCTGTGGACAACATCCTGATAATAATTATTATCTCTCGAATGATTGCTCCATTGATAGGCCTATTCGAGTAGCTAATTTTGTATCGTTATGTAAGAGCCTACGAAGTGCAGGCTCCAAGTGAGATATGCCTCCGTTCCCTTGTACGCTGCTTGGGGTCAGGCATATTAGTATGGTATCGGGGCCATAGTGCACGATCAAGCTTTAGTGCCAAGCTTCGCAAAAGTTAATGTGAATGGTGTGCATGTCAATTTTGAGGTCGTCCCGCTACCGAAGCCCCCCAACGATGAGATCGTGACTCTAGGGCAGACCATTGAAACATTCATCCAGTGGCCCAAAAGCGACATCTCCCTAGAGGCTTCTTCACCGGTGGCAGGACCACAAGGGCAGTGCGAACCAGAGCTACATGCACTGGTGCCATCTCCATAAGACTTATCTCCACCGCCGCTACCTGCACTGGTGCTATCTCCACGGGTGCTATTCTCGTTAAAGCAACTTACACCAGTGCTACTTTTGCAGTCGACTACCATAAAGTCGACCTATAGCCGAGGCAGCAAGGGCAAAGAAAAGAAGACCGATGATGATATCCCGTACCTACCATTGGCCCGCAAATTCGTGCTTGGCGAGCCGCTGTTCGAATCGGTAACGCGCCTCCAAACCCTAGCAATTAGTTGCCAACAATTGCACAAGTGGTATATGGAACAGTCCAATAAGCTAGAGGGAGAACGGCGCTCAGGTATCACTGTCAAATTCGCGCCGGACGCTAGACGCTCAGGATTTATACAATCTTTTCACTCTCAACGCTCTCGACGCCTCACTCATTCGATGCTGGACGCTGTAAGTGTGTACAATCACAGTCTCCGTTCATGTCATACCGATAAATGTCATATATAATTTGTTGCTTTCGTGTGTATATATATAGACACATGCTGACTAAAGCTAGATCGTCTAAATCATCATCGGTTGGTTTTTAGACCCACACTTGGTCGCCAAGGATACCATCGACGAGGATACACCCTTCGTCGAGAGGTACATTGCATCAGGACTGCTGGCTTACCGCAATAAGGAATATGTACTTATGCCCTACAATCAGAACTATCATTGGATTTTAATAGTAATTGTACCAAAATGGAACAAGGTATATTACCTTGATTCCCTAAGTAAGAATAAAATGGACTTCACAGTTGTTAGCCAAGTAATCGATAGGTAAGTACATTTTCTCCATACATACCTATATTGTACTCTTTCTTTCCTTCTGAATGACTAAAGTCAACTTTTTCGAATCATGTAGGGCGTTCGCGATTTACGTTGCAAAGACAGGTGTCTCGACGCAAGGGGCTAAAGGCCTGACACATGCTCGAAATTTTAAGGTATTCGGTATTACACATTAATTAATCCTATGCAACAATTGGTAGTAATGCCTCTTGAATTAACACATTCCATTTTTTGCAGTGCCACCAGCAGCCGCCGAGCAACACATGTGGATTCTACATTTGCCACCATATGGAACTACTCATCGATTCCTCGAGAATCACCAATTCCAAGGTTTGTCAATCTTCCCATAATTACTTCATACTTATCATGTTATATATATACGCACATTGATATTCCTATCGACAGGCTGCGTCCATCCCGTCAACTGCATTGAAACAACCCTACCTTTCACGAATTCGAGGAGAGTTGGCATAGTTTTTGGTGGCTGGAGTCATAAAGTCAGAAGGAGAGTTCCACTGCGCACAATGATTTTTTATTGCTCTTATCACTCCGGAATCGAGGTCTCGCGAAAGGAACAGTCTATAATCAACGAATTTTATCAGGCTGCACAAGCAATACTTGGATGGCAATATTGCCATCCAAGTATTGCTTGTGCAGCCTAACAAAGTTCGTTGATTATGGATCTGTTCCTTTCGCAAGACCTCGATTCCGGAGTGATAGAGCAATAAAAATGCAATGTTACCATCTAAGTGCAAATGCAACATACATTTTTTGTAATTGTATATTTGTTAATGGATGTTTTATTTCATTTCAATTAATTGATTTGCAAAATGGATGTTTTATGTTTGTGAAATGAAGCACAATGTGAATTGGATGTTTTATGTTTGTGAAATGAATTAAGATGTGAATTGGATGTTCTATGTTAATGAATTGAGATGTGAATTGTATGTATACATGTACATGTTGATCTGCTTGTTTCAGAGGGCATGGATAGCATTTCCTGAGGCTAGCCAATAAACAGATGTAGATTTAGGGGTAGAAAAGAATATCACTGACGGTTTGTAAGTAAAATCCGTCTGTGATATCACTACTACAGAAAGGCTAATAGTAGACGGCAAATCACAGACGGTTTTGTGAAACCGTCTGTAATGTAAACTATTACAGACGGTTTTAACTTGAAGGCCGTCTGTGGTATTTGTGGCGGGAAAAGGAGTATCACGAGGCGGTTCTTACCTCGAACCGTGCGTGATATCGAATATCATAGACGGTTTTTATTAAAAACCGCCTCGTGATAATTGATTATCACGCACGGTTTTTATAAAAACCGTCATGTTGTGTCGACTATCACAGCCGGTTGTTGTTAAGAACCGTGCAGGAATGTTCATGACGGTTTTTCACAAGAACCGCTGTGATGTCCCTTTGTCTGTCATATTCTAGATCGAGGTTAATATATAAGTACACATTTCTTCTAATAACTTAACTACGAAACTCTGAGATAAGAGATCACAAATTAAAGGCAAATTTATTACAAAAGTCGCACAGTAAAGAGTTTCCCAGTTGTATTCTTTTGGGCTTCGTAGCTTCTTCTTCAACTTGGGGACTTGGAGGATCACCGCTAAATTCTCGAACGCCGTTAAGATTGCCCTTGTCCTCGGCACTTCCTCGTGCGGCTGGGCAAATGATCAGCATATCCATAATGTCGTAGAGGATAGCATGAAAAGATTCCTCGAGAATCTGCCGTTTACGCTTGATCGGCAAGGCTATCCATCGATCTCGCAATGCGTGTAGAGCTTCTTCCGCATTGCGCACATTGTGGAGAAGAACCGGGGTGAGGGTGTTTCCCTTTCTTGAGCGGCGGAGACGCCTCCGTCGGCGCGGAGGATCGAGTCAAGTCGACGGATGCAAGAAAGTCGGGAAGGAGAGCGGGCGGTGCGAGAATCGCTCCGGATGCAAATTGCTGGCCGCTGTGTAAGGTTCCAGCCGAACAATTCGTGATGAACAGATGAGAGGAAGGAGATGATCACAAGAACAGTAGTAGAAGCCATGTTGTATTAATTGTATATTGTATTGTATGTACGTAGAAGCTAGAGACCTGGATTAGGAGCGCATATTTAACCTTTAGCACTAACGATTCCTATACCCAAACATGAATGATATAGACGCTTCGTATAACGATCGAGAGACGTTAATTAGACGATCAAAACACGAAGCGTTCTGGCATCGACACACGCGTGAAGTGTTCTGGTATGAAGCTTATCACGAGCGGTTTTAATAAAAACCGTCATCATAATCGTTATCACGAGCGGGTTTTTAGTTAAAACATGCGTGATAATGACTAAGGCATTTATTGCGCCGCTCGCATCGCATCGTCTTCATTTCGATCCGATCTAGCCATCGCGCGCACTTTTTCACTCGGGAGGAAGCTAGGCGATTTCAGGCCGCTTAATTTGGTGGGAAGAGGCGAGATTGAGCTTTGAATTAAGATTTAGACTTTCTGGTTGCTTGTAGATATGGTTAGTAATGAAATTTATTTTTAATTGCATTACAATTTAGGTGTAAGTAATCCATGAGTGGTTATTGAAGATGGTTAATTTGCAAAATTGTTGGTTATATAATAGTTGTTGTGTTTGTAATATGAATTGAGCTAGAAATTAAGTCTCAATATAATAAATGTGGTGGTATATATGTAGTTATAATTAGTTATTCTAGATTTTAATACTAAGTTGTTATATATGTACGTAACGTAGGACCGAAGCTGGATGTATGCCATGAGCCGTGTGAGTGAAGAGTACATTAATGGCGTTTACGCTTTTATAAGAGCCGCGAGGAGGATATGTTGAATAAGGGGGTGGAATATATGTGCTGTCCATGCACCGATCGCGAGAATTTGAAAATGTTTAAGAACCGAGGCAAATTGAAGCGCACTTGATTCGGAGGGTTTCAAAAGGATTATACGTGTTGGACCAGTCATGGCGAAGTGAATGATCATATGCGCGGATGACATCGCCGGTGAAGTGAATGATATGCCCCGGATGACATCGCAGTGAAGTGAATGACATGCCGCGGTGATGTCGATTGTGGCTCGGATTCGGATAGGTTGCACGATGATAACTGGATCGGATGCTTCGCGATGTAGAAGAGAACTATGATGAGAGAGAGTATGTTAAATTCCGTGGCTTGATGGAGGACTCAGAGAAACCTTTGTACACGGGCTGCAAGTACACAAGGTTGTCGGGAGTGCTTGAACTGTTGAAATTGAAGGCAAGCAACGGTTGGTCCGACAAGAGTTTCACGGCGCTGCTAGATCTTTTAGCGGACATGCTTCCGGAGGGAAATGAGTTGCCTAAAACCACGTATAAAGCCAAGAAGGTTCTTTGTCCGTTGGGAATGGAAGTATTAAGAATACATGCATGCCCGAACGACTGTATCCTCTACCGTAAAGAGTATGCAAACATGCATGTATGTCCGGTGTGCAACACATCCCGATACAAACGTAACAATCAATCAGATGATGGCGAGGGAACAGAGGCGAAGAAAGGACCTCCTGCTAAGGTGGCATGGTATTTTCCTATAATTCCCCGTTTGAAAAGGTTTTATGCAAATCCAAAGGAGGCAAAACTGCTGCGTTGGCACTCGGAGGAGCGCAAGAAGGATGGAATGCTAAGACACCTTGCTGATTCCGCGGTGGAGAAACATCGATAGGAGTTTTGCGAGTTGATCTGAGAACCAAGGAATATAAGGTTTGGACTGAGTACGATGGAATGAATCCATTCAATAGCATAAGCGGCCGACATAGCACATGGCCCGTGACTCTCTGCATCTATAACCTTCCTCCTTGGTTGTGTATGAAGCGAAAGTACATTTTTTGTCGATACTTATCCAAGGGCCAAAACAACTCGGGAATGATATCGATGTGTTCCTAGCAATCGTTGGTGGAAGATCTAAAAGCATCTTGTGGAACGAAGGGGTGCAGGTATGGGATGCATACAAACGAGAGAACTTCACTCTGCGCTCCTTATTGTTCTGCACCATAAATGATTATCCTGCCCTTGGTAACCTATCGGGCCATAGTATAAAAGGTGTCAAAGCTTGTACTCATTGTCTAGATGGTACCGAGGGTGTGTGGCTGAGACACTCACGCAAAACCGTCTACATGCGTCACCGCCGGTTCCTTCGGAGGGCTCACCCATACCGCAAGATGAAGAAACAATTTGACGGAGAGAAGGAAGACGGTTCAGCTCCAAGGCATTTAAGGGGACGTGAGGTTTATGATATGGTTAAGGATTTAGATGTTGTCCTCGGAAAGGGATGTAACTTGAGGGCTCATGAGAAGAACACCTGGAAGAAGAGATCAATATTTTGGGACTTACCTTATTGGGAATACCTAGATGTTCGCACCTTGCATCGACGCCATGCACGAGAAAAGAATGTGTGCGACAGCTTGATTTGTCTCTTACTGAACATCCGTGATAAAACAAAGGACGGCGTCAACGCACGGCTTGACTTGGCTGATATGGACATCAGGCCTGAGTTAGCACCGACATGCACTGATAATGCACGAACGTACGTTCCCCCTGCGTGTTACACTCTATCCAAGGCTGAGAAAACAGAACTGTGCCAGTGCTTGCATGGTGTCAAAGTTCCGTCTGGTTACTCCGGCAACGTGAAGAAACTTGTTTCGATGCAAGATTTGAAGTTAAATGGCATGAAGTCTCATGATTGTCATGTGCTAATGACACAGATGCTCCCTATTGCAATTAAAAATATTTTGCCGATCAAAGTCCGAGAGACAATCATGAGGCTATGTTATTTCTTTAACACAATTGCCCAGAAGGTCATCGATCCCGAAGGACTAGATGCTCTGTAGGACGAGGTGGTGATGACTCTATGTCACCTTGAAATGTATTTCCCTCCTTCGTTTTTCGATATCATTGTCCATCTCATTGTTCACGTTGTGTGGGAGATAAAAATGTGCGGGCCCGTATTCCTCGTAGCATGTACCCATTTGAGAGGTTCATGGAATTCTCAAGTCCTCGACGGAATCATTCTCGGAGGCAGCATCGTCGAAGGTTATGCAAGCGAAGAGGTCATTGAGTTTTGTGTCGATTATATGGCTCGATTCAGCCGATAGGTGTCCCTCAATCTCGTCATGAGGGAGGTCAAGGGTCTCGAACTATCGGAAGAAAGCAATCACTCCGGATATGGACATGTATACTCAAGCCCATTTCACGGTGTTGCAACACATGACTGAAGTGGCGCCTTATGTGGACCAGCACAAGGGTGTGCTTCGGCAACAGAATCCGGAGCGGCCGGATGTTTGGATCATGAGGCAACACAACCGTCGGTTCAACCAATGGTTGAAGGAGCAAATCGCTAGGAGCTCGCCGAGTGAGACGCTGACATAGTTGGCAAAAGGGCCGATATTTACAGTTGTGACATGGCAAAGATATGACATAAATGGGTACACATTCTATACGCAGTCTCAGGATGTCAAGAGCACTAACCAGAACAGCGGTGTCCTCATAGATGCATTCAGTACCGATGGGTCGAGAAACTCGTACTATGGCTTCATAGAAGAGATTTGGGAGCTCGACTATGTGGTTTTCAAGATCCCCTTATTTCATTTGCCGTTGGGTGCATCTCCCACAGTGAAGGTTGACAAGCACGGTGTCACGACCGTGGACCTCCAATGTGTCGGGTACAAAGACGAACCATTCGTACTCGCCAATCAAGTTGTTCAAGTTTTCTATGTAACCGACCCGGAAAATAAGAAACGCCATGTAGTTCTTCATGGAAAAAGGAGAATTGTCGGAGTGGAGAATGTAGTGGACGAGGAGGAATACAATCAATTTGACGAGTTACCTCCTTTTGGAAATGGCATAAGGGTCGACGATGAACAACGTGACGAAACTAGTTACGTACGCATTGATCATGATGAAGGGCTAATTTTTAAAGGAAATAAGCAAGTACAATAAGAATGTATATGTGAAAATGTGTGACAATTTTGAGATGTATATGTGAAAATGTGTGATGTAGTCAATTTTGAGATGTATATGTGAAAATGTGTGATGTAGTCAATTTTGAGATGTATATGTGAAAATGTATATGTGTGATGTATTTGAGAATGACAAAATGTATTGGCATTTATGTATATGTGTGATGTATTTGAGAATGACAAAATGTATCAAGAAATACACCGTGTGAATGCAGCTGTTTGGTAGTTGATATGAATGCAGCTGTGTAGTTATTGGTGTTGTCTTAATTGCAAAAGCCGGCAAAGGCTTATCACAGACGGTTCTAAATTTAGAACCGTCACAGACGGTTTTTAACTCAAAACCGTCTGTGATATATTATCACAGACGGTTCTAAGTTTAGAACCGTCTGTGATAATCTCCCTACATATACCCTCTCGCTAGGGTTTTCCGTGTGCGCTGCAGTTATTCGATTAGATCTAAATCCCGAGCCCGTCGTCACCGCCGCCTCCCCGAGCCCTCGCCAGCTGCCTCCCCCAGCCCTCGCCGGCCGCCTCCCCGGACGAAGACGTCGCCGCAGCCTCCTCCTCCTCCGTCACCGCCTCCCCGAGCCCGTCGCCTCCTCCTCCTCCTGCGTCGCCGCCTCCTCCTCCTCCGTCGCCTCCCCGAGCCCGTCGCCTCCTCCTCCGTCGTCGTCGCCGCCTCCTCCTCCTCCTCCTCCTCCGCGCCGCCCTCCTCCTCGTGCGTCCCTAAGGTCACCAAAACCGTAAGGTCATCAAATCCTCCCGAGCTTCATGCTTCTGTTAGTGTTTAGGGTTGATGCTTGATGCTTGATCTTTATTATGGTTAGTTGCTTAGTACATATTTAGGTTGATGCTTCATGCTTATTGTTAGTGTTTAGGGTTGATGCTTGATGCTTGGTACATATTACATTGGTACATTGTTTATCGCAGAGCTTAATTAGTTTGCTATTTGGTACATATTACATTGGTACATTGTTTACTGCAGTAGCTTAATTAGTTTGCTGTTTGGTACATACTACATTGGTACATTGTTTACTGCAGTTGCTTAGTTTATATTGGTACATATTACATTGCTTGTTGTGTTAGTATATTGTATATAGTATATAGTATATAGTACATAGTATATAGTTTGAAATCATTTGGGTCCCCCTTCCCTCTACTCCTCTCCTCCCTTCTCCCCCTTCCCTCTACTCCTCTCCTCTCTTCCTATCATTGAGCATCATGTATCACTTTTCTTGCTTCCTCATCTTATCATGTGCAACCCTACAATTTGAGAGCACAAATTAACCAATCAAGGAAGAGTATATGATCAAAGGGCATGAAGCAAGTAACACATTCTACTGTATTCGGATAAAGAAATCTTGCGATTATTGCAAAAGATACATTGACCATTTGGGTGAAAAGAAATACATTGTGTCGTCAGGCTCATGATAGGCACTTTGTTTAGAGACCTTGTAGTAATAGTATTACAAAATTCAAGGAAATTTTAGTACAGAAGTTCAAAAAAAAGAAATTCCCAGATTCTTGGTGGCGGCCGATATAGCGACTTCTTGGTGGCGACTATCCATCTGCTTCTTCCACTCCTTCTCTTCATCTCGATCTTCGGATCACGTGCGCGATGCGATGATTCGATTAGATGAATCATCGCTCTTGGCGTGCGTGATCCGGAGACCGAGATGAAGAGAAGGAGTGGGAAGAAGCGATGGATAGTCGCCACCAAGAAGTCGCTATGTCGGCTGCTCACCGAAGAATCTGGAATGTCTTTTTTTGCACTTTTGTAATAAAATTGACTTGAATTTTGCGGGAAAAAGAAGGACTTGATACATTGGTACATTGGTAAGATAGGCACATCACCCCTCTCTATGTCCATATCACCCCCCTTCTCCCCTCCTCTACTCCTCTCTTGTCTTGCAATTCAATATGATTACTTTCTCATCTTATCTTAATAGACCCACAAAATGAGCAACATGTCACTGCGCATTCTTCAACATCATCGCGAGGCGTCGCTCCAACATCAAGACGCCAAGGAAGAGGGCTATCAAAGAAGCTCGAGGGCGGCAGATCATCACAGCGGTGAATGCATCCGGGTCCCTATCCTTCCTCAAAAGCGATGAAACGATTACGAACCATGGTCGGAGTAGTTTCACGAGAACGAATTGAGATCACATACAATTCGTGGAAGAACGTGCCTGACACTCGGAAATGTGAGCTGTGGACCGAAATTTTGGCATCGTTCGAGTTCCCAGAAGAACACCTGGACGCTGTGCAAAAACAAACCTACAAAGCGGCGTGCAAAGTATGGAAGAACTTCAAGAGCACGCTTGTCAAGAAATACGTGGAGACGAACGAAACGCCTATTCAAAAATACCCATTCCTGGAACCACAATGGGAAGAGTTCAAGGCGATGAAAACGACCGAAGATTTCAAAAGTACAAGTGTGGCGCACAAGGTCCTCCAGGCAAAAAATACACACCCTCACAGACTTGGCATACTGGGTATGCGGGTAAAATCCATGATGGAGGAAGGAGGATGAGCCGGCAGCCGCACAGGACATCGCCCGCCGTTTTCAATATCCGGATGACCGCGCTCGAAATTGGATTAGAGCAAGGTCATCTACAACGACATCGAGGGCGTCACCTTTCAAACCCTTCGGACCAGCAAGTGACCGAGCGTGCGTAAGATATCGATCGAACTACGTAGCTTGTAATTACTCCACAACCGCATTTAATTGAAATGACATGTCGTGCTCTTGCGGGAAGAGCCGAGTTTTCAATCTACCCCGGATCATTCCAAGGAACAAGGGAGAATGATATGCTCTCTGTGGCCCCGGGAAACAAGGAGCACCCGGTCGCATGAGAGGCCTTGGGCTTTACGCCTTGGAAACATGGTTTCCAAGATGACTCCGACATGTATCGGCGCAGAAGAGAAACAAAGCCGAGCGTGGCGCACAGCTACGAGAAGAGATCAAGGAATCTCTTAGAGAGGAGCTATTAGCTCAGATGGCTGATGTAATCGAGAGATGAGGTGCGGAAGCAGACAGAAAGTCGCGAGCCACCACCGCGCTCTGTGCTAGCTAGCCCGCACAACCATCCGAGTAGCTGCGCGTCCAATTCGACGCAAACCCACCCAAATTTCCGTGGACGACATCCAGTAATAATTATTACCTCTCAAATGCTTGCTCCATTGGTAGGCCTATTCGAGTAGCTAATTTTGTATCGTTATGTAGGAGCCTCGACGTGCGAGCTCCAAGTGAGATATGGCTCCATTCCCTTGTACGCTTGCTTGGGCCGGCATATTCGTCAGTATCGGGGCCATGGTGCATAGTCAAGCTTTAGCGCCAGGCTTCGCAAAAATTAATGTGGATGGTGTGTATGCCAATTTTGAGGTGGTCTCGCCATCAAGCCCCCAACGACGAGATCGTGAATCTAGGACATGCCATTGGAACATTCATCCAAAGGCCCAAAACCGACATCTCCTGGAGGCTTCTTCACGGTGGCGGGACGGTAGTGCGGTGCAAACCACAAAGAACTTGCATCGGTGCCATCTCCACATGGGCGATGCGAACCACGGCTACTCGCACGGTGCTATCTCCACGGTGCTATTCTCGCGAGCAACTTGCACCGTCTATACCATTACAGTCGACTAGCATAAAGTCGACCCACAATCGAGGCAGTGGCCAGGGCAAATCAAAGACGAAGGATGATGACGATTTCCCGTCCATGCCATTGGCCCGTAAATTCGTGCTAGGTCAGCCGATGGTAGTCCAGGAAGAGCTCCAAAAACTAGGACTTGGTTGCCAAAGATTCCACCTTTGCTATATGGAAGAGTCCAATAAGCCAGAGGCAGAACGGCGCTCAGCTATCACTGTCAAATTCAAGCCGGAACATTTCTTGCACGAAGCTCAGGACTGTGTCTTCGCGGTGACCTTTGACGATATATTTGAACTTTTCACGCTCAACGCCTCGACGCCTCACTCGCTCGATGTTTGACGCCGTAAGTCCGCACAATCACGATCTCGCTCACGTAATACCGATATATGTCATAATTTGTTGCTTTCTTATGTTATATATAGATTCATGCTGACCGAAGCTAGATCATCGAAATCACAAATTGGTTTCGTGGACCCACGCTTGGTCGCCATTGATACCATCATCGAGAATGCATCCTTCGTCGAGGACTATATTACAAAAGCACTGCTGGCTCACCAAGATAAGGAATTTGTTCATTTGTCATACAATGAGCAATTCCATTGGATTTTAATTGTAATTATACCAAAATGGAACAAGGCTATATACCTTGATTCTCTAAGTAAGAACAAATCCAAGTACACAGCTATCGCCCGAATACTCGATAGTTACGTACATTGTACATTGTACTCTTTCTTTCCTTCCGAATAACTAATCTAACTTTTTCGAATAATGAAGATCGTTCGCCACATACGTTCAACAAACACGTGACTCGACAACAGGGGCCAAGGCCTTGAAACATGATCGCAAGTTTCGGGTATTCGCTAGCTACACATTAATTAATCATATACAACACATAGTAGTAATGCCACTTGATTTAACACATTATATTTTTTGCAGTGCCACCAGCAGGAGCCGGGCAATACGTGTGGATACTACGTGTGCCACCATATGAGACTACTCCTCGATTCCACCAAGATCACTAATTCTAAGGTTTGTCAATCTTCCCACATTTATTTCATACATGTCAAGTTTTATATATGCGCGCGTTGATATTCCTATCGACAGGCTGCATCTATCTCTACATCTGCATTGACACAGCCGGATTTTGCAAAAATTCGAGGAGAGCTCATTTGGTTTTTGTGGTCAAAAGTCGTAAGATCGGATGGAGAGTTCCACTTGCCCGAATGATTTTTATTGTAATTCTAAGTGCAAATACAGATGTAGATCTTTTACAATTGTGTATTTGTTAATGGATATTTTATTTCAACTCAATGAATTGATTTGCGAAATGGATGCTTTATGTTTGTGAAATGAAGTGCGTTGTCAATTGGATGTTTTTATGTCCGTGAAATGAATTGAGATGTGAAATGTATCGAAATGAAATGAGATGTGTGAATTGTATATGTTTTATGTCCGTGATTATCCGCTTGTTTGAGAGGGCATGGCTAGCATTTCTGAGGCTAGCCAATAAACAGAAATATATTTAGGGGTTGATGGGAATATCACGAGACGGTTTTTAGTTAAAAACCGTGCGTGATAGCTGATAATCACAGATTTATTTTGAGTTAAAATCGTTGCGTGATAGCTGATAATCACGAGCGGTTTTAACTCAAAACCGCTCGTAATTATCAGCTATCATAGACGGTTTTCAACTCAAAACCGTCTGTGATTATCAGCTATCACGACGGTTTTCAACTCAAAATCGCTCGTGATATCGATAATCACGAGCGGTTCAAAAACCGCTCGTGATGACCGTCGATTATCACTGACCCATAAATACAGACGGTTCACAAAACCGTCTGTGATGACGATTTCGAACCGTCTGTGATGACCTTTTCTGTAGTAGTGTATATCAATATCACAAACGGTTTTTAACTAAAAATCGTCTGTGATATTCATATATCATAGACGGTTTTTAGTTACAAACTGTCTGTGATATTTACACCACAGACGGTTCGAAAACCGTCTGTGGTAACCTTCTATTATCATTGACCCATAAATTCAGACGGTTCAGATAACCGTCTGTGATGATGTTTCTGAACCATCTGTAATACGGTTTAGTAGTGAAGCTCAAGAAGTACGCACACCTACTTAACACAGTCAAGAAGTACCATGTTTTGTATTGTGATGGATCGGATGCGCATCAATTCCAGCTTATTGTGTGTGGCGGAGGAACATACTTAAGCTCTCGTTGTGTCGCGCGCGATGGCTGATCTAGTCCGAGTCGGCACGGATTACGGGTTCAAATCAAGTTTGAATCACAGGTCCGAGTCAAGCTCGGAATTAAGCTGGCATTAGGATCGACGAGACGATGATATCATGGGACGGCGCTATAAAACCAGGGTCACCCAGCAGCTCTACGTATCGAGAAAAGGGGTTGAGAAGCCGCGCCCAGCAGTTGATCCGCAGTGTGTCATGGTGACGAGGGATGCGACCGAGGGGATCATGAGCAACGCCGAGCTGCTGGACGTGCTGTACGCGCCGGTGGAGTCGTCCATCCCCGTGTCCGACGACCCCGAGATGGAGGCGCTCCGGAAGGAGTCCATCCGGCAACGCCAGCGCAGCCTCGTCCTGCGCAGCATCCTCGCGAGGCCCGTCGATGAGCAACTTGCCCTTATCGACATGATCTTCGGAGGCGAAGGCGGCGACGACAACGAAAACGACGATGGCCCCCTTGGCCTGGGCCTCCTCTTTGGCACCGACGAGAGTGACATATAACATGCACCGACGTGCGCCTCCCCATGATACAGGTCATATGATATTTATGTGTGGAATGGTATTGCTGTAGCCTTTTTTGTAGTGGGTAGCTTAAATTGGTGGCTGTCTTAAGAACTTTACTCTTAAGCAAACATTGATGACTGTCTATGATTTATCCGTTTCTTCCACGTACCATAATCCGATCATTATATTTTACACCTACAGCAGCGTGAGTTATTTCATTCCATTGTGGTACAGGAAAAAAAACTGATATAATGATGGCGGATTTTCACATCTCGTATGTTCTGTACCACACTATGCAGGTACCTAGCATATGGCAAAATTGCAAAAACCCTCGCAGAAGTACGTTGGAGTTGGCTTTTTCCCCCCTCCAACTATTTCTGTGGCACTCCTCTAATTAGTACGTGTTTGTCTGAAACTCCCCTCGCTACCCGTTCCACGCAATTTCTGATGACTTGGCGAGGTGGTCTTAAAAAGTGGCACGAGGGGATGTTAGGCACGACACATGGAGAGGCAAACTGCTTTCTCTCGTCAACATACTCTGATATGAACCCGAAACAACCCATGGCGGCAGCAGACAGCCAAGGTAGTCAGGGGCGATCTACTAGGAGTTGCGATTCCTTAATTAGATCATCACCATCGAACCCTAGATCGCCTCCTCGTCGCTTCTTTACTTCTTCGCGTTGAACCAATGGGTTGGAGAAGAAAACCAAACTTATTCGGCTGGGTTAAACTAATTCGTTCCGCTAAAGAGTTTGGTTTCAAGCACTTCAGCGTGCTGGAAAACTGCCTCGCCACGCTACACTGCAAGACAACGCCTTACCACATCATCAGAAAATGCATGAAAACAGTGGGTGGGAGACGGCGGTTCAAATAACCGTGCAACAGTGGAGAATCAAACTCCGACGGACTTTTAGGTGGATTTTTGCAATTTTGCCCTCGATTACAGATCGGATGTGAGACCAGACATAATAGTGTAGGTATTGTGTTAATGGCAAAAATATATGGGGCGAATTGCTTTGTGCCATCTCAAAAATCATTCGACTTGGTAACTTTTTTAGTGCTTCCGTTATTGTGGATTTCCTTATACTCACTACTATATTTGTAACTTTTCTCAATGATTATTAGTATATTGCCGATGGTGATAACTGTAATGACCCTATTTTTAAGAATAGGACCGTCATACTTCCTGTAACAGCTCAAGAGTTCAATTACAGGCAGAAAGAGTATCATGCCTGCTCATGATCATTTAAAAATGGTTAATTTGATTAAAATATAATATCACTACTACAGAAAGCCTAACAGTAGACACCTCATCACAGACGGTTTTGTGAAACCGTCTCTAATGAGCACTATTACAGACGGTTGTAATTTGGAGGACGTATGTGGTATTTGTGGCGGGAAAATGGATTATCACAGACGGTTATTAACTATGAACCGTCTGTGATACGTTTGTATCACAGACGGTCTGTATTAAAAACCGCTCGTGATAATTGGATTATCACGCACGGTTTTAAATATAAACCGCTCAGTGATAATTTGTTATCACGCACGGTTAATAATTAAAAACCGTCAGGATAATTCACGACGGTTTTTTATTAAAACCGTCAGTGATATTCACGACGGTTTTTATTAAAAACCGCTCGTGATAATGTCGATAGGCATTTATTGCGCCGCTCGATCGCATCTGTCTTCATTTCGATCCGATCTAGCCATCGCTGCGCACTTTTCACTCGGGAGGAAGCTAGGCGATTTCAGTGCCTTGTTAATTTGGTGGGAAGAGGCGAGATTGAGCTTTGAAGATTCATACTTTGCTGGTTGTTCTAGATATGGTTAGTAATGCAATTTATTTTTCTTTAATTGCATTACAATTTAGTTCTAAGTAATCCATGAGTGGTTATTGAAGATGGTTAATTTGCAAAATTGTTGGTTATATAATAGTTGTTGTGTTTGTAATATGAATCTAGCAAATAAAGTCTCAATATAATAAATGTGGCGGTATATATGTAGTTATAATTAGTTAATCTAGATTTTAATACTAAGTTGTTATATATATACGTAACGTAGGACCAAGCTGGATGTATGCCATGAGCCGTGTGAGTGAAGAGTACATTAATGGCGTTTCGCTTTTATAAGAGCTGCGAGGAGGATATGTTGAATAAGGGGGCGATATATATGTGCTGTCCATGCACCGATCGAGAATGTGAAGATGTTTAAGAACCGAGGCAAATTGAATCGCACTTGATTCGAGGGTTTCAAAAAGGATTATACGTGTTGGACCAGTCATGGCGAAGTGAATGATCATATGCCGCGGATGACATCGCGGTGAAGTGAATGATATGCCCCGGATGACATCGCTGTGGCGAATGACATGCCGCGGTGATGTCGATTGTGGGTCGGATTCGGATAGGTTGCACGATGATAATCTGGATCGGATGCTTGCGATGTTGAAGAGAACTATGATGAGAGAGAGTATGTTAAATTCCGTGGCTTGATGGAGGACTCGAGAGAAACCTTTGTACACGGATGCAAGTACACGAGGTTGTCGGCCGTGCTTGAACTGTTGAAATTGAAGGCAAGCAACGGTTGGTCGGACAAGAGTTTCACGGCGCTGCTAGGTCTTTTAGTGGACATGCTTCCGGAGGAAATGAGTTGCCTAAAACCACGTATAAAGCCAAGAAGGTTCTTTGTCCGTTGGGAATGGAAGTAGAAAGAATACATGCATGCCCGAACGATTGTATCCTCTACCGTAAAGAGTATGCAAACATGCATGTATGTCCGTGTGCAACGCATCCCGATACAAACGTAACAATCAATCGCTTGATGGCGAGGAACAGAGGCGAAGAAAGGACCTCTGCTAAGGTGACATGGTATTTTCCTATAATTCCCGTTTGAAAAGGTTTTTGCAAATCCAAAGGAAGCAAAACTGCTGCGTTGGCACTCGGAGGAGCGCAAGAAGGATGGAATGATAAGACATCTTGCTGATTCCGCAGATGGAGAAACATCGATAGGAGTTTTGCAGAGTTCGATGCGAACCAAGGAATATAAGGTTTGGACCGAGTACAGATGGAATGAATCCTTTCAGAGCATGAGCAAACCGACATAGCACATGGCCCGTGAATCTCTGCATCTATAACCTTCCTCCTTGGTTGTGTATGAAGCGAAAGTATATTTTGTTTGTCGATACTTATCCAAGGGCCAAAACAACACAGGAATGATATCGATGTGTTCCTAGCACCGTTGGTGGAAGATCTAGAAGTAATGTGGAACGAAGGGTACAGGTATGGGATGCGTACAAGCGAGAGAACTTCACTCTGCGCTCCTTATTGTTCTGCACCATAAATGATTATCCTGCCCTTGGTAACCTATCGGGCCATAGTACAAAAGGTGCCAAAGCTTGTACTCACTGTTTAGATGGTACCGAGAGTGTGTGGTGAGACACTCACGCAAAACCGTCTACATGCGTCACCGCGGTTCCTTCGGAGGGCTCACCCATACCGCAAGATGAAGAAACAATTTGACGGAGAGAAGGAAGATGGTTCAGCTCCAAGGCATTTAAGGGGACGCGAGGTTTATGATATGGTTAAGGATTTAGATGTCCTCGGAAAGGGACGTAAATTGAGGGCTCATGAGAAGAACACCTGGAAGAAGAGATCAATATTTTGGGACTTACCTTATTGGGAGGATCTAGATGTTCGCATCGCATCGACGTCATGCACGTAGAAAAGAATGTGTGCGATACCTGATTGGTCTCTTCATCAACATCCGTGATAAAACAAAGGCGGTGTGAACGCACGGCTTGACTTGGCTGACATGGACATCAGGCCTGAGTTAGCACCGACAAGCACTGATAATGGACGAACGTACCTTCCCCCTGCGTGTTACACTCTGTCCAAGGCTGAGAAAACAGAATTGTGCCAGTGCTTGCATGGTGTGAAAGTTCCGTCTGGTTACTCCGGCAACGTGAAGAAACTTGTTTCGATGCAAGATTTGAAGTTAAATGGCATGAAGTCTCATGATTGTCATGTGCTGATGACACAGATGCTCCCTATTGCAATTAGAAATATTTTGCCGATCAAAGTCCGAGAGACAATCATGAGGCTATGTTATTTCTTTAACACAATTGCTCAGAAGGTCATCGATCCCGAAGGACTAGATGCTCTGCAGGACGAGGTGGTGATGACTCTATGTCACCTTGAAATGTATTTCCCTCCTTCGTTTTCGATATCATGGTCCATCTCATTGTTCACGTTGTGTGGGAGATAAAAATGTGCGGCCCGTATTCCTCGCAGCATGTACCCATTTGAGAGGTTCATGGAATTCTCAAGGCCTACGTGCGGAATCGTTCTCGGCGGAGGGCAGCATCGTCGAAGGTTATGCAAGCGAAGAGGTGATTGAGTTTTGTGTCGATTATATGGCTCGATTCAACCGATAGGTGTCCTCAATCTCTTCATGAAGGGAGGTCAAGGGTCTCGGAACTATCGGAAGGAAAGCAATCACTCCGGATATGGACACGTATACTCAAGCCCATTTCACGGTGTTGCAACACATGACCAAGTGGCGCCTTATGTGGACCAGCACAAGGATGTGCTTCGCAATGTAATCCAGAGCGGCGGATGTTTGGATCATGAGGCAACACAACCGTTGGTTCAACCAATGGTTGAAGGAGCAAATTGCTAGGAGCTCGCCGAGTGAGACGCTGAGATGGTTGGCAAAAGGGCCGACATTTACAGTTGTGACATGGCAAGGATATGACATAAATGGGTACACATTCTATATGCATCTCGGGATGTCAAGAGCACTAACGAGCAGCGGAGTCCGCATAGATGCATTCAGATGCCGATGGGTCGAGAAACTCGTACTATGGCTTAATAGAAGAGATTTGGGAGCTCGACTATGTGGTTTTCAAGATCCCCTTATTTCGCCGCCGTTGGGTGCATCTCCCACAGTGAAGGTTGACAAGCACGGTGTCACGACCGTGGACCTCCAACGTGTCGGTACAAAGACGAACCATTCGTACTCGCCAATCAAGTTGTTCAAGTTTTCTATGTAACCGACCCGGCAAATAAGAAACGCCATGTAGTTCTTCATGGAAAAAGGAGAATTGTCGGAGTGGAGAATGTAGTGGACGAGGAGGAATACAATCAATTTGACGAGTTACCTCCTTTTGGAAATGGCATAAGGTCGACGATGAACAACGTGATGAAACTAGTTACGTCGCATTGATCATGATGAAAGGCTAATTTTAAAGCAAATAAGCAAGTACAATAAGAATGTATATGTGAAAATGTGTGACAATTTTGAGATGTATATGTGAAAATGTGTGACAATTTTGAGATGTATATGTGAAAATGTATGATGTAGTCAATTTTGAGATGTATATGTGAAAATGTGTGATGTAGTCAATTTTGAGATGTATATGTGAAAATGTGTGACAAAATGTATATGAGTATTGGCATTTATGTATATGTGTGATGCACATGTGATGGTTGATATGAATGCAGCTGGTTGGTGTTGTATATGAATGCAATTTGTTTGGTGGTGGATATGAATGCAGCTGTGGTTATTGGTGTTGTCTTAATAACTACAGTAGCAAAGGCTTATCACGAGCGGTTTTAAACTTAGAACCGCTCGTGATATCAATAAAACAGACGGTTCTAAGTTTAAAACCGTGCGTGATAATATGACTATCACGACGGTTATACACTTAGAACCGCTCGTGATATTTATACTATCACAAAGCGGTTTTAAACTTGGAACCGTCATGATATTAATATCACGAGACGGTTTTGAGTTAGAACCGCTGTGATAACCTCCCTATATATACCCTCTGGCTAGGGTTTTCCCTGTGCGCTGCGCAGTTATTCGATCTAGATCCAAGTAAATCCCGAGCCCGTCGTCGCCTCCGCCTCCCCGAACCCTCGTCGGCCGCCTCCTCGAGCCCCTCGTCGCCTCCGCCTCCGTCGAGCCCCTCGTCGCCTCCGCCTCCTCGAGCCCCTCGTCGCCTCCGCCTCCCCGAACCCTCGTCGACCGCCTCCCCGAGCCCCTCGCCGGCCGCCTTCGTCGAGCCCCTCGTCGCCTCGGCCTCCCCGAGCCCCTCGTCGACCGCCTCCGTCGAGCCCCTCGTCGCCTCCGCCTCCCCGAACCCTCGTCGACCGCCTCCCCGAGCCCCTCGCCGGCCACCTCCCCTCGATTACCGACTGCATTGTGAGCACTTTCTGTGATGGACTAGGGTTTTGAGCATTGTGAGCATTGTTTACTGCAGTAGCTTAATTAGTTTGCTATTTGGTACATTGTTTACTGCAGTAGCTTAATTAGTTTGCTATTTGGTACATTGTTTACTGCAGTAGCTTAATTAGTTTGCTATTTGGTACATTGTTTACTACAGTAGCTTATTTAGTTTGCTATTTGGTACATTGTTTACTGCAGTAGCTTAATTAGTTTGCTATTTGGTACATATTACATGGTACATTGTTTATCGCAGAGCTTATTTAGTTTGCTATTTGGTACATTGTTTATCGCAGAGCTTAATTAGTTTGCTATTTGGTACATATTACATGGTACATTGTTTATGCAGTAGCTTATTTAGTTTGCTATTTGGTACATATTGCTATTTGGTACATTAATTGTTTACTACGCTTGCTCGATGATGATAAAATCATATACCGAGATTGGTTCATTCGATTGCTTGAGCTCTAATAGTTTGTCGGTTCATGCAGTTTTCAGGTTATAGCATGTTTACTGCAGTAGCTTATTTAGTTTGCTATTTGGTACATATTGCTATTTGGTACATTAATTGTTTACTACAGTTGCTCGATGATGATAAAATCATATACCGAGATTGGTTCATTCAATGCTTGAGCTCTAATAGCGATTTTCAGGTTATAGCATGTTTATGCAGAGCTTATTTAGTTTGCTATTTGGTACATTAATTGTTTACTACAACATTATTGGACAAGTTAAAAGACTGAATTATTGGGCAAAGTTAACTTGTGTGGCATTTAGAGTTTGTATCCAGAGCTCAAAATACTGAATTCATTATTTGGCATAACCAATCAAGGAAGAGTATATGATTTAGTAGCGGACGGCCAAGATTAATCTTGTGCAACCCTACAATTTGAGAGCACATATTCATGTATATATGTAGGTATGTATATGTATATGTATGTATATACACATATAGTATGTAGTATATAGTATAGGCACATAACCCCTCTCTGTGTCCACATCACCCCTCCCTTCTCCCCTTCCTCTACTCCTCTCCTCTCTTCCGAACATTGAGCATCATGTTTCACTTTTCGTGCTTCCTCACTTTGAACATTCTCATCTTATCTTAATAGACCCACAAAATGAGCAACATGTCACCCGCGCATTCTTCATCATCATCGCGAGGCGCCCGCCCAACATCAAGACGCCAAGGAAGAGGGCTATCAAAGAAGCCTTAGAGCCGACAGACCATCACAATGTAAACGCAGGTGGGGTCCCTATCCTTCCTAAGCAAGCGGTAAACGCATTCGAACCATGGTCGGAATAGTTGCACGACAACGAATTGAGATCACATACAATTCGTGGAAGAACGTGCGACACTCGGAAACGTGAGTGTGGACCGAAATCTTGGCATCGTTCGAGTTCCCGTAAGAACACTTACACGCTGTGGAACGACAAACCTACCAAGCGGCGTGCAAAGCATGGAAGAACTTCAAGAGCACGCTTGTCGAAATACGTGGAGACGGACGAAACGCCTTTACTACATACCCATTCCTGGAACCACAATGGGAAGAGTTCAAGGCGATGAAAACGACCAAGAATTCAAAAGTACAAGTGTGGCGCACAAGGCCCTCCAGTAAAAACACGCACCCCACGCACTTGGCACACCGGGTATGCGGGTAAAATCCCGCAGATGGAGGTTGGAGGATGAGTGGCAACGCACAGACATCGCCCGCCGTTTTCCAATATCCCGGATGACCGCGCTCGAAATTGGCTTAGAGCAAGGTCATCTACAACGACATCGGGGCGTCTCCTTTGAAACCCTGCGGACCAGCAAGTGTCCCAAATACCGTAAGATATCGATCGAACTACGTAGCTTGTAATTACTCCACAACTTCGTACAAATTGAAATGACATGTCGTGCTCTTGCAGAAGAGTGAGTTTTGAATCTACCACGGATCATTCCAGGAACAAGGAGAATGATATGCTCTCCGTGGCCTCGGGAAACAAGGAGCACCGGGTCGCACGAGAGGCCTTGGGCTTTACGTTCCTTGGAAACATGGTTTCCAAGATGACTCGAATGTATCGGCGTAGGAAGAGAAACAAAGCCGGCGTGAGGAGCAGCTACGAGAAGAGATCAAGGAATCTCTTCGAGAGGAGCTATTTGCTCGGATGGGTGATGTAATCGAGAGAAGAGGTGCGGAAAGCAGACGAGAAAGTCAGCGAGCCGCCACCGCCATGCTATGCTAGGTAGCCCGCACAACCGTCCGAGTAACCGCGTCCAATCCGACGCATACCCAGTCCAAATTTCCGTGGACGACATCCGGTAATAATTATTACCTCTCGAATGCTTGCTCCATTGGTAGGCCTATTCGAGTAGCTAATTTTGTATCGTTATGTAGGAGCCTCGAACCGCAAGCTCCAAGTGAGATATGGCGCCATTCCCTTGTACGCTGCAGGGGCCGCATATTCGTGCGTAACGGGGCCATAGTGCACGCCAAGCTTTAGCGCCGAGCTTCGCAAAAGTTAATGTGGATGGTGTGTATGTCAATTTTGAGGTGGTCCCGCCACCGAAGCCCCCAACGACGAGATCGCGACTCTAGGACGAGCCATTGGAACATTCATCCAAAGGCCCAAAGCGACATCTTCTGGAGGCTTCTTCACCGTGGCGGACTAGAGCAACATGCACCGGTGCCATCTCGATACAAGACCGATCGGTTCCACCACCGGATACTACAACGGTGCTACCTCCACGGGCCCTATTCTCGCAGAGCAACTTGCACCGCTGCTACCTTCAAAGTCGACTTCGTGAAGTCGACCTATAGCCGAGGCGCAAGGCGGCAAGGGCAAAGCAAAGAAGACCAATGATGATCTTCCGTACCACCCTTTGGCCCGCAAATTGCGCTTGGCGAGCCGTTGCTCGAGCAAAAAGCCCTCCAAAAGCTACCATATAGTTGCATGCAATTGCACACGTGGTATATGCAGCGATCCAATAAGCGAGAGGAGAACGGACTTCAAGTATCACCGTGAAATTCTCCGAGGAAGATTTACACCACAATCTTCAAGAGTGTACATTCGTGGTCGCTTTGAGGATTTATTCGAGCTGTTCATGCTCAACGCTCTTGACGTCTCAATCGTTCGATCTTTGACGCCGTAAGTGTGTACAATCACGCCTCCGTTAATGTCATACCGATAAATGCCATATCTAATTTTTTGCTTTCGTGTGTATATATATAGACACATGCTGATTAAAGCTAGAGTATCGAACTCATCACCGGTTTCTTGGACCCACAATTGGTCGCCAAGACTACCATCGACGTGGAGGCATCCTCGTCGAGAGGTACATTGCATCGAACCTCTTTGAGTTGCATAATAAGGACTATGTACTTATGCCCTTCAATCGAGCTTTCATTGGATTTTAATAGTAATTGTACCAAAATGGAACAAGGTATATTACCTTGATTCCTAAGTAAGAATAAAATGGACTTCACGATTTATCGGCCAAGTAATCGATAGGTAAGCACATATTCCCCATACATATCTACATTGTACTCTTTCTTTCCTTCCGAATGATTAAGGTTAACCTTTTCGAATTACGTAGGGCGTTCGCGATGTACATTGAAAAGGAGGTGACTCAAGCGGGGCCAACGGCTCTTTGACACATGTTCGAGATTTTAAGGTATTCGCTATTTCACATTAATTAATCCTATGCAACAGATGGTACTAATGCCTTTTGAACTAACACATTCCATTTTTGCGGTGCCAAAGCAGCAACGGCAACACATGTGGATACTACGTTTGCCAACATATGGAACTACTCCTCGATTCCTCGAGGCTCACCAATCGCAAGGTTTGTCACTCTTCCCATAATTACTTCATACTTATCACGTTACATATATATGTACATTGATATTCCTATCGACAGTCAGTATCAATCCCGTCAATCGCATTGAAACGATGCGAGCTTGAGAGGTTCAATCGAGTTGGCGTTCTTTTGTCGACTCAAGTCATACACCGTAAGGACGGTTCCATCGCGCACATCGATTTCTTATTGGTCTTATCACTAAGTGTAAATGCAGTGTAGATCTTTTGTAATCGTGCATTTGTTAATGGATATTTCAGTTCAATTGATCAATTAATTGATTTGCGAAATGGATGCATGCTTTATGTCCGTGAGATGAAGTGCGATGTCAATTGGATGTTTTATGTCCGCGAAATGTACCGAAAGCAAATGAGATGTGTGAATTGTATGTTTTTATCCGTGATTATCTCGCTTGTTTGAGAGGGCATGGCTAGCATTTCCGAGGCTAGCCAATAAACGAAAATAGATTTTGGTTTAGGAGGAAGGAATATCACGACGGTTTTTAATTAAAACCGCTCGTGATATCGATAATCACGACGGTTTTAATTAAAACCGTCGTGATATCTAATAATCACGACGGTTGAAAACCGCTCGTGATAACCTTCGATCATCACTGACCCATAAATTCAGACGGTTCAGAAAACCGTCTGTGATGACGTTTCTGAACCGTCTGTAATGTCGATTTCTGTAGTAGTGTATAACAATCAATTTTATCAACTTAACATGCGTCCAAGCCCAAAATTAACTTACATTCAGAACCGAAGAAATTCCTACAGTAACGCTTGAGTGCAGTCATAACCCTAACACGAAAGCTGAAGAATTCTTTCTTCTTCTGTTATATGTTCCGATAAAAATAAGCAAGAGTAAGTACACTAGGTACTCAGCAAGCCACATGGGAAAATACTATTTAACTAATTGCCAGTATTTCAAAACATGGGATATGTTGGCTTGAATATTATATTTATGGATGCAATTTTATTGGTAAACAGTTTTCTAATGGACAAAAGGTTAACTTCTTAAAGGAAAGGGGTTTCAATCAACTCAATTACCAATTTGAAATCTCACCAAAGTTACTTATGCCTTATTATTGGAATCACCCACGAAATATAGCTCCATTGACTGGGAGCACAGCGTATTCCAATACCGTTTATATATTTTAACCCTGCAGAGTCGTCCAATTTTACCCACAAGATATCCACTACTACAAAAAATACTATACTGAACGCCTCATCTCAGACGGTTCGATAAAACCATCTGTGTTATGATTACCACAGACGATTTTACAAGCATAACTGTCTATGTTAGTAGCGATGGCTAGAACTGTCTGAGATACATAATTATCACAGATGGTTCTTGTTAAGAATCATCTACGAATTATCAAAGACGGTTCAGATTAAAAAAATATCTACGATGTTAGCAATTATCACAGATGGTTAATAACAAGAATTGTCTATGATAATTCACAGCCAGTTATTAACGAGAACCATCTATGATGTCTGCATATCACAAATGGTTTTAAATCTGAATCGTCTATGATAATGCCCTGCCACATCATCGAACCGCGGCATCTCCCCTAGGATCCCGATCCTACCCGTCCATTCTCTCCGCATCGAATGGCAGGCACAGGGTCTCCTACTACCTCTTGCCCCTTATTAATCCCCTACCTTTTCCTCCATTTTCACTTCGAGAACCAACACAACAGATACGTACCTGATCCTGCACCATGACCATAGAGTCCCAACGAGCGCGGCCTTATTGTCTCCTCCTTGGCACAAATCCATCCATCCCAAGTAGCTAGCTATCTTTCTTTAATTTTCCTGTCCCAAGAATAGCAAATCTAATTCAGAGTATTGATTGAGGTGACCTTTCTGGTGTTGGTAGGAGAACGGCATGAAGCCAGAGTTTGGGCTGGCACCGCAGGGCATCGAGTAGGCACGCTCCGCCAGCAAATCGCTTTGGAGGGCATCGGAATTGAATTGTTGTATGTGTTTTCGCTATTGTGTCAGTGTCATGGCTTTTTGGTTGGGGCATGCAGTAGTGACTTGGGGAAGTGATTTTGTGTGTGTAGGAGCTACAGGAAAGAAGCCCCCCGTGGCATCGACCATGGCTTCAACCATGGCACTTCGACCATAGTTTGACCATGAAGCTTCGACTACAGCTTTGACCACGGCACTTCAACCACGGTACTTCGGTGCTTCGACTGTAACTAGATTGGTGTACTACTGGAGCTAGGAAATGCATAGAGCTTGGCAAAACTAATCAGACAATAAATCGCTTCTCTTTATGGATGCCTCTAGTTTCCCACTAATCAAATAATAAATTGGATATCAACCACAGACCGAACTTGGTAGAACAAAACAAATAAATAATTACATGGTAACCAAAAATAGAATCATCTATGATGGCCACATATGACAGACGATTTTTGGTAGAAGCCGTCTGTGATAGTAGGCTTTCATATACAGTTCTTTATATAAACCGTCTATGATAGTAGGTTTTCACATACGGTTTTTTATACAAAATGTCTGTGTTGTGACTTATCTCAAACAACTCACAAACCGTCTGTGATAACCGCCTATTATCATAGACGCATAAATTCAGACGGTTCAAAAAACCATCTATAATGATGGTTTAGAACCGTCTGTGATGTCCCTTTTTGTAGTAGTGATCTCAGACTTATGATGTCAAGCTATAGACACACAATATGTTAGCGTGCGACTGAGTTGAGATAATAAGATTTTTCACTACTCTTCTCTTTTTATAGCATCTACCTGGTAGGGCCAGGGCCACACATAGTCGACATTCCACTAGCCAACGAGGAAAGTGCTTCATGACTCCGTGTGCTCCTCCCGTTGTTAAGTATGGTTTTATCACTTCCATACCACCCCCTTTATGTGCAGGCCATTCCACTTCTGGAATGCCAACACCCTATAGATATTCAATTGATTCAAATAGCTACTAGAACAGATTTGACAAGTTAAAACTTGTGGTTGAGCAATCACTATATTCTTTACTCAGCATAACGTTTTAGTACTTACGTTTCATTAACAAGGTAGCCATCCATAAACCAATAATTTAGTGCACCGCAGCACTACCATCAAACCAACCATAGCCTCCTCCCTAGGGTAAGGTCATGGACTCCAACCATCTTCTAGCTTCCTACGATTCATCCTAAACCCTAGTATCATTTTTGTAACACTTCTGGCAAAGCGCCGAATCTCTTAGTAGTGTAAAGCATTTGAATTCTTAATTTATTATAGTATATTTTATAGTATATTACTAAGGTTTGTCAAGGTGAATATGGCCATCAAGTAAGACAATGCTTTTCTAGTGCCAGAACATAGCTAAATTATCATGTCATTCTAAATAGTTATTTTAAATAAATAACAGTGCATAAATAAAGAATAATAAAAGTACTGATAATTAAATAATTAAAGGATGTCAATTGAACATGATAAAAAACATATGACTTGCCTCCCTCTCTAAGGTCACCGATCATTTCTCTATAGGCTTTAGGTTTGACACCAACTGCTTTAATTGCTACTATAGCTCTTCCATTAACCAGCTTGTTGAATCTGGATATTAGCATAGAAGAATGAATACCAACAAGTTCCTATTTTGTAGAATGTAAGTTGGGAACAAAATGCAATAAAATAACTGAAAGGACAAAAAAATAGTTTTGGGTTAATTGGGTTCAAGCGGTGCTTGGTTTGGCTAAACGAAGTTGAAAATGGGTTAGATAGGTTCAAGACAGTCAAAATGGATATATTTGTGTTAAACGGGTTTCTGTGGATAGTAATGGGTCTAAGGCTCAAAATTGTATTTGGGCTGGCAAAGGTTTTATCAGAGTTTGTTTAGGCTAAATGGGGTTAAGAATGTGATTCACCAGGTCAAAATGGATAAATGTATGTCTAATGGGTTTCGGTGAACAGTAATGGGTCGGACATTAATGGGTTTAACAATTCATCACGGGTCAAGTTGAGAATAGTAATGGTTCAGGTTTAAACAATGACAGGTTTACAACAACAGTAGTGGGTTTACTGTTCTGGGCTTGGCCCAGTTTCTCTGGCTCTTGGGCCGATTGATCTAGGCTTTGTCCACTTTCCTTTCTAGCTCTAGGCTAGCCTAGTTTCTTTGCGCGTGCATGGCCCACCAAGGTGGCTCGGCCTACCTTCAGTCATCTCCTACATCAAGTGCTTCAAGCACCCGAGTAGAGCACAGTGGTGAAGAGCCGTTGCATGCTCTGACGAGGGCTTCTGGTGGTAGTTGAGTACATGGATGGACTCAGGGGAGTGACATGGTTCCATTTTTGAGGTTTGCACGGACTAAGGTTCACTGGGGTTAGCTAATGGCGAAGTGGGCTTGTCAGAGCAACACCAAGGCATGACAATGCTTTGATGGAGTTCCGGCGAGGCTGTGGGTGGTTTGGGCATCTAGGGTAGTTAAGAAGCTCAACAGTAGTGACTGGTTGGCTTAATTCGGTCGAGGTCAGGCTAACCACAACAGCCTAGTCATGGCGGCTGTGGCACATGTCGTCGGCAAGCTAGCGGTCAGGGGAAGGGTCAGCGTGATTGGCGTCAAATTTGTGTTGGCCTAATGGTGTTCTAGTCATGATGAATTGGATTCAAATCGGTCGTAGCAAAGTTTTAAGCTCGAAGACCCACCGGTATAGGGCACGGCGGCGACGTTGAGGTAAAGCTAGAGATAGGGAGGGAAGTGTAAGGGAAGGCAATTGGTGCTAAATGAAGTATGCAATATGCCGGATGGGCTTTATAGGGTGGATGAGGCGGTGGGAGCAGTGGGCCGCTTGTTAAGGTGGTAGCGCATGGCTAACAGCTGTGGCACTCAGGAGAATTCGAGGGTCTCCGGTGGCATGGCCGACATCTTGGTCGCAGCACTCTCCTTGGCGCTAGTGGCTTGTGAGTGGCAGTGGTCAAAGGTGCCGGTGCGTGTTGGGTTGGAGCTGCGCTGGTTAGCGGCAGTAGTAAAATGAACGTTAATGGCAAAGGCGCGTGGCTGAGGTGAAGTGACAAGTAGTTCATGGTGGTGTTAGAGGTTTGCCATGGTGTGTGCGGCTGTTGACGAGCTTGGCTGCGATGATCGCAAATGGTGGCTGTGGCGAACAAGAGTTGGCAGGTGGCACTAAGGCTCAGGGGAGAAGGCGAGGAGATGAAGGGCGCCAATGCAAGAAGAAAGATGGGAAGGCCAAAAGAACAAAGCGAAATTTGCTTGGAATTGCCAAATTGGAAAAGAAAAGCAAATTCAATTGAAATTCAAAAAATCAAAATTTTTTCCAATTTTCGGTTTGTTTCAATAACCCCTTTGTAGTAATCTTTTATTAAGTGCCTATTATCTTGTCAGCGGTCTTGTTGTCGGTGATTTATCCTTACTGCCGAGAAATATTCGGATTACACTAAAAACATAGTTGGGAGTGAATGAACCGCCGACCATTCACAAATGACCATCCAGAAAGATTGTAAATCTTGTAGTGACTTTGGTCTTATGGTTGAATAGAGCCAAAATATCTAAATTTATTAGAGTTAAATAATTATATAATAATTGTATCTTTAAACAAATTACTTAAAATGATATCTGTTGAATACATATATTGAAATCGATATTGCTGACGTATCTTGAAATTTGCAATCATTTGAGAATGTTCACAGATTTAGCTGCAGATCAAGCCGTACATCGTCCGACCTACCCCAGGGCAACTCACGACTACCACATCTCTCACTCCAACCACGTACCTCTTCCTCGTTAGTCACCATTACCATATGAACTCTTGGGCACAAGAAGACATTGTGATTTTTTTATTGAAACAACGTTAATTTTAGTGATTTCTTTTAAAATATCTAGAATCTAAATTATACCGGGATCAAACCATGATCCTTTTAAAATAGCTAGCTATAAACATGATCATTTGGGATCATATTTTGCAAACTTTTCCCATGTCCTGTACATCCATAAGGTGGGAAGGAACACTAATCAAGTGCTATAAAAATACTCCTTCTATTTCTTTTTATTAGGCTTATTTTGACTAAATTGAGGATTAAGGAGGTTATAAAAATAAGAGAATGGTAGAGGAAGATCACCGTCATATCCCTGTTGCTAATGCCTTGGGGGATAAGGAGAATAGTTAGTGTGAATGTTTACTCTTAAATGCAAAGGGAGAGGGAAGATTTTTACACGTATTAGCCAAAGATTTTTTTTCAATGTAGCTATGAATCTTTCATGAGCTCACACCTAAAACCTAAATGGAGGTTAGATTTTTCACATATATTAGCTAAAGAAGGATTTTCATGTTCATGCTACAATAAATTATATCGGGATCAAATCAGTCCGGCCACCAAATCTTAAATAATATGCCAACTACGGAAATGCTTTGTAAAAATTAGTTTTTCTAGAATGAATTATGCCCCTATGGGTCTTATTGCCTTCAAATAAAAAGTACCTGTGATAAAAAAAATATCAAATGTAGCAAGATATTTGTATCACCGTAGCATGCTAGTTCTAGGGACTAAGGAATGGGGTGAGGGTGAATTTGCTTACGAAAACTATGTCAATGAGGTTCAATTGCGTCGCAGGGTACATGACTATTTGATCAACAATTACATTGTCTATGTGGAGGCTAAGGAGGATATCCGAGATTAGATTGATAGAACTCCTGGCCTTCCGGTGGGACGACCACCTCTGCTTATCAATCACCCAAATCAGCTCCTCACCTGAGTAGATTTGTATAGAAGTTGCTTCATATGGGAAGGAATTTTCCTACCTTACATGAAACTGAGAAATTTATTTCTAATGTTTTAGCTATATGCTAGTAGCTAGTTTGTAGGACCACAATGGCAATAGAGGAGGTGAATAGTGCATTAACAATTTTCCGCAAGTATTCTCTAAATCTTCACTCCACTAGTTATCAGAGACTATGAAGATCAGATTAGGTCACCACCAAAAAACTAACACAAGAATGAAAACAAACCGAGATCAAACTTCAGAGCCGGTACTACCGCAGAATACATGCCAGTTTGACCAGAGAGGTAGTACCGTAGGTCTGAGGCTGGTATGACTGGTGAACGGTAGTACCACAAGCCAAGGAGCAGTCTAACTGCTCCCCTATTCCTAGAACAGAAAATTAGTCCGAATTCAAACCATTTTTTATGCAACTTCCAAAATCTATAGCCAAATAAGATAAAACTTTGACACATCTTGCTTATGGTCTTAGGAACTAATTCTAACCAAAGATCTTTCTCAAGAATAAGCAAAGTTGCACCAAAACTAAGCAGAAACCAAAGACTCGAGATGTGACTTACTCATGGGTAGAGAATGACCAAGATGGATCTAAATGTATTTCCACATATCATAGCAAGTTAAATCTCCCAAAGACTCTAAATAAAAATCTCGAGATCAAGAAACTTCAAATTTGGGCCAAAACGATGCAAAATGAAGCAATTTCAAAAATCTTCAAGACCTAGTACTTAGATGGATGTGATTTGATCTCCATAAGTCATGTCCATCACTTATATGTCCTTGGCACACACCAATATCAGGAAGAGGAGAGAAGAGATCAAAACCAATAAAAACAAAAGCAAATCAACCAAAACTAAGAGATACTACGATAAATGAACAAAGTTGATATATACCTACTTGAGAATGAAGGTTTTATAACCATTCCACCTAGAGGATAAAAGTGCATACCACATATAAAATCCTAATTTTCAAAGTCTTTTTGAAAGTTTTGAAATAAAAATAATGATTTAGATTTTTGTCTTGAATTAATTAAAGCTTAATATGAATTTTTAGAATTTAAAAACATTTAATATGAATATAGTACACTTCAATTAATTCAGAAACTATTTTATTTGGTTCCATATGTTTCAAGGAATTTTTTATATATTTTTATTTGATTTTTTGAAGTTTATTTATTATTTATTTGAGCTCAATTTAAATTAATAAATTTTCTAAAATTTAGAAATTCCCTGGAAATTCCGAAAGCCTCGTGGGCGGAATCCTTCCTCTTGGCAATAATCCTACTTTCGACCCAGTCCACCTTCTCGCTCCGATTGGCCCAGCAGCGCGCTACGCGTCGGCCCATCTGTCAGCCAGCTGCTACCTCGCCACACGTGCGCTCCGCGTCTCCCTATCCGCATCATCACCGACATCCTGGTCCCACCTGTCGGCCTCAACACCGTCGTCTTCCTCCCGGACTCAGAGTTCGACTCCAGCACGACGCACCGCCGAAGCCGTTAGGGATTCCTTTTCCACACTGTCTCCCTAAGCTATTTAAGCATGCGCCCGAGCCACCGTGTCCTCGCTCTCGCTTGTCATCGCAGGTTTTACCGTATACGAACTGCAATCGAAGTCATCATCGCCGGCCTCCGACGAGCAATCGTCATCACCTCAGAACTCCCTCACTGAATTCGACCATTGCGTGAGGTTCGCCGTGCTCCGCTCTCTTACTTCCACATATCACCGAGGCTCAAAACTGACCGAAACTCCCAGCTCGTTGTGCGCCTGAGTTACTCTGTCGCTCTTTCCTCGCCACCGGTCGTGCCTGCTCGTTGGTGCCGCACCATCTTTTCCACCGAGTTTCTACTTTCTTGGGTTGCCCTCTCGGCATTGCACCCATCCACGCGCTCCGTCGGTCTGGTGCCGCACAGTGGGCAGATGGCAGACCATTAGCCTTCGGCTATTAATATGTAATCATCCATTTAATTATATGTCAATCAAATAATTTTTAAAGATAGTAAAACGGTGTGAACAATTATGTAAAACTTACACAACGTATCATACTGCATTAGGAAGCTTCACAAAAAATCGTAATTTTTCACGACCATTTGCTACCTCTAAAAATTCTTAGAGCAACGCATAACTGCTTAATTGTCTGGTTAATTATGCATCATTCCAGGAATTTTTAGAGGTAGCAAATAACCTAGAAAAATTGTGAAACAATTATACAACATAACATGATGCCTCGGGAAGCTCAACCAAAAATATGGTAATTTTTTAACTCATTTTTTATATTTACAAATTCAAAAAATTATAACGTAAAATTACGAATTTAGACAGGTAATTAAGCCGGTTAACTAGCTAGCTTAATCACCTGCCGTTTTGTGGGTAGACAGTAGGCCACCTTCCATCTGTTGGCCGAGCGGCAGGCGTCTGCCATCTGCTCGTCGGACTACAGACGCTATGTGTCAACTATTGGGCACTACCGTCCGATTACCGAATCGCAGAAATCATATACGGCTATTTATATAAATACGCGTTGAAGGACGTTATATATGGCAAAAAGTCCAGGTCTTGCTCGTGGAACTTTTCTTCGTATGCCGCAGATATTTCACTAGCAAACGATGGCCAAAATTGTATGCGTAGGTCAAAGCTGCCAAAGCATATTTCGCCACATATACATACATACACACATATATATACACACACACATATATACATATATATACATATACACACATATATACATATATATACATATACATATATATACATATATGCATATATACACATATATATACATATATATATATAGTTTTTTTTACTTCCGGATGTAGTTACTCTTATTGTATCTTCTGTTGATCATTCTCGAGATATTCCCATGCTGATCGCGTTTGTGGATCCACTAGATATCCATTAGTAAGCTAACTAACCAGTTTCAATTAAATAATAAGTAAACTGATTAATTAGCACAACAAACTGTATTATTCTCTCGGCCGCATGCACGCGTGATTGAAGTGGCTAACAAATTGAGTAGTGAGTAGTATGTTGTATCATCATATTAGGATTGAGGGAGTATCTACACTTTTATGAATGGAAGTATGTCCACTTGATTTATGCATGGGAGTATGTGGGTGGAGTAGTATATCATCATATTTGGATTGAGAGAGTATACCATTTTTTAGGGACCTTTCCCTATTCAATTTTTTAGACTAAAAAGGGAGTACATCTGTATTTTTCTGCCCATATGTAGTACTAATTCACAAGGTATATATGTGTTCCGTTAATGGAGGGAGTATATGTTCATCTAAGGGAAGTATGTATAGGCAGGGAGAATGCGTCATTTGAGGGAAATAGTACACGGAGGGAGTATGTGATCTTAAAAGGAAGCACGTAGAAGAAGGGAATATGTGATCTTATAAGATGTATATTTACAAGGAGTATATATGCACAAGATAAATTCATCTGTATAGATTGCTGGCTTGTTAGTAGCTTTTTCCTAAGGCAAATTCACATGCTACTATGCTAGCCCCTCCTTTAAAACTGATGCCAAGTAATTGGCTTAGCCCTTGCCGATGACATCAGGTAAGAGTATTCACGCCCGTTGACGTTGACAATGCACGAACCTAGGAAGCGTTGCAATGGTGCAAGATGCATTCCTGCATGCATGGCAATTAACATGGTCAGACTAGCCATGGGCAAACTCTGGAAATTTCTAAAGCACCTAACATGCATGGTGGTATATAGTTTAGGAAAGGAAGTATGTCAAGATTAAAAGAACATGTATACTCCGGTAAGCAAAACAAGAGTATAAGGCAAATATATCAATGGAAAAGTTACATACTGATATACATTAAGAATGTACTAGTCGATGAAACACAACCATTCTTTTTGAAACCCGTAATATACTTCTTTTCATTGCATAAAGAATTTTATAGGGCAGAAACTAAGCAGATCCTATGGGAGCTATCGACCAGAAAAAGAAGTATATGTTGCTCTCTCTTAAAAAGGGAAATCCAAAAGGAGTACATATATCGCTCCCAAAGAAAATCCAAAAGGAGTATATATATCAGATAAAAAGCTCCCATTGATCTAAAACCTGAAGAGCATCATGAGTTTAGCAAAAACAGATCTTATGTACCTTTATCCTGTACCATCCAGGAATAGCATCATCGAAGAGATGCGCGCAAGCCATGTGGCCATGGAGTCACACAGGAACACGTTTGCGGCTACTTTGTCAGTTCGACGGGCAAGCGATACAGGAGATCGTTAATATGGGAGTATGCGTCGCTCGTTGAGATCACAAGTAGTCGTGGCGACGGCGATCCGTGGGCTCCCTCGAGCCGATTGAAAATGACGTGATTGAGAGAGAGTGTTTCAAAAGGAATCGAATCCCGGTAATATATGAACAATTTCCCAGTAGTATGGGTTGGATTTTACAAACAAATCCACTAACGTCAGCTCAAATAACCATTAAGACGCACGGATCTTGGAACGGTACAGACGGTGGATGGAGAGGAAGTAGTTACACCTGGGATATATATATAATATAAATAACAAGGGCACTATGGTGCCTAGGCTCTATGATTGAGACTTTTCATTCATGATTAAGACTTTCTGCCATGATTGATTCAACATACTAAACCAATGGCTTCCTTTCTAAATTGACGCCTTTTCGAATTAATGAATGTTAACGGGCTTGCCTGATATATTACACTTAAACGCATCTAAAAGTAATCCAATGGTAGGAGGCTCAGTGCCTGACACTATGGTACCCATTATATATATATATATATATATATATATATATATATATATATATATATATATATATATATATATATATATATATATATAGACACACACACTATATATATAGGAAAATTACATAAGGCACCTTGGTGCCTAGGCACCAACATCAAGAACCGTCCGATACACGTGTATGATTGATAATTTTTTTGAGTTTGGGTATGGAAATGTTTTATACCCTTAATATATTTATGGTAAGTAAGTTTTGAACTCAGTTCAAACTAGTTTGAACTACTTTTGAGTTCAATGCGACTACAGTGAGTATATACCATAAAAACAGTTCAAACTAATTAAACTGAAGTTGAATTTATTTTTTTTCGGAGTTTGACATCTCAAATATACTTTTTTATGGATATATGAAGATACCTACATCAAACGTTACGAATCTCAAAGCAAATCAACGGGTATTGATATGGGTGCCTAGGCACCATGGTGCATGAAACACTCGTCCTATATATAGGAAAATTACGTAAGGCACCATGGTGCCTAGGCACCCACATCAAGAACCGTCCGATACACGTGTATGATTGATAATTTTTTTTTTGAGTTTGGGTATGAAAATGTTTTATACTCTTGATATATTTATGGTAAGTAAGTTTTGAACTCAGTTCAAACTAGTTTGAACTACTTTTGAGTTCGATGTGACTACAGCGAGTATATACCATAGAAATAGTTCAAACTAATTAAACTGAAGTTGAATTTAATTGTTTTCGGAGTTTGACATCTCAAATATACTTTTTTATGGGTATATGAAGATACCCACATCAAACGTTGTGAATCTCAAAGCAAATCAACGGGTATTGATATGGGTGCCTAGGCACCTGGGTGCATGAAACACTCGTGTGTGTGTGTGTGTGTGTGTGTGTGTGTGTGTGTGTGTGTGTGTGTGTGTGTGTATATATATATATATATATATATATATATATATATATATATAAAACAGGAGCACCATAGTGCCCAAGCTCTATAATTAAAACTTTTCATCCATAATTGATTCATCATGCTAAATCAATGACTTCACTTCCAAATCAATGCGTTTTCGAATTAATGAATGTTAACAGATTTGTCTGATATATTACATATCATTGAACGTGCATACATCTAAAAGTAATCCAAAAGCAGAGAGACTTGGTGTCTAGACACTATACTGTCCCATTTCTGGGTTCTTTTGGTATGATGGCTTATGATTTAAATATTTAAATTCTAGTTGTTCACGAGAGACAGTACGTAGGGAAAAATAGGCGTATGTAATTTTGGACGGTACAGCTGAATTTAGTATACTTTTTACTATAATTTCTCTATTGACCTTATTTTTAAAAAATGTACCGTTTAAAAGCTAGTTACTATAGATATAACAAATATAAACCAACTTTAAAAATAAAACCTGGCCATAATTAAGGAAGCTGCCGGAGAACGCCACGGGATATCTCCGCCAGCCTCTCCGCAGAGCACAAAGAAACTAACGAATGTAAATGAAACCTTCAATCGTAAATGTGCACGAGAGATTCAATCACATCGTGTTGAAGAATTTTAAATCTTAGAAAAATGCAATCGGTACACGCATTGATGGAGAAGTGCCACGCGCCCACGCAGTATGATTATGCATACTATCTTGTAGGCTTCACGCTACGTGATAAATAAAGGAGATTTTCTGTTCTCCGTTACCCATCAAAAAGGCACCAGTGGTCTAGTGGTAGAATAGTACCCTGCCACGGTACAGACCCGGGTTCGATTCCCGGCTGGTGCATAATCTTTTTTTTTACTTCAGAAGAATTCTCCTTTGAGATGCAAACTGGCAAGTAAAAAAAAATTGACACCGTGGGGAATCTCAAGTTGTCACAATCTCATCCATTACACAATATTGGTTCTGCAGAAAAGGGAAAACAGAAAGGGCAACCATGGATGAATTCCCCAAAAGAAAAGAGTATTACTCCACTCGCATTTTTTTTTGCCATGTATCATCGGTAACATGAAAAACATCAATCAGTTGCATTCTTTTAGTACTTGCTTCCAAAATATACATAATGGAATAACAAATGGGATTCACAAGTTGCTTGTCTAACTATGGTAGAAGATGAGTAGAACAAGAAGAGGCTGTTGTTTTACTGCAACACACCTATTTAAGCTAAAACACTGCAGTGCAACACACCTATTTGAACTGGAGACCATTAGTAGCTCATGGGATGCTTCTTGAGGAATACCAACAGACCCCACATATTTCGTTCCATTTCCTTCCTTCCCTTTTGCTTCTTTAGCAACTTCTTTTCACGAGTAATATCACAGCCTATACTTGGCCAGAACATTCTTTCTCGTTGCTGTCAGACTAGAAATGGTGAAAGACGGCAAATAAGATAAGTCCACGGTACAGCAGACTGCGCCTTTAGTTAACCTGATGGTGAACAGAATATTTACCATGACAATTAATAATACTGGGGGTACAAATTTGGGCTGGGTAAATAGGTACTAGATAACCTGGACCATTCACAGATGTAGTAACCAAATAGGATGAGACTATGGACCTGATCTATAAAATTAAAGGCTACCTGGCCATAATTTTACAGGCAGTTCTTAAATTTATACTTGGAACTAGTACAAGGCTAGACAAAAATGCTCAACAATTTGGTCTAAGAAGCAAATAGATTAATCAGCTTTGTAAAAGGCTAAAAGATTTTCTAAAAAATATCTAGTGGTTGTTTTTACGTCTTAAAATTTTCTATTATTTTCTGGCATTAAATGCCAAACATGAAGGAGCAAAGATATTCTAAAACATGTGTCCACCAGGACAGCCCAGAATATGAAAGAGAATGAGTAATAATGCTGATCTTACTTGGAAGTGCACTGCATGACTGCATCTGAACTTCTCTTCCGATGGAAGGAATGTTCTTTTCCAGAATGGATATCAATGCTCCTGCAATTTGAGTGAAGTGCATACAAATAATGAAATACTTGTCAGATTCCAGGGTACAAACTGTAGACCAAAAGAGTCTACTGTCGACATATACATGTATAGAGATTTGATAGGAAAAGTAGGGCCTAACCATAATGCATTGCATATACATTAACACAACACATCATCAATAGCATCGAAACATCTAAGTATCTAATGATGATATATTATCAACATGTATCCAAAGTTGCTACTATTACTTTCAAGCTGCACCGCAGGGATCCAAATCAATAGGCAGAGCAATAAGTATCCACACCCCACCATGTCATACCAAAAACTAGTTTGAATATTCATAACATGGAACGCTCTACATATCGCCAACATCAACATGCACATACAATGTCTGACTGATAAGTGCAATACCCATGACAAAGTTATAAAATGGAAAATAGTGTACTTGTTTAGCTCAACAAAAAGGAAATCAGCACCCAGAAAATAGAAACAGTTCTATCACCTTCCACTTTTGAACTGTTGGCTAAATATCTGATAGCTGCACAGTGTTTCCATCACCAATAAATTAAAACCCAATTGGAAGTCTCATAACAACAATAGTGGGGATATTAAAAATAAATTATATTCTTGTTGCACTCTGTTTGATTTCACAGCACACCCACAATCATGGCTATTGTCATAGTCTACCGCCGCCGCCACCAACCCAAACCCTAATCCTGGCTGCGCCCAGACTTCTGTTAATCAGGCTCTGCCCAGTTCGTTTTAGATATGGCTTAGCCGTTTAAATTAGGCAAAGATTGCTTAGGAGTCCATATGGGCCTTAAGCCGGACTCTTCATCTCTTATATAGTTATGTAATCACAACATGGAGGACAACAAGAAATAAGAATTAAGTCTTTTGCCTCACCTCTTCTCTTCCTCGTCTTCCTGCTGGCGACCCAGGGTCAGGGGCGAGCTGGCCGGCGTCAAGGCCAAGTTCCCCCGGCTGTATCCCACCCGTACGCACTAAGATCAAAGGGCCATAACAACTTGGTATCAGGTATGTCGGGTTCCGATTCCGGCGAGGAGGCCAACTCGGTCAGCATAGTGCTCAAGGCGATCCAGGAGCAGATGGCCGGGCTCGCGAAGCAGAACTCCGAGATGCAGTCCACGATGGCAGATTTGCAGCGGCAGAGCATTGCTACCAACGTCAAGATCGCAGCGCTGGAATCTGGGGGCGTTGGAGCCATATCCGCGCCAGGGGTTTTGCCGATTCCGCCGGGAGCCATTCCGTCGATCCTCACCACTGCGACGGCTCCAACCGGGGATCCTTTCACCAGCGGCTACAGACTCCCTACCAACTCTGCCCTTGCGGCCGCATACGGGATGCTTCAGCAACACTTGCCGCCATCTGCCGCCGCCTCCTCCACACCAATTTCTGAGGGCTTGCCGGTTCCATCGATAGCGCTCTCCGCCGCCTCCCTGATAGATAAGTCTTTGTGTTGTCTGCACATGGTGTACATGGTGCTTTTTGTTTTTGCTTTAGCATCTAGGACTTGCTTTTGCTTTAGCATCTAGGACTTGCTTTTGCTTTAGCATCTAGGACGTGTTTTTTGCTTTAGCAGCTTTTTGCTTTAGCATCTTAGACTAGCTTTAGGACAGCATCTTGGACTAGTCTAGGATAGCATCTTGGCATATGCTTGGCTGACTAGCAGCCTATAAATATGTATCTCCAACCCCTCAGGTTGGTATGGCATTGTGTGAGCAATAAACAAGAAAACTTGCCCCATCTCCTAGTGTCATCCTCTCCATGAGAGTAAGGATCTTGCTATCACCAAGAGCAAGAGTCCAGCGACTAACAAGTGGTATCGAGCCTTAGTATCCTGTGCTTTGAGCATCTCCTGCTCATCTCCTTCTCGACCTCACAGCAGCCCCAACCGTAGCGGCGGCTCAGGCTGTCCCTCGCTCACTCTCGGAGAGCGGCAGCGCTCGTCGAAGCGACCCTCTCTCCACGCAACAGCCCCGAGCGCGCGCCATGTCCGCGAGGCGATCTCGGCGCTCGATCGCCTCGAGCACGAGGCGTCGTGACGGCCGAACTCGCGCGGCGAGCAGCGCAGGCGGCGGCGGCAGACAGCTGCGGCGGCGAAAGGGCGTCAAGGCGGGCGTGGCGGAGCCGCGGCGGCAGAGCGGAGGTGGAAGCGGCGGCGGCGGATGCAACAGCGTCGCGGCGGCAGCAGAGGTCAAAGCTGCTGCGGCGCAACAGCGGCTCGGCTCTGTTGATGGCAGCGCGGCGGACCCTCAGTGCTGGAGAGGAGGCAACGCAGGCGAACGGCGCAATGGCGCAGCGCGCCACGGCGTGGCGGCAGCGAGCGGCGCAGACGCGCGGCGGAGCTCTGAAGGCGCGCGCGGCGGTGGCGCTCTGGAAGAGGCACGCCGGCGGCGTGCGGGTCGACGGAGAGCTCGGCCTCGCGAGCAACGCGACTCTCTCCCGGTTCGATGCATCGTGGTCACCACGAGTACCGGTATCGTCGGGGCGTCGGCCGGCGGCGGGTGGCCTACCTCACCAAGACCAACTACGTCGAGTGGGTGCGGTGATGAGTAAAGCTCAGTGCGGCATATGTGGGATGCGATCCGATGCGGCGGCGTCGACTACGACCGGGATCGGCGGCGCTGGATGCCCTCATCGCCGCGATCCCCGCCTAGATGCGATTCTCGCTTACCAACAAGCGGATCGCCAAAGAGGCTTGGGACGCCATCGCCGCGGACGCATCGGCAGCGGCCGCGCGCAAGTCTACATTGCGGGCACTACGCGCGGAGTGGGAGAACACGGCCTTCAAGCGGTGAAGACGTTGATGAGTTTGCTCTCGTCTCAACACTCGCTTGCGAAGTTGGTGCGATTCGGTGACACCTACGGCGAGAGAGAGCGTGGAGAAGCTCTTCCGCCGCGTCCCCGAAAGTACAAGCGGATGGCTCGCTCGATCGGGTCTCTGCTGGATCTTTCCACGATGACCATCGAGGAGGCGTTGGGTCGCCTCAAGGTCGTCGACATCGATGAGCCACGAGCCTCTCGGGACCCGTTACCATTGGCGGAAGCTCCTCCTCACTCGGGAGCGGTGGGTCGCCGGCCAAGGTGACAGAAGAAGGGGAGCCTTCTTCCACGACAGCGCCGCAAGCATGGCAAGCGCGCAAGCGCGCAAATACGCCCGAGCGGGGCGCGAGGATGCGCCAGGCGGCGATCTTTGGCAAGCAAAGCGGCGACGAGGCGACTCTTGCCACAATGCGGCAAGCTTGGTCATGGGCCAAGGATTGTCGGCGACCACGACGCGGCCAGCCCACGCGTCGCGCAGCGGAGGAGGAGGAGCGGCCGGTCTGTTCATTGCTCATGCGAGCATCGAACTACCCAGCGCCGCCCGCGCGCAGTGGCTCTCCTCCACCTTGACGAGCCAAAAGCACAAGCCCTCCTCGGCGGCGATTCCGCAATGACAAGACCGGCGGGTGGTGCCTCGACACCGCGCCACCACCACATGACCGGCGGCGGAGTTCTTCTCGAGCTCGACTCGAGCGTTCGAGGCACCGTCAAGTTCGGCGATGCCTCGCCGTGGAGATCAAGGCGTCGGCTCTGTCGTCTTCGCCGCCAAGATCGCGAGCACCGGCCGCCACCGGCGTCTACTACATCCCGATCTGCGAACTCCATCATCGCCTTGGGACGGTGGATGAGAACAACTCGCGTGTCGAGATCGAGCACGGTGCTGCGGATTTGGGATCTTCGACGCCGCCTTCTTGCCAAGGTAACGGATCGCAAATCGACTCTACACTCTTCACGTGCGGTGGCACAACCCTCTGTCTCGCTACTCGTCGGGCGACGAGCGTGCGATGGCACGAGCGCTTTGGGCACCTTCACCCGAGGCCACGGCGGCTCGGTGCCACGGAAATGGTGCGAGGCTGCCGTGTTTTGACCATGTGGAGCGATTCTGCGGCGTCTGCGTGTTGACGAAGCGGGCGACTCCTTTCCCAAAGCGGCGAGTTTCGAGCCAAGGAGAGCTCGAGCTCGTGCGGGACTTGTGTGGCCCGGTGACACCGCCACACCGGGAGGACGATGCTACTTCCTGCCGCTCGTCGGCGACCTCTCCGCTACATGTGGGTGATGGTCCTCGGCGGCAAGGAGAGGCTGCGGGCGCCATCGAGCGCACGCAGTCGCCGCTGCGGCGAGCGCGGCGCAAGGCTGCGCGTCTTTGCGCCACGAACACGGCGGCGAATTCACGGCGGTGGTCGCGTCGTCTGGCGCCGATGAGGGCATTCAACGCCACTACTCGCGCCGCATGCCCGCAGCAGAGCGGCGTCGTCGGCGGCGCAACGAGCGGTTGTGGGGATGGCTCGGGCCTCCTCAGCGAGGGGATGCGGTGTCTTACGGGAGAGGCGGTGGTGGCGGCCGTCTACATCCTCAACCGCTCGCCTACCAAGGCGCTCGGCAGCGGGACGCCGTCGAGGCTTGGCATGGCGCAAGCCGCGGTCTCCCACTTGCGGGTCTTGGCTCCTCGCGTTCGCCAAGGAGCTTGGCCACATCGGCAAGCTCGGCGGCGAGGAGCACTCGGGAGTGTTCGCCGGCTACGCGGAGGGCTCGAAGGCCTACCGCATCCTCGACCTGTCACCACACAGCGCGTCGCATCTCGCGTGGCGCCGTGTTCGACGGCGGCGAGGCGGGCGTGGACAAGGCGGTGGGCGGCGGTTCAGCCTCACTCGGGGACTTTGTTGTCGACTCACGCCCACTTCGAGAGCCGGGAGCTAGCGGCTCGTCTTCACCGAGCTCGTCCACCTCGACACCTTGCTCGCCACCACTCGGCGAGTGCTCCACCACTTTCGGCACGCCACGCCCCACCCTTCACCACCGGCTCACCACTCTCCGCACCGCGCGCCACACCGGAATCGGCCCCAACGGCCGGTCCACGATGGCGGCACACGGTGGAGTTCGCTACTCCATGTCTCACGACGAGATCGCGTCGGCGCCTACCACGACGACGAGCCTCGCGCTATCGTACCATGGACAACATCCTCGCGAGCCGCCGTCCACGGATCGCGCGCAAAGACGCTCGCGAGGCGGAGCGCACTTAGCGTCGCGACGACGGCGAGCCCCTCCCTGGCGAGGCGGAGGAGACGCGCGTGGCGTGTCGCGATGAAGCGAGAGATGGACGCCGTCGAGCGGAACCGACGCGTGGGCGGCGGATCTTCTGCCGGTCACCACGCGATCACCCTTAAGTGGGTGTTCAAGGCCGAAGCGGGATGGCCGGCGCCATCGTCAAGCACAAGGCTCGCTTGGTGGCACGAGGCTTCGTCGCGGCGGAGAGAGTCGACCGATGGCGCCGCACCCGCGTCGCGCGGATGGAGTCCGTGCGACTCCTCCTGCGCTAGCTGCCCAGAAGGTGGCGTGTTCATCACATGGATGTCAAGTCGGCATTTCTTAACGGCGACTTGAAGGAGGAGGTCTCGTGCATCGTGCGCCGATTTGCGATCCCGGCAAGGAGGGCAGGTGCTCGCTGCGCAAGGCCCTCATGGCTTGCGGCGAACCGAGGGCGTGGGCGCCAAGTTGGACTCCACGCTGAAAGGAATGGGCTTGAACAAAGTCCGCACGAGGCGGCCATCTACCGGCGGGCGGTGGAGAAAATGCCTGCCGGTGGGTGTCTCGTCGGCGACTTGGTGATCACGGCACCAAGGATGCGGAGGTGGCGGCATTCAAGGAAGAGATGAAGGCCACCTTCCGGATAAGTGACACGGGTCTCTCTCCTTCTACTTAGGGATCGAGGTGCACCAGATGATTCCGGATCACGCCGACGGCATCGCCTCGCCAAGCGCGTCGTTGAGCTAGTCGGGCTCACCGATCGCAACCCGACTTTCACTCCAATGGAGGAGAGGTCGGCGAGCCGAGCGACAAAGACGACGGAGGATGTGGGCGCTACGCGAGCACGGCGTCTTATGGGAGCCTTCGCTACCTCGCCCACACACGCCCGGACTTGGCATTCTCCGTCGGCTCGTTAGTCGGTTCATGCAACGGCCGACGACGAGCATCGCGGTGTGAAGAGGATCATCCGCTACGTTGCGGGACCCTTGACCACGGCCTCCATTACCCGAGTGTCTGGCGCGCACACTTCGCCGTCGAATGCGGCGACAATGACCACGCGGCGACATCGACACCGGCAAGAGCACAAGCGGGATTCTCTTCTTCCTCGGCAAGTGCCTCGTTCACCGGCGATCGATCAAGCGGCGGTGGTGGCCTGTCGGTGTGAGGCCGAGTACATAGCGGCTTCCACCGCTCGACTCGAGCACTCGGCTCGCTCGGCGCTTGGTGATCTCTCGGCGGGGACACCGGCGATGGAGCTCGGGGTGGGCAACAAGTCCGCTCTAGCCACGCAAAGCAACCCGTTTTCCATGAGCGGAGCAAGCACATCCGGGTGAAGTACCATTTCATCCGAGGTCGCTGGATAAAGGAAGCATCAAGGCAAGCTACATCAACACCACGGATCAGCTTGCGGATCTGCTCACCAAGCCTCTTGGAAGGATCAAGTTCCTTGAGCTCTGCTCCAAGATCAGGATAGTTCAACTCTCCCACAAGACGACGCACAAGACTTAGGGGAGAATGATAGATAAGTCTTTGTGTTGTCTCGCACATGGTGTACATGGTGCTTTTTGTTTTGCTTTAGCATCTAGGACTTGCTTTTGCTTTAGCATCTAGGACTTATTTTTGCTTTAGCGACTTTTTGCTTTAGCATCTTAGACTAGCTTTAGGACAGCACCTTGGACTAGTCTAGGATAGCATCTTGGCATATGCTTGGCTGACTAGCAGCCTATAAATATGTATCTCCAACCCCTCAGGTTGGTATGACATTGTGTGAGCAATAAACAAGAAAACTTGCCCCATCTCCTAGTGTCATCCTCTCCATGAGAGTAAGGATCTTGCTATCACCAAGAGCAAGAGTCCAGCGACTAACACTCCCTAGGCGACCCTTTCACTTCCGCCTATGCAGCATCAGCAGCGCCTGTGCCATCCTTGGAGGGCTCGGCAGTTCATCCGATGTTTCGGCCGCCGCCATCCATGCCGCGGTTCTGTTCGCAGCCATCCCTGCCATCACACACGACAATGCCTCCTCGTTTCCAAGCAGCACCAACCTCTTCTGCAAGCGCTCCACGCTATCACAAACTGGAATTTCCCACCTACGACGGTTCCGATGATCCACTGTCTTGGCTTAACCATTGCGATCAGTTCTTCCGTGGGCAGCGTACTGAGGAAGGGGACAAAGTTTGGCTCGCATCGTACCATCTCACGGGAATTGCTCAGCAGTGGTATTTCCAATTGGAGCGCGACGACGGCCAACCAACATGGGATCACTTCAAGGACCTCTGTCACATGTGGTTTGGTCCATCTATCAGGAGCAATCCATTGGGGGAATTGACTCAGCTTCACCAAACTGGAACTGTCAGCGATTACCAGGCTAAGTTCCTCGCACTCCTTTGTCGTGCGGACCGCTTGTTACCTATGCAGCAGGTCCAGATCTTTACTGCCGGTCTTATGGAACCAGTTCGGACTGATGTGGAACTACAGCAGCCGTCCAATCTTCAAATGGCAATGAGTCTTGCCCGAGCATATGAACGCCGAGCGCAAACAACCTCAGGCGACTCCACACCATCGCCCAGGGCGCATTTTTCACCGGCCATCAACACCGTCTCCGGTACCAGGACAATCCCAGGATCGACCTCCGCAAACTACTGCGCCGGGGCCTCGGCCAGCGAAGCCTTTTCGGCGACTTACACCAACTGAGTTGGCCGACCGCCGCTCCAAAGGACTATGCTACAATTGTGATGACAAGTTTCAGCCTGGCCACCGTTGTAAGCAACCTTTTCTCACTTATATTGACATGAATGAGGACGGCGAGTCCGGCGATGATACGGGAGGACTACACGCCCTGGACCTGGAGGAAACATCTCCAGAGATGTCTCTACATGCAGTCACGGGAACGGCTAATGGAGGCACCATGCAGCTGGCAATTACTATTGGCACGCACCGTTACGTCGCGCTCGTCGATTCCGGGTCTACACACAACTTCATCAGCAATCGAGTTGCCCAAGCCACTGAGTTGCGCCTGCTCGGCTGTCACGGCCTGCGTGTCAAAATAGCCAATGGAGAACAATTGGAGTGTGCCGGAGTCTGTCATCATTTGACGCTCTCAGTCCAGCAGACACCATTTACTATCACAGCATATGCAATTCCGTTGGAGGGATTTGACATTGTTTTGGGGGTCCAGTGGCTGAAAACTTTGGGACCAATCAATTGGGACTTTGACGATCTGTCGATGATGTTCTGGCTTAATGGCAAAAGAATTCAATGGCACGGACTGTCCAAGGATCGGCCAATGCAAGCTCTGGTGCACACAGGTACTGACCGGCTGCAACCATTCTTGGAAGAGTTCGCAGATCTCTTTGCAGAACCATCCGGATTACCTCCAGCTCGGCCTCAAGATCACCGCATACACCTTCGCCCGGGGGCAGCTCCCGTATCTGTCAGACCTTACCGGTACCCTCATCACCAAAAGGATGAGTTGGAACGCCTCTCGGCACCCGCATTTGCCATCTTTCCAGAATTACGCAATGAGGTTTTAACTTCCCCTAAACTACAGCAGCTGCGGTCTGAAATTGAGTCGGGTGCTTTGGGCTCTCCGTGGTCTATTCGGGATGATCTCATTCTGCATGTCGGCCGAGTCTTTATTCCAGCTGCGTCGCCCTCGGTACAGTCTCTCCTCACGATGGCCCATGCAGCTCACGAGGGGACTCAAAAGACACTGTGTCGGTTGCGCAAAGATTTCCATATCCCTGGGGCTAAACAACTTGTGCAGGAATTTGTCCGCTCTTGTCTTGTTTGTCAGCGCAATAAGATTGAACACCTCCACCCCGCCGGTCTCCTGCAACCTTTAGAAGTTCCGACTCAACCATGGTCTGATATAGCAATGGACTTCATTGAAGGGCTTCCCCGCGTGCATGGCAAAACAGTCATTCTATCGGTCATTGATCGTTTTTCCAAATACGCCCATTTCCTTCCTCTAGCTCATCCATACTCAGCCACAACAGTTGCCCGCGTTTTCTTCAATGACATTGTCCGTCTACATGGGATTCCATCATCAATCGCGACCCAGTTTTTACAAGCAACTTTTGGCAAGATTTGTTCCGTCTTGCGGGCATTCAGCTGCACCTTACCTCAGCTTATCACCCCCAATCGGATGGCCAAACCGAGGCAGTTAACAAGGTGATTACCATGTATTTGCGTTGCTTAACGGGAGATCGGCCCCGTCAATGGTTGGAATGGTTGCCTTGGGCTGAATATTGTTACAACACCTCCTTTGATTCAGCATTGCGTGAGACTCCTTTCAAAGTGGTATACGGCCGAGACCCTCCAACCCTGCGCTCTTATGACAAAGGAGCAGCAGCCGTCCAGGCAGTCGAGGCCTCCTTGCTGGAACGTGACAAATTCCTTCAAGATGTTCGTGATCGCCTTCTTCAGGCTCAACAATATGCAAAAAAGTACTATGACCAACATCACCGCGACATTTCTTTTGCGGTGGATGATTGGGTGTGGCTGCGCCTCCTTCATCGGCCGGCAGCCTCGCTCGGGTTCTCGGTGGGGAGCAAGTTGGGACCTAAATACTTTGGACCTTACAAAGTCATTGAACGCATTGGGTCGGTTGCTTACAGACTGGATTTGCCACCATCTGCTAGACTGCATGATGTATTCCATGTCGGGTTATTGAAGAAGTTCCAGGGGGTACCACCGTCCACTCCTCCGCCATTACCTCCCCTCCATCATGGTCGCGTAATACCAACTCCATTGCGGGTGCTGAAGACTGAACACCGCCAAGGACAGCTGCAAGCTCTTGTTCAGTGGACAGGGGTGCCGGTAGCCGACGCAACTTGGGTTCCACTGGGCCTTTTTCAGGACACTTATCCAACCTTCAAGCTCGAGGACGAGCTTCTTCGCGAGGAGGGGAGAGATGTCATAGTCTACCGCCGCCGCCACCAACCCAAACCCTAATCTTGGCTGCGCTTGACTTACGTGTCGAGCTCGCCCGATTCGTTTTAGATACGGCTTAGCCGTTTAAATTAGGCAAAGATTGCTTAGGAGTCCATATGGGCCTTAAGCCGGACTCTTCATCTCTTATATAGTTATGTAATCACAACATGGAGGACAACAAGAAATAAGAAAAGTCTTTTGCCTCACCTCTTCTCTTCCTCGTCTTCTATTTGGCGACCAGTCGTCGGGCGAGGCGGCGTCAAGGCCAAGTTCCCCCGGCTGTATCCCATCCGTACGCACTAAGATCAAAGGGCCATAACAGCTATACTTAGACTAAACACAATATCTATTAGTAATTAATCTATCTAATGCTCTTACATGTCATCAATGAGACAAACATAAATTTCAGTGGAAATATAATTACATACAAAAGATGGTGCTGACTAATACATCAGTACAAAATGAAGTATCATAAACTCTCTACCGAAACTGTAAGAATGGCATGGACAATTTTAGTAGCTCATGCATTCAGGCAACCTCTATATTTCAAAATGATCAGGATAGATTCTAAAGCACCACCAAGAAAAAAAAATAGCTTATTACTTCAGCAGACAAAAAGCAGAATAGCTACCATAACATAGAAAAACCCATCATGTATTCCAATAATCAGTTCCACTTCACGTTCGCATTTAATGCTAGACTGAGAAAAAGAGTAAAGCTAAAACGCATTTTAAGATCATACATTACCTTCATGCACACAATTATTATATTGACCATGGTTGTCACCGCGTTCTGGCAAGTCGCGGCGAGATCGGGGCGCCTAGATGCCCAGTTGACTAGGCGTCCACCATGACGACAATTAGACGATAGTAATAAATACAAATAATACCTTATATAACCTAAAATTAAATAACCATCCAACATAATGGCACAACTTATTCAAATAACAAGGTCCACAACAGCAAAATAGCATTAACATGACCTATTTCTGTTATTTGTATATACTGTAGGGGGTTAATTGCAAATGCACATGTACAGGATCCAAACCAACTCATTGCTCTCAGCTGAAGCCACTCATTTCTTCTCTCTTCGTTATCTCTTCTCTCTCTCTCTTACTCCCCCTCTCTCTTACTCCCTCCTCTCTCTCTATGTCTTGCTCTGCTCGGCCAAACAGCCAAGCCATCGCTGGCTGGGCTCTCCCTTATCTCCATTCTCTCTCCCTCTCTACCTTCTGGCGCCCGAACCCGGCCTCATCTGGCACCGCCTCCCGCCTCAAGCTCCCTCTCCGGCCTCCCTCTGCTGCGATCTGGCCTCCTTGTTGTGTCGCCGATCTCCCTCTTCTGCGATCCAGCCTCCCTGCTGCATCTCCGGCCTCCTGAGTAGGGGGCGTCGGCGGGAGAGGGAAGCCGGCGGCGGAAGAAGGCTGGAGATCGGCGCCGACGGCGGAAGCAGGCCAAAGATTGGTGCCGGCGGCAGGAGCAGGCCGAAGATCGGCGTCGGCGGCGGGAGCAGGCTGGGCGAACAACCTAGACGTCCCCCTCCAGCCACCACGACGATTTGGCATCGGCTAGGCAACCTTGATATTGACTGCACAACCAAATGCCACGACAATCCTCTCACGTTCACAACTATTTCCAAACTCTGCAACATACAATATGTATTTGTTTTAGCTGACTATTAGAAATACCAACCACAAATTAAGAAGCACATCAATCCATCAAAAGAGAAATAATTTTTGTAGAATATAACTTACCGTTTCCTGTCCACATGTCTGTTTATTGCTGCTTAATTTCAATTATGCATCTCATAAGCTTTCATGATGCTGGGATGATTTAATCAACAGCATTTATGTTCTTGTAGCTCCATTGTGGAACAAAAAAAAAATAGAAGATGGTCTTTGGTAATCATGTTCTGCAATGGTTCACTAGGTAAGGAAAAGCAGTCCTCTCCACCATTGGGGTCTTATGAGTAATAATGTCAAAATTTTCAAATTGGACTTGCTATACTCTTATCCAGCTCACAGTTAGTCCTTGTCGTGTCATTAATGGCTACTCACTGAAATGGTTCACTAAGTAAGGAAAAGCAATCCTTTCGACTGTTGGTCCTTATGAGCAAGGATATCAAAATTTTCAAATTGGACTTGCTATACTCCTATCCAGTTCACAGTTAGTCCTGTCTGTGTCGTCAATGGCTATTCCTTTCTCTGACATCTCCTTCCTCAGAGCTTCAACCTTAGATTTATCCCCACATTTCGCATAGGTCTCGACCATGATATCATATATGGCACTGCTAGGAACAACATCCTTGTCCAACATTTCTTGATACAGATTTTCCATCTCATGTACTCTCCCTGCACCACCCAATGCACTAAGGAGCATATGATATGTTCTCAGTGTAGGTTTGATGCCACACTTGTACATTTCTTGTTGAAGCTCCAAAGCTCTATCCGTATTGCTCCTGTAGCAGCATGCTGATATTAGAGTATTATAGCTGATGACATCAGGTGTCAACCCATGATTTCTTAAGCTGTAAATTAATTCCTTTGCTTCAGATATCCGTGATTGCTTGCAAAGGCCTTTTATAAGCAAATTGTAGGTAACTATACTTGGAGAGACCCCACTACTCTTCATCTTCTCAGCTAGAACGAAAGCCTGCTCAGTGGCACCACACTCTATATATGTGTCTATGATAGCGTTGTACACAGGTGCATTTGGTAAAACATCTTTATGGAACATATCATCCAAGATAGCTACTGCTTCCGGGATTTTTCCATTCTTGCAAAAAGCATTGACAATTGAACCATAGGAGATAACATTTGGCTCTAGCCCCTTCTCTTGCATATCAGAAAGTAGAATGAAACATTTTTCAAGCTGTCCAGCCCTTCCATAAGCATCAATCAGTGTATTGAAAGTTTCTGCACTGGGATTCACTCCATTCTTCTCCATCTCCGTGACCAAATCCTGCGCTTCGGTTATCCTTTCCACCTTACACAAACCATTTATTAGTGCATTATAAGTGATATGATCTGGCCTAATGAGGCATGACTTCATCCGCTGAAAGATCGAGAAGGCCCCTTCAAGCTCTCCAATCTGACAATACCCACTGATTAGAGTGTTGTAGATCACCCTTGTCGGTACTAGTCCTGCATTTACCAACTTCTGCAACACCTGTTCAGCCTTTGAAACCTTGCCATCCTTGCATAGACCATTCAGCAAGATACTACAAGTGTAAGCCCCAATCTTGACACCCTTCTTCACAGACTCCTCAAACAAGGAAAGCATGGTCTGTGAGTCACCAACTCTGGAAAGACCATCGAACAAAATGCTATATGTGAAACCATCCGGCACCATCTTTCGTGACACCATTTCATTCAACAACGTTGGCGTCTCTCCCATCCTGCCAGCACGGCACAGTCCTGACAAGAGCACATTGTACGTGATCACATTCGGCTTCAGGCCATTACGCAACATCTGATCCCGCAGTCTGAAACCAGCCTCCAGGTCCCCACCCTTGATATGCCCATCAATCATCGTATTGTACGTGATGTGATTTGGCAGCACGGCCCTCTCTGACATTTCATCGAACACCTTAACGGCGTCGCCACCTCTCCCTGCCCTCCACAGCCCCGCGATGACCACATTGTACGAGAACGCGTTGGGGGGTGGCGTTCCGTCGCCGTCGCAGCCCATCCGCCGGAGCATGGAGAGGGCCTCGTCGAGGTCGCCCGCCACGACGCACGCCTGGATGGCCTTGTTCCACGCGAAGGTGTCGGGGCGCGCCCCGGCGGCGGCGAGGAGCTTGAACGCGCGGCGCGCGTCAGCGTGGCGGCCGAGGGAGAGGAGGGACTCGAGGAGGAGGTTGCAGGAGGAGAAGGACGGTAGCGGCGCGCGGGCGTCGGCGAGGAGGGATAGCAGCTGGAGCGCGCCGTCAGGGAGGCGGAGCCGCGCGGAGGCGACGACGAGCGCAGAGGCCGCGTCACAGAGGAAGGAGGTGGGCTGCGAGTTGCCCGGGGATGCGGCGGCGGTGTAGGCCGCGAGGGCTTGGTAGAGGTCGGGGACGGAGGCGGCGGGGGGCCGGGAGGAGAGGAGGAGGGATTTCGCGAGGCCGACGGAGGCGAGGAAACGGCCAGCGGCGAGGAGGGAAGCGAGCTCGCCGATGGAATCTGAGGCGGCGGTGGGGGGGTTGGAGGAGAAGGCGGAGGCGGAGCAGAGGAAGCGGCGCAGGAGGAGGCGAGACATTTGGGAGTTGCCCTCTCCTTCCTTCTCCCCCGCCCCATAGTTTGGATGTTCCGAGGGGTTTAGGAGGGCTTTGTAGCGGCTGCTTCTGCTACCTGGACCGTGGGCTGCACTACACATTGTTAAATTTTAAGGCCCGTTCGATCCGGATTTTGAGACCGGCTTCTGGCTTCAACCTGAAACCCAGATCAACGGCACGGCTTCAATAGCGGCTTATACAAGCTGCTTGTCACCTCCACCCCTATTCCCCAATTGCCATCACGCATTCCCCTCTCCGCATCCCTGCGAGGGTTCCTTGGGTGCCCACCCCCGCATGCCACCGCCGCAAACTGGCCACTACCTTCATCTGGTCCCCGGCCTGGTCGCCCCCTACTCTACTGGTCCTTGCCCCGCCGCATCCCCGCCATCACCTATAGTGCCACCCTAGCCCCCTCCATGGCCTGTCACCTCCGGCCAAATCTACACCTGGCATCCTCCCTCACCGCGCTAGCGTCCGCCTCGGAGTCAGCATCTGCTTCTGAGCCACCCTTGTTGCATGACGCATCCTTGATCTCCGCCTCCTCCTCGAATGCCACATCTGTCCCCGCATCAAAGTCAGCATCCAACGTGCCATGATCATCGGATGTCCCAAGCCCCGGTGTGGTGCACCCTATTGTGCAACCGAACTTGCAAGGGGCCCTTACCGAGGACGATGCTCCAATCAGTGCTCTCACTCCCAATGCCATATAGCTAGAGCTGCTAGTTGCCTCCACTCCCATCGGCGACATACTCCTTGCACCGCCCAAGGTAACCATTTGCTTCTATTGTGTGTAGCCTTTCTTTTCCATTCTTACTGGTACATTGTCACAATGCTACTCATGTGGTTCCTTGGTTGTGGTCTCATGGCCGCCGGTCTTTGCTCTTTGATATTCCTAATTGCGAACAAATGGACATGTCATGTTCTCCCGCTATCGTTTGGGATGATGCCACCCACATCGCCATGTTTGAAATTTGTCACGAGGAACTAGAGGCCAACAACCATCCTATGAGCTGTTTGAATAGGCATGGCTAGAGCAATCTAATTAGGAAATTCAAAGAGCGCACATTTAGAGAGTACACGAAGAAACAGTTCAAGAACCACTTGGACGCACTGAAACGCATTTACACTAAGAGGAAAGCACTAAAGCTCAATGCATCTAGGTTGGGAATTGACCCCGTACTAGGTCGATCAATGTCGGCAACGACTGGTGGGAGTATCAAAACTTGGTATGGAACCGTTCAAATTGTTAGTTTGTGTTGGTTTTATCTTTCATCTTAGGTTGAGCTAATGGAGTGCCTTTTGCATTGTAGACCATGAGGGGATGCATCAAGTTCAGAAATTCATTGTTGTTGTACGAGGACTTCATGGAGGTGATATTCCGCGATGCACTTTGCACAAACGAGCATGCAGCGGTTCCTAGAGTGAGCAGGCTCAACGTGGACTCTAGCTCTAATGATGACTTAGGCCCTCAACAGTTTAATTCGGCAAGCTCGTCATAGAAGCGGGCGAGCAAGCAGGTCGCCACCACCTACGACACTGAGTTAAAGAATTCCCACAAAAGCATGGTCGACGAATGCATAGAGCGCATATGCAACATGTATGACAAATCAATAACCAGTCGTGCTGCCTATGTCGTTGCCTAGTAGGAATCGGTGCAGAAGGAGGTAGGCTATTGCTTGATTTGGTCATCACCGATAGTTACCTCGAGGGCACAGACATGTTTGTGACACTGTGAACACCTGAGGGGCGTGTCAGTTGGCTCTGCCAGATGTGGCAGTGTTTCATTTATTTCATATTTGTTAAGTCGTTCTGTGTGTGTGTGTGTGTGTGTGTTTTTACATATTTCTTCCCATGTAGTCATTTGTTTGTGGAAAGTCCATCTTCCGTATGTTGCACTATTATTTTTGAGGTGGTTATTGTAGTTGTTTATATGTATTGATGTTATGCCCACTATTACTGTAATTTACTAATACCATTGCTTTGTTTGTAATTGTCGTGTTGTGAAGAACCATGTGAGAAGGTCCAAGAATATGTTGTGATGAACAATTGCCATTTGAAAAGAGTGAAAGTTTGAATTTGCAAAATTATTGGATTTTCTCGGTGACCTGTAGACCTAGCAGTCTGGCTGGCCAAAGGTGGCAACCTGATCGGCCAATACCAGTGGTCAGACTGGCCTCCCCTAGTGGTCTGATCGGTTGCCACTAGGGGTCAAACCGGCTATGGCAGGTGGTCTAATTGGCTGAGGTGTTCTAGTTTGGATGATTTTGGAATTTTGGAAAATTGAGGCTTGTGATGAGTTGCCTTGATCTATGTCAAATCATGTGTGTTGCATAATGCGTATTACAGCTAATGTGGGTCAACTTGCGAAGAATTTGTGCCAAAAATGATTTCCATGTCTTTGAATATGCAGAGTCACTTGAAGTCAACCATGGTCAACGGTGGAAATCAGGGCTATGAACATAGAGAAGCTGAGGCTCAGAACGATCAAGAATATCAAGTAAGATGGCTGGGCTCAAGCATGACATGAGAAAAGGCGAAAAATATTGAAGGGAAGTTCTAGCGATGGGTTGCACTATATGGCTTGATCGGTCTAAGTAAGGCATGGTCTAGTGAAACTAGAACGGGAGAGACTTACTGACATATGGCTAGCCAGTGGTGCAACTATATATGGCAAGCATAACGATTACTTACAATGGAAGATAAAGAGAGGATCAAGAAAGAGTATTTTAGTAAGTTGATCAAAATATCAGAAACTATCTTAAATCAAAACCACAGCACTTAAGTAGCATTTGGGAAAGCGATTCAGGTCAAGGAGAAGCTGAGAAGATCAAGTTGGATCATGACTAAGGACTTAGTAGATTTAGACTTATATACTTTGAAAAGCGTGTATAAGTGTAGTGTGTGAGTAAAACCCATGTTGTGTGGAATTAACGGGTTTCCCCATTTGTATTAAGTAGATATTATCCATTAGAGTTTCGATGGGGCTATTTACCTTATCTATTTGATGAGTTGGGATGACGACTTGATAGTTAACCATCTAACCTTTGCTCATTGAAACCAAGTGTTATAGGGTTAGGGTTTGAGAAGTGTGTGTTGTTGTGTGCTCTCTTATCCTCTAGGTGAAGTGGCTACCAAACCTTCATCCTCAAGTAGCAATATATCAACTTTGTTCATCTTCCATGGATCGCTCTTGTTTTGGTTGATTTACTCTTGATTTGGTTGGTTTTGATTTTCAGTCTCCCCTTCCTAATCTTGTTGGATGCCAAGCATAAGTTAGTGATGGAGATGTCTTATGAAAACTAATCCCTAACTATCTAGACATTAGGTTTAGCAAGTTCTTGAAGTTGCCCCTATTTTGTTGGATTTGGCCTTCTTAGGTGATTTCTTGATCCAATTGTTTTTACCTCGATTCCTTTAGTGTTCTCACTTTTTGTGACATGTGGGAATACATCTAGAGCCCTCTTGGCCATGGTCCCAAAAGCAAGTCATATTCTCCATTTTTTGCTTTTGTTTGGTTTTGGTGTAACTTTTCTTCAAATGAAAAAAGATCACAACTTTGACAATGATTCTCTCGATCTTTGGTCAGAATAGGTTCATGGCATACTAAAAAAGTGCATGTCAACTTTTAAGTCATTGGATCTACGGATCAAAAGTTTAATGGATTTTTTGTTTTAAAATAGTGTTATTTTTACTACTCACATGCTGATCTTACTGTAGCAATCTGGGCAACTACTATTCACTAGTCTGACCACGGTATTGTTCATCCGATCTAACTAGTTGGGATGTCAAGGGTTGTTTTGCTCAGTTTTTGCTTCGATTTTTCGTGTGGTGATTGGTCTCTGATCTTCATAGCTTCTCATAACTATTGCAGTAAAGATCGATAAATACTTGGAGAAATTCAAAGGTACCATTTACCCCTTATTGCCATATTGGTCCCACAAGTGGTATCAGAACTCAATTAGCTTTTTTTATAGATCTTAATTGACTTGAGGAGCTATGACATTAGACAAGTATTCAACCAAATCACCCATTTTTGATAGATTTGATTTCTCTTATTGGAAAGCTCGCATGCAGCCCTACATTGAGGCTCAAGAGCACACAATTTGGATTAAGGTTAAGAATCCTTATGTTGTGCCAGCCGATGATCAAGTTACATCTGATGTAGAGGCAAACTGTAAGGTTGCAATTTTTTGATTAAGTGTATAGTCGATCTAAGTTTGAGCGAGTTGCTCACTTGAGGTCTGCTTATGAGATCTGGAAGACCCTCGCTGATTGCCATGAGGGTTTACCACGATCAAGGAAGTAAGATATAACCAATTAAAGAAAGAATACTCAAAGATCAAGCAAAGGCCTAGTAAATCCTTGGATGAGTTATGGGGAAGGTTCACTAAGATTCTTCATGATCTTCGTACAATTAGTTTGACTTTTTCTAATTTTACGAATGCACGCCAAATGTTGGGTGCACTTGATGTAAAGGTGGAGAATAAAAATTACTTCCATCAATGACAACATTATCAGGAGTGAACTTATTATGGATAAGCTCTACTCGAGGTTTAAGACACATGAGATTGACTTCATCTCGCATCTCCCCAAGATAGAGTCGATAGCTCTTGTGGTTTGCTGTTCTCACAGTAGCTCTTTAGTTTCCTTGAATTTTGGCTCTTCTAGATTTTAGTTGAAGTTTGGCTCTTTTAGATTTTAATTGTCTGCCTTGCACTCTTCAAGTGATGAACAACTAGAGAGGCTTACTGAGAATGACTGAGTTTTCCTATCCATTAAATTCACAAGAGCATACAACAATGTGAGGAACAAGAGAAAGAGTGGCCCGATCACTTGCTTTGAGTGTGGTGAGCTAAACCACACTCAGGTCAAGTGCCCCAAGCTAAAGGGCAAGGAGTAGAAGAACTTCCGGACGTGTCCTCAAGCTAGAGACACAAAGTCCAAGAAACCCAACTACCAAAAGTTCATCAACTAGATCCTTGCCACTCTTGAGAACGTCAACATGAGCAATGTGCTTAGGTACAGAGGACGATGAGGATGACTCCCGCGGTAAAAAAGAAGACCCAAGACTTCATTGGCATGTGATTCATGGCCAAGGGCAGTATCGACATCAACTCCAACGATGATGAGCTACAGTGATCCCGACAAAGTATACCCCTCATCTAAAGAGATGAAACATGCTCTTGTTGCTGCTATCAAAAACTAGAGAAATAAGCAAAAAAGATCAAGAATCAAGATATTATAATTGACAACTTGAACATAGAAATTGTTGGGATCAAATCCATGAATCCTGATGATAAATGTGAATTTTGCTTTTGCTTGCTTGATCAATTGGATAATCTAAAAATTACTAATTCTTCTATTGCTAGTCAGCTTAAAGATGCTCTAGATAGACTAGAATCTCTCACATCTAGTAATAATCATGATTGTTTAAACGCTATTGCCTTGGATGTGGTTTTTTAAGATGTTATTCCTTCATTATGCTCAAACTGTGCTTTACTTGAACTAAAACTAGATAGTGCCGCTAAAGAATTTCTCAAATTTAATGCTAATCATACTTGATCTCATTGTGAGGATAGCAAACATAAAATTAAATAAACGACTAAAATACTACTTCATTCTAGGACTGAATCCTTTGAAAATTGTCGTAGGCTTACATTTGAACTTGATGCTCTTTAACATGATTTGAAGAGAACTATAAAATTAAAAAAATCCTTGTCCATGACTGCATCTAAAAAAGTACTTGATTCTATTTCTTATGCATTTTGTGTTGAAATTGGGACTAATTTAGATGAGATACATGAGGCTTTTAGAGTCAAATATAAGGAACAGTTGGATAGAGTTAGAAATTTTCAATGTGTGTCTTGTGAGGCTTTAAACTAGAGCTAACTCAAGAGATATATGCTAGGGCAACCAAAACCAATGAGTGTGCCATATATGAGAACCTAGCCCAAGAGAATGATTACCTTAAAAGACTCTTGAGAGATTTTCTAGTTGGAAGAACCTCAACATGATCCTTAATTAATCTAAGATGGGTGAAGAAGAAAGGCCTAGGATTTGACTTCCTAGAGTATTCTAAGAACCACCGACCTAAGATTGTCAGAGTAGTTGAGAGTGCATGTTTGAGGTAAAACCCCTGAGCCATCCAACACTATATTTAGGTCAGCGGGTTTTGCCCAAACCCCTTCTACCAAGTTAGGTGCTTCTACTTCAGCAGATCAAACCCCTCAGAAGGTCCAGTACCATTTCACCTTTTGCATGAAAGATGGCTACATTATTGAGTTCTACTTCCGTAGAATCAAGGTTGAGAGAAAGAGATGATGCATGCTTTAAGGTCTATTAGAGGATTTCCTTCACCTATGAGTGTCTCTAGAGCCAGGTAGCATGTCTTTCCTTCTATATATAGGCCTAAGTTTGTAGATGACTTCTTTGACTCCTTTGGTGGCTCTAGGTATCGCTTTGGGTTATAATATCATGAGGGTAAACCACAAGAAGCATCTAGATAGGGGAGTATCGGCCTTTTGTTAAGCCGATTCGAAGCGGTGTGGGTGGTTCTTGTGTGCATTCTCATGCTTATCTTCCTAAATATTTTATTTTTGCTTCTACTACTATTCCTAGACATCATGTGGTTCAGTAATACATTCCTAAGTCTTTCATTACTAACCCCAATACTAAAACATAGATATTTCCTGCTTATGCCATGTAGGTCTGACAAGCAAGAAAGGAGGATGTGTGGCTTGTTGACTCTTGAGTGTTCTCGACACATGACAAGAGATTCTTGATGGTTCTCCTTCCTCACTCATGCATCTGGCAACGAGTTGATCATGTTGGAGATGGTTCTACCGGGATTGTGATAGCAAAGGGCATAGTGCGTGTCAACCATAATTCATGCTCAAGGACGTCGTTTTGATAAGTAAGCTGAGGTATAATTTGCAATCTGTTTCTCAGCTTCTTGATGAGAGCCTAAAAGTGAAATTCAAGAGTGGAGAATGTAGAGTTTTTAGATTCCTTAGGTGAGTTTGTCTTTGGGATCTCTAGGTTTGAGAGGATCTTTAGTGTTGATGTCAGTGTCTCTTCCAGATCTGGCCCTAAGTGTCTTATGGCTTTTGATCTCATAATCTAGTATTGTGGCATCATAGGCTTGGATATATAGGCTTCGATTACTTGACTAGAGTCAGTTGCAAGGACCTTATTGGAGGATTGATAGGCTTAAGGGCTGTGGAGATTTAATTTGCACACCTTGTAGACTTGGTAAGATGGTTTCTTAGGCACATCTCTTATCTCTTGGTCATCTACGAAGCAGTCCTCTATTGTACAGTCTATTGGTGAGGCAGAATATGTAGTTGCTACTAGTAGTTGCTCTCAGTTTATTTGGATCTTATCTATTATGCAAAACTATGGGTTGGCCTTAGATAGTGCTTCCCTTTATCGTGACAACACTTGTGCCATAAATATTGCCAAAAACCGAGTGCAACACTCTAGGATCAAGCACATTGACATTAGATACTATTTCCTTAGGGACCATGTTGTGTTTCACTTTGTAGAGTTAGAGCCGCAGGTTGTTTATATTTTCATTAAGACTCTCGATTCCTCTTGTTTTGCTTCTTGGAGGGTTAGGAGTTATAAGCCCTTTTGTCTTGTTTTGAAAGGGCGTTTGATTTCTTTTGCATCCATTGTATCATATTGTATATTTAATTTTAGCAACTTGCATTGTCATATAACTTCATAGAGCTTTGACTATTATTCTTATGTGACATGATATCTTACTTTACATCTTATCATATTTTGTGTTAGTTTGCTAGATTTATAATATGTTTCTATGTGTAGCTTAGTTTTTGCCATGCTAGCTCTATTAAATATGAGAAACTTGAACTAAATCTTGTCAATGTTGGATCTTATGACTAGTTTTGCTCTAGCTATTCTCTTATGATTCGTGCCATGTCAAATAGGATAAGTTGAGTCTTAAACCTACTTTGAGCTTTAGTTGGCTTAAGCCTACTTTGAGCTATCCTAGGCATTTGCGGCTCGGGTCGGGTATACCTAGGAACTAAGAAGTAGCTCATTATTCTTGAATTGAAAAAATAAATCTAAAAACCTCTTTTTGTGCAAAAAAAACTGATCTCACTAATTCTTTTTCATGAGACAGCTTATCATTGCACTAGCCATGAACTTAAGAGGAGTTTTGGATGACCAAGACTACTCTCATATGTTTCTTACTTGGGTGGCCGTAGTAAGGTCTGAGATTTAGCACATGGCTAAGAAAGCAAAATTATAAAAAAAAAATGGTTAACCCTTAAGAGGCAGTTGTGAATGGCTCTTATTCTAGACTTGCTTTACTAAGATAAGACCAAAATATGTTTAAAAATACCAATTGTGCTAATTATGCTCAAAATCAATATGCTTGAATAAAATGATTCAACATTGAACTTGAAGTACTCTAAATTGACTCAATTGTAGCTTTTTAGTTTTATTTAGTTTATTAATATGGCTAGGCTCATTTTTGGATACCTTTGGCTAAACTATAATCTTGAGAAACTTGGCATGCTAAAAATCTATTTAATTTCATATTATTACTTATTTGGTTTCAACTGTGCTATATATGATTTGCTATGATCTAGAATAACTACATCACATAATATAGCTTGGTGTAATACGTGTAAAGTCACTTTAGATAATCTTTATGGCTCCTTTAAGCTAAAAATGTATAAATTGCAATGACTTCAATTCATTTATGCTCTATCCTCTTCTATGCATAAAAATTAGTAAAAATGCATATCTAAAGCATGATTTGGAGTTTTTATGCAAAATATTGCTAAGTTAAATCTTTAATATTTTGTTGTGATTCTCTTGATCTTTTATCTTTTCTCACCATTACCAAGATCAAATAGAACAATTAGTCTCTTCTCACCATGACCGAGATCAAACAGAACAATTATTCTTTCATATGGATCTATAATGAGATTTCCAAATATTTTGGTGGATTTGAAGCTTTTTGTAGAAAACTTGCTATTTTAAGTAGTTTCACTCCATTTCTGCGTCGTTTGGTCATTTTCATAATTTTCCTCTCTATGTCTAAAACCACCTCCTACTTGCATTTTTGAGAAATTGCCAATGGATTCATCAAGGGGAGATTGAAGGATCATGTGAAAAGGTCTATGATTATGTTGTGATAAACCATTACCATTTTGAAAGAGTGAAAGTTTGAATTTGTAACTTTGTCGAATTTTCTAGATTACCTATAGACCTGGTGGTCTGACTGGCTAGAGGTGGCGGTCACACTGCCCAATACCAGCAGTCAGACTTGCCTCTCCTAGCATTTTGGCTAGTTGCCTCTAGAGGTCATACCAGCTAGGGTAGGTAGTTTGACCGACTGAGGTGTTCCAGTTAGCTAATTTTGGAATTTTGGGAAATTGGGGATTGTTATGAGTTGCTTTGATCTAGGTCTGTGTATATGTGTTGCATGATGCATGTTACAACTAAGTGGGTCAAGTTGTGCAGAACTTGTGCCCAAAAATGATTTTCTTGTCTTTGGATGGGTAGAGTAGCTTGGAGTCAACCATGGTCAACGATAGGCATTGAGGCTATGCTTATGGAGGAGCCGAGACCCAGAACAATCAAGGATGTCGGGTGAGATGGCTGAGCTCAAGCACAACATGAGAAAGGCAAGAAATATTGAAGAAAAGTTAGAGCGATAAGTTGCACCATGTAGCTTGGTCGGTCCAAGTGAGTCATGGTCTAGTGGAACTAAAATAGGAGAGACTTGTCAATGCGTGACAAGCATAGCGATTACATGCAATGGAAAATGAAGACTAGGTCAAGAAAGAGTATTTTGGTAAGTTGATTAAAATACTAAAAACTACCTTAGATTAAAACCATGGTGCTTGAGTGGTGCTTGAGAGAGCGGTTTAGATCAAGAAGCTAAGAAGATCAAGTTGGATCAAGGCTAAGGGCTTAGCAGATTTAGACTTATATACTTTGAAAAAGCACACAAGTGTAGTGTGTGAGTAAAACCAGAGTTGTGTGGGGTTATGTGTGAGTAAAACCAGAGTTGTGTGGGGTTAATGGATTTTTCCCATTTATACTAAGTGGATAGTATTCATTAGGATTTAGATGGGACTGGTTGCCTTGTGTATTTAATGGGCTGGGATTGAGACTTGATAATTAACCATCTAACCTTTACTCATTGAAATCAAGAGTACTAGGGTTATGGTTTGAGAAATGTGTGTGTTGTAGTGTGTTCCCTTATGCTCCAAGTGAAGTGGTTGTAAAACCTTCATTCTCAAGTAGTAATATATCAACTTGATTCATCTCCCATGGATCCCTCTTGTTTTGGTTGATTTGCTCTTAATTTAGTTGGTTTTAATCTTCTCACTTCCCTTCTTGATCTTGTTGGATAGTATGGATGAGTTAGTGATGGAGATGCTTTATGAAAATCAATATCCATCCATCTAGGCATCAGGTTTGGCAAGTTTTGAAGTTACTCATTTTTTGTTGGATTTAGATCACTCGAGTGATTTCTTGATCCAATTTTTTTGCCTCGATTCCTTTGGTGTTGTTGCTTGCTGTGACATATGAAAATACATCTAAAACTATCTTAGTCATGATCTACCCACGAGCAAATCATGTTCATTGTTTTTGGTTTTTGCCCAGTTTTGATGCAATATTCCTTCAAATAGAAAAATGTCACAACTTTAACAATGATTCTCTCGACCGTTAGTTGAAATAGGTTCGTGGCATCCTAGAGAAAGTGTATGACAAGTTTCAAGCTATTTGGATCTATGGATAAAAAGTTTCATAAATTTTTGTTTTTAAAATAGTGTTGTTTTTAATATTCCTGTGCTGATTTTACTATATCGGTCTGGCCAACTACTATTTAGTAGTCTGACCAGGTACTGTTTATCCGGTCTGACCGATTGGACATGTTGAGGGTTTTTTTGCTTAGTTTTCACTTGGTTTTTTGTATGGTAAGTGGTATTTGATCTTCATAATTTCTCATAGCTATTCAAGGCACCATTTAGCCCTCCTCTGTTGCCATACCAGTCCTACATGCTGATTGGTTAACGTGCTACTTGCACAGCGACCATGTCGGGCACGAAGGATATGGTAGTAACGACGACAACATCCCACCCCAAGTGCTTGAAATGGCTATTGTTAGGAGCTTTCCCGAGATGGGCCTGTCGTAATCTAGGTGTGCTTACAGAGAGCCAATGCAAACTAGACTTGAGTGGGTTGACAAATAGCTAGCTTCGCCTCAATTGTGCCATGACATGTTCAGGATGGGGAGGGGATGTTTCCAAATGCTACACATTACGCTAGTCATCACTATGGGCTGCAGTTGTCGCTAGGCATGACCTCTAGGGAAGCGTTGGTGATGTTCTTTATGGATGGTATGTGCACCACAATCCAACACTCAAGTTCGCAATAGGTTTGCACATTGGGGTCAACTGTCAGCCTAAAGTTTCATCATGTTCTTGATTGCTTGTGCGCCATGTCCGCAGACAACATGCAGTTGACAGATCCAACTTTTAGTACTGTGCACAAAACATTGAGGGATCCGAGATTTCACCCATTCTTCTCCGGAGCCATAGGAGCCATCAACGGGATGCACATTGTAGTCATAGTGCCTACCAATATGTGAGTAATGCACACAAACTAGCATGATCATACAAGCCAAAATGTAATGGTCGTATGCGACTTCGACATGAGGTTCACATTCATATTTGCTAGATGGCCCCAGGCAGCGCATGACAAGCACATCCTCCTAGACACGTTGGTCAGTTACGCCCATGTGTTTCCTCATCCTCCCCCTAGTTAGTAAACTATCTCGGTCACTTACTTCATTTAGTTATTTTTTAGTCAGTCCTTCTCATGCATGATTCCTATATTGATGACGTAGGGAAGTACTACTTGGTCGACTTAGAACATCCTAATAGGATGGGATATCTACTGCCATTCAAGAATTGGTGGTACCATGTAGCCGAGTTCACAAATGGTCATCAGCCGTGTGGGTGCAAGGAGATGTTCAACTACCTCCATTCCTTCCTGCGGAACATCATTGAATGTGCGTTCAATGTGTGGAAGATGAGATGGCATATCCTATAGCACATCTTTGCCTTTGACGTGGCGACCCAAAAAAGATAATTGCCACAATAATGGCCTTGCACGATTTCACAATAGATAGTAGGTCAAGCAATCGATATTTTGAAAATCCCCACTTGGGCCTAGAGTATGTAGGAGCTGAACTAGACATCACACCTGATACAGGTGTACTTCCGTCGAGGGAAGTACCTTATGGATCACGTGTGTGATGCCATTGTGGACAGTCTCATCGTGTGACATGATTCCGCATGCCCCTCACAACTCCTTCATGTAACGAAGACTTCTAGGACCACATGTAGTACGTATAACCACATGTACGCATGTATGTTTGTACTTGTGTATGTTTGCCTGTTATGAATGCATGTACTTGTCAAAGGCCGTGTGTATGTTTTTTGTGCACTCTACATGATTAGTTCGTAATTACATGTGTTCATTTGTATGCTCTCAAGGCCGTCAGCTATCACAAATCAGCAAAAAGCCAAAAGCCACCAGGACAAGAGAACACTACAGCTTTCCATCAGCCATTAATATTCATTAGTCGTAACCAAAAGCCACCAGCCGAAGCTAAAAGACACCAGCAAAAGCCAAAAAGAACATGCCCTAACACTTCTGGACAATACTATAGTAATTTTTATCTAAATTCTGCAGCATTTTGATCTAAATTATTGGCATCAGCTAGGATTCTATATCTTGTATGGCCAGGTCTGAACTCTAAAGACATGAGCATGACAATTAGAACTATAGGCTTAGCTGTGATAGTGAGATGGACAACTGGAAAAGAGGAATTATCTTTTGTTGAACCATAGAATTACATTGCATAAATATCATTACAGACATTAGCAATAACAGGTATGAGAAAATGACAAGCCAATTAGACTGGCCAACTATGTTTCTTTTTATAAGCAGCAGACTGAACTGAAAAAAAAACCTTTGCTCATTGACAAAGTTCAGAGTACCAGGCCTTTTTTGCAACCCAATAGTTCAGCAAGTGACTAGTCCTAACTCCTAAGCCACAACCATTCATCCAACATAGCAAATGGAGTACCGCTCATAGCAATAAATATAATTACAACCTTAATCATAAGTCATAAACCATAACCTAAAAGTATAGACCCCAAAAATGAACAATACCATGTCACTTTCCATCCTTACCTAGGTCACTGGTAACTGAACCACAGGAGATAATATCAGAAGGAGCAACGAGGCAGTTTTCACTTTTTAGGACTATGCAGGCCTTCGATGAGCATCAATCAGCATGCATGTTATAGGTTCCCATGCTCAGATTTGCTCCACTATTCTGCAATTCCATCACCAAATATTGTGCTTTGTTGATCCTTCCCACTTTGCAAAATCCATTTATTTATTGCCCTGTTGGTGATGTGATTTGGCTTTACCTGATGCGATAGCATCTGTCTAAGAAATCGAGAAGGCCCATTCAAGTTCCCCCATCCAACAGTAACCTTTGATCAGTGTGTTGTACATCACCCTTGTTGCCTTGTTGGGATCAATCCTTTCCTTGAAACATTCCCATCCTTCCAAATAAGACATTACAGGCTCACAACCCTTCTTGACAAATTCTTCAAACAAGAAAAGCAAGTCCTGCATGGCTGCATGTGATCGCATCCGGCACAACCTATCGTGCCGCCATCTCATCCGAGAGGGCCACCGTGTCGAAGAGACAGCCCAGGGCCTTAGCGACCAGCGAACTCGAGCCTTAAGATCACACATGCATACACAAGAGTAAAACATAGATTGATCTTTGGCGACGTGATATGTCTGTGTCCTTTTCATTTTTCTTATATAGAGAAGCAAAATACAATACTCCATATCCAACGTAGAATCCCACATTAAGAGTTCTACATAAACACAGCTTGACTTCCTTTATGACTGCTCTAAATCCTAGTTACATGCGAACTCTGAATCCTGGCCTTTTATGACTGCTACAGTACTTTGCTTTTCGACTCAAAGCTACAATTCTCAGAGCTACTGTACTCACTTGTAGCTTCAGTACTCACTCGTATGACTTGGTTCGATCGACTCGTAGGACACACTCTGATCGTGGACTTGACCAGACTTGACGTACTCAGAAGACATGCTCTAGTCGTAGACTTGACCAGACCTGAAGAATCTCCTCCTTAAGCTTGTTGTCTTCCGTTGATGTTCCACACATCGATTTTCTCCCTCATCTCTATGAACTTCAATCTTCCAAGCGACTTGGTCAGGATATCAGCAAGTTGGTCTTCTGTGCAAATATGCTACACCTCTATCAATCCTGATTCCATATATTCTCTAACGTAATGGAAATGGGTTTCGATGTGTTTGCTTCTCTCATGGTAGAATGGATTCTTGCTCAATGCAATTGCAAGCTAATTATCGATCTTCAGAGTTACTTTCGTAACCTTCGTCTCTAATATATCAGCCAACGACCATCCCAGTTGTACCCCTTGACATGCTGCTGCACAAGCTGCAATGTACTCCACTTCACACGAGGATCAAGCGAGTACCTTTTGCTTTTGTGAACACCAATTGATCAGGCTCGACCCAAGGAAAAATGCCATGCCTGAAGTGCCTTCTAGTGTCAGTATCGCCAGCTAGGTCACTATCAGAGTAACTGATCAACTCGAAGCTTTCTTTCTTCTTCTCGTAGATATACCCGTAAATCAAAGTTCCTCTCACATACCTCAGTATGTGCTTTATAGCGGTCATAAGCTCCGTAGTGGGCTTCTCCATGTACCTGCTCACCATACCAAATGAGACCACTAAGTCCAGGCACGTGTGTAGCAAGTATTTCAAGCTGCTGACTATACTTCGGTACAAGGTCTTTTCCACATGAGAGTTTGTGCTGTCCTTGCTCAACTTCAGGTGGGGTTCCATCGAAATTTGTGTTGGACTACAACCCTTCATACCACATTTGTCCAACACCTTTGTTGCATATGTGGACTGGTTGAGGGTGATCTTCCTAGAACTCTAACGAATTTCAATACCCATATAATAGCTGAGTAACTCGAGGTCACTCATGGTAAACAATTTCTTCAATTGGCTTTTGAAGCCATTGACCTCTTCGATACTCTCTCTAGTGATGATCAAATCGTCCACATAAAATCTAACCAACAATTCTCTTTTTCTTGGTTCGCTTGTACACTGCGTACTCTAATGAACATCTTTCAAAACCAAGTGCCACCAAGGACTAATCTAGATTCGAATTCCAAGGTCTTGGGACTTGACATAGACCATATAGGGCTTTGTGCAGTCTTAATGCCTTGTGTTTTTCTCCTTTCTTCTCAAATCCTGGAGTGTTAGACCATGTGGATGGTTGTAAATAAAGTGATGATGAATAATTGATGTTTGGATTGCTTTGGATTTTGCGTTTGTGAAAGTTTTGGTCGATCACAGTCGAAGATTTCAAGTTCGAGTGGTTTTTGTCTCGTCTGAGTGGTTTTGCTCTGCTCCAAGTGGTTTCAATCAGCTCCGAGTGGTATTGGTTGCCCCGAGTGGTTTGCTTGAGTTCGAGTGCTTTCATATGGGTCTGAGTAGTTTTGCTTTGCTCCGAGTGGTTTTGGTCTGCTCTGAGTGCTGTCGGATGGGTCTGAGTGACATCAGGAGATCGGGCGACGTTCGAGTGCCATTGGAGTGTCGGATGGTGTTCGAGTAACATCAGAGGTTTGGATAAGTCCGAGTAACATCAGAGCATCAGACTGCTTGCGAGTAGCGTTGGAGGATTAGACGTTGTTTGAGTGCCACCAAATGATCGGACGGCTTCTGAGTGGCACAGATGCATCGAACGGCGTTTGTGTACCACCTGAAGATCGGACAACCTTTGAGCGATGTGATCAAAGATTCAAAGCATGGACCGATCAAAGCTACAAGTTTTTTTGTACGACCAAAGCTATAGTGATCTAGTCAAAACTGTACGGTCAAAAGAATAGTACTCAGAGGTGGACAGTGATTCAGCTGGTACTTGGAAGAGTACTATAGCAGAGCTCGGCTTACATCCACATCCAACTTCGATCACGGCCGACTTCAACCGTGTCTGAACGGCCATGGCATTTCGACTACGGCTTCGACCATGGTAACTCGACTACAGCATTCTGACCATGACAGACTTTGACCACATCCAGCTTTGACCACGTTTGACTTCAGCCATGACAGAGTGACCACTAAAGGTAATAGTAGCTATAGTACTTTTTCATAGTTGTAGCAATAGGTCCTAGTCGGTATTCAATAGCCGTAGATTTTACTAGTCGATAGTTGATGACTTTGCGATCGATGGTCATAGACTTTGTAGAGTGCTGTCATACTCATAGACTTCGTAGTTTGTGGTTGCTGTCTTCAGTTTTTTGGTCAGTTATCGTATACCACGTGATCGGTAGTTAAAGGCTTTGCAATCGGTTGCTGTAGGCTTCACGGTCAGTACTTGTAAACTTTATTGTTGGTACGAGTACTTCACTTCTTGTGATCCTCAAGTACTTGAGTGCTTGTGTTAGACCAGTAGGATGATTGGCTGGTGCTTGGTGGTCAGGTGGTCATGGTACTCGGTAGTCAGAAGGACTCGGTATTCAATGGTCAGTGATTGGTTGTCATACATGTTGCGATCAATTGTCGGAGACTTATGATATGTGATCGGTACTCGATAATCGATACTTGATGACTCTAGTCGGTAGTGATGCTTGTTATTCTTGAGTGTTTTGAGCGGAGCGATGGTATTTTCTGAGTGTTTTGAGCAGAGCAATTGTGCCATATGATCCTGTATGCAGGTTACACAACATAAACTTCTTCTTCTAAATCGTTATTAAGGAAGGCTGATTTGACATCCATACGGTGAACCTCTCATCTGTCATGCGCCATGATCGTAATGAGCAGGTGCACTATCTCTAGCCTAGCAACAGGGGCAAAGACTTCATCGAAATCAATGTCTTGTCATAGAACATATCCCTTTGCAACTAGCCTTGCCTTGTGCTTCACTATCATGCCTTGAGTGTCCTTCTTTAACTTATACAACCACTTTAAGCCCGTACCTGGCATGCCAACACTATGCCTCTTCAGTACTTCTTGCCAGGAGACATTCCGGAAGAGCCGAATTGATGTATAACACATACATCCGATTTCTTGATCTACTTACTTTGGCCAGCATCCTGCAAGTTTTGTCTAAGATCGACATCACTCCTCATTTGACCTCAATCTTGCAACATTCTCGTCCAGTTGACTGAGGCTGATTATATTACTTCTCAGTTTCGGGATGTAGTAAACATTCGTGAGGCTACGATGTTCACCCATAGAACACTCTAACAACACCGAGCTCCTTCCTTGCATCTTCACAGCCAAACCATCTCCAAATTTAACCGAACCTTTTATAGTCATATCAATCTCAGCAAACTTCTCCATACAGCTAATCATATAGTTACTTGCGTCGGTATCTAGGTACTAAGCCTTGTTTTGGGTGCCGCTAAGCTTCGGCACCACCTTGTCTTCGTGTACGAATACCTCCTCTTCAGTCATGGGAACTGTATGAATGAGTTCACATGCTTCAACCATCAACAGTTGGGGATCTCCATCGTTTTGCTTCACAACAAGATTGGCCCTTTCTCTTCGGTTTAGCTTGGACACTCTTTCACAAAGTGCCCATATTCATTGCGGATGAAATACGTGACCTTGGAGTTGTTAGAGTTACGAGGCATTCATTCATCGATGATGTGATAGCCATCGCCTCTGCCTCCACCTTGTCCACGTCCATGTCCCCAACATCTTCCGTTATGACCTCCTCTCTTGATGCTGCTATAGCCCTCATGCTTTTTTTGTCTTTGAGCTCCTTTCTTCTCACTCGTTTTGGGTTAATAGTAGATTATCTCCCCCCATCCTTTGAGTGCCGTCGCCCCTTGAGTCCTTCCTCGAAGGTTTTGAGGTGGCCGATCGCCTCTGTGAGCGACATCGCCAAACTATTCGATCATTCCGATAATCTGGAGGAAACGATCTGGAACCAAACTAAATAGTTTTTCGATGATGTCGCTCTCTTGTAGCTTCATGCTGAGATAATGGATCTCACTTACCAACATGGTGAGTTTCATGGAGTACTCGGTGATCATCTCCGCGCACCTATATGCAACTTGCTCAGTTGTCATTTTAGCACTTGAGCGCGTGCCTTCTTGATTCGATCTTCGCCTACTCACATCTCCTTGAGTGCGTTCCTAGCTTCTTTGACCGTCTCCTTCTCCGTGATTGACATCATCACATCGTCTGCCATAGCTTACGAGATGGCCACCATTGTGCCTTGATCCCTATCATCTTCATCGTCTCCATCTTTGATCATCGACCATACTCCTAGGGAATGCAAGATTATCTTCATCTTGACGACCCATATGTTGTAGTTCGTTTCGCTCAACATCGAGTATTAGATCGGGATCAAGGCACTTCTTCCCGTCGGCTTGACGACTACACCTGACTTCGATGGATCAAGCTCGTTGCCTGTGGTCTTTATGAGCGCGCTAACTTCAATGGATCACCCGCATTGCCGGCCATTGTTTCGCTCCCTTAGGCTTTGATACCAATTGTTGGAGAGATAGCCTAAGGCCTTAGCGACCGACGAACTTGAGCCTTGAGATCACGCACGCGAACATAAGAGTAAACAACAGATTCATCTTTGGTGATGCGATACGTCTGTGTCCTTTTTGGTTTTTTTATATAGAGAAATAAAATACAAGACTTCGTATCCAACGTGCCATCCCACGTTAAGAGTTCTACACAAACACATCTTGACTTTCCTTTATGACTACGCTAAATCCTAGTTATATGTGGACTCTAAATCCTGACCTTTTATGACTGCTACAGTACTTTCCTTTTTGACTCGAAGCTACAGTACTCACTCGTAAGACTTGGTTCGATCAACTCATAGGACACACTCTGATCCTGGACTCCATTAGACCTGATGTACTCGGAAGGCATGCTCTGATCGTGTACTCGACCAGACCTAAAGTACTCGCGATCTTGGTTTTGATCAGACCTGAAGACAACTAGATTAACTCGTCACACTGTCTCTTCCATTCAGCGAGCGGGGCACAACCCTAATAGAAAGCACATTGTAAGTGATGGCATTCGGGTTGAATCCATCGACCAGCATCTTATACTGCAGCGCCAAGGCACAGCGATGTCTCCGGCCATGCAATGTCGATCAATCATTGTATGGTGGAGTATGTGACAAGATTCAGCGGCAGCTCTCTCTCGGCCATTTCATCGAACATCCTGACAGCATTTGCGCCTTTCACAGGCCCCGCAGGTTGCGCTAGAGGCTGTTGGGGTCCAGCTCGCCGCCCCTGCGCATGCGGTGAAGCATCACAGCAGCCTCGCCAACGTCCACAACGCAGGCCTGGATGGCCCTGTTTCAGGAGAGCATGTCGGGGCACAGCATAGGCCAGGCGCGGCGCTCGTCGGCATGGCGGCAAAGGGAGAGGAGTGCGTCGAGGAGGCGGTTGAAGGACGGGAGGGAGGAGAGGGGAGGTGGGAGAAGGGCAGGGAAAAAATTTTCGTTTTGCAAAATTTTTAGAGGACAATAAGTGGGACAAAGGGAACATTTTGTCAAAATGTTCAAACATTATTTGAATTTTTTTTGATGAAATTTAACTAAAATTTAGATAAATTTCAAATGAGGATAAATTTGGCCAGAATTCGACCGAACGGTGTTTCTTTTAGAGGGTAACAAAAGCAGTGAAATAAGCGAAATTTCGCTGAAATTATGAACCTGGAGAAGAGGCAGAGCGCGCGGACGGTCTGATTGCCGTGGTCTTGTTGCCCTGCGCGGCGCCCGAGTCGGTCGTTTTTTTGTGTCAAATCTCATGTACAAATGCGCGTTTGCAAATGTTGGCGGCGTGAGGTTGTGCCGCGCCGTGCCGGACCCCGCGTGCTGGCTGCCACCCCCCGCGCGATGCCTCATCTGCCCGTCGCGCCGGCCGCGCGCAAGACTTGGAATCGCTTGGGTAGTAGTGTTCCAAGGAAAAACAAAACAGTGAAGCTGCACAGGTCCAAGTATTCAGTCAACCTCGGCCCGCATGGATGCGAGCGACGTGCCGGGTTTGGATCGAGAGAAATCGACGAGTTCTCCGTGCACCGCGGACGCAGAAAGAATGGCGCCTCGAGGGATGGATAACAATGCGACGATGACGATGCTTTCTTTCTGTGCCATTTTGAGCTGCGAGAGACGTCGTTGCGTTTTCCTTCAAACGAGATGTTCTTACGCCTTATGCAATTCGCCTTCTACATGCAGTACAGTAAACAATCCAAAACTGTGTGTTCTCTCATCCTTTGTGGGAAGGAACTATCTGAACAAACAGATCAAATATTCTCTACAGAAACAAATGGAACAGTCAGGGCTAGTGCGCGCGTGCGAAGCGCCAGCTACAGTGCCGGTACGGCGCCGCCGCCGCGGCGGAGCGCGTTTGTGTAGTTGAGGATGGAGTTGAGGCGCTGCAGCTTGAGCTCCTCCCGGAACTGCCGGATGAACAGCTCCGCCCGCGCGTTCACCTCCGCCTTCCCTTCCACCTCTGCTCCCCGCCCGCATGCGCGCGCGCGCCGCTTGACCTCCGCCACCTTTGGCAGCTCCCTCTTCCTCGGCCTCGCCACCGTATCGGCGGTGGCGGCGACGGCAGCTGGTGGTGACTGCCGCGCATGCGCATGACTCAGCCGGGCCAGAGCGTATGCCTCGTCCAAGCTGATGGATTCCTCGTTATCCTCTGCCTCAGTCTCTTCCTCCTCGCTCTCTGACGCCGACTCCACCGCGTCTGCAGCCGCCGCCGTTGTTGCGACAGGCGCGCTCGGTGCCGCGGTGGTTGCTGACGCGCCGCTTTCTCCGGCCATTGGTGCTGGCTCGGGTTTGCCGATCTCAGGCGCCACCCTGCTTACCAGCCGCTCCTCCTCTGCTTCCTGCTCCTGGCACGTGTAGTCGTACTGATCTTGGATGTGGCAGAGCTGCGACGCCGTAGTCGGCCATGGAGTGGAAGGAGAAGATGGAGATGGACCGGAGGCGCTCCATGACGACGGTCGAGGCGGTGCGAGCGAGCTTGCGCCGTGTCGCCGGCGCACGGCCGCCCTGCTCCCCCGGGACATGACTGCGATGGCGCCGACGACGACGTTGAAGAAGATGAACCACGCGGCCCTCGGGCTGAGCCACGGCGACATCGGCCACCACCAAAACTCCACCGCCATGGAATTCCGAATCAAACACCTCTCTCTCTCTCTCTCTCCGCCTCTCTGCCTCTGTGTTTCCTTCTTGCTCTTGCTCTGCTCGGTGATGCGATGGCTCAGGTGAGCTGTGTACGCGTATATAAAGGCTCTTGAGTCTGAACTCTGAGTCTGCGATGCAGTGACAGCTTCTTGGCTGTGTCAATAAACAATCGAAGGGAAAAGAAAACTTACGAAGTGAGAACACCCAGAACGGAAAGCCGCATTTCCGACTGCGCTGCGTACGGGGTTGTTCTTTTTACTTGGGCTTGTAGTTTTTAGCTGTGATTTATGATTTTTAGATTATTTATACGAGAGATTACAGAGTAACACAAACTCATGTGCGGTTTTTATCAATATAAATGAAGTCAGTAAAGTATGTATTACAATTAACTAGTAGATTTTATCTTAAAAAATATTCTGTTTAAAATCTAGTTATTATAGAAAAATCGAAAAATAACTTTTAAAAGCTAAAAAAAATAGGATCTACATTCGCCACGGTATACAGTAGTTGTCAAAGGTTGGCGCCACTGTCGCTTCTGCTTGCTGTGCATGTGTGGTTCATGCAAGTTGGAGCGATTTTTATTAGGCCAAGTTGGCAGCAACCAGCGAGAAGATTCGCTTCAAGGATTTAACACTAACGATGTCAGTAGCTTCTCTATCTTGCGCGTCCATGCATGCACGTGTTGCTCTCGGATGTTTCTACCTTAATTACCAGGATACTCCACGCCATTGACCTCATTCTTCTACGTCTTTACTTTACGAAGGACCATATCAGAATATTGAGAAATATCATGTTGCATTATTGTTAATATATGTTCAGATAAAATCTAAATTTGTAAAAGATTTAGATTTTCAATATGTTGATTTGAGACTCCGCCAGTGAGAGTGCCTAGTGAGTTATCTAACCGGTTAGTAGGTGACCATCAGACCAGCCGCACTTGACTTCATTGTTCTTCGTCTTTATGTTTTTTTACCAGTACGTATGTCCTAGTGATGAGTACGTACATGCTGCCAACCAGACTAAAGGGGAAAATGTCGCTACTGCCACCAAGCGTGATGGTAAACATCCCAATGGCTTGTTTTGTTTGGATGGACGGAGATTACACATAATTCCTACGTATTATTAGCGCAGGAACACTGTACCAAAGTCCATGCCAATCCGTAGAGATTGGGTTTACTACTTTCCCATCAAACTTAACAAGCCTAATTACATTTAGTAGAATCTTGTGAGTGTTGTCTAAGAAAAATTAACACAGCACATATTTTGCATAATATCATTTTCTTTTATCTCGGTCAAATTACACACACACACATGTCTAAAAAAAATATACATATCATATCTAAAAGTCTTATATACTCATGTACTACATATACATGCCATCCATTACACAAGATACTCCCCATATGGTGATATATGCTTTGTAGGTTTTATTACAAAGTTTTCGTTTCTCTAACCTTGAGAAGATTTCATTTTTAGACTATCCTAACTTATTTGGGATAAATTTTTTTTTATTGTTGTATGTGTAGATTATATATATTATATAATTAACTGAGATATTATGGTACTCTAACACCATAATTTTATATAGGTATTTTCTACTATGTATCACGTGAGAAATTTTTTGATTTTTTGGATATCAAGTTTAACTAGTTTATTTATTAGCTTAAATAAGTTTGAATCAAAATTTGAACTAAAGTTGCTTTCTTACGGTAGTTTATTTATTGGTATGTGCTGATATATATATATATATATATATATATATATATATATATATATATATATATATATATATATATATATATATATATATATATATATATATATATATATATATATATATATATATATATATATATATATATATATATATGGGAGGGGCATGCTGATATATAAAAAAAGCGGCGCGAGGCGTCTTGCATACGAGAATGGGAAAAAATATACATTCTTTCATTTGCACATAACGCGCATACACGCCGTTATATATACTAGCCACGTAGGCGTGGCGCCACGCCACGCCAGCCACCGTGTGGACCGAAGTAAAAGAGACGACAATTTGCAGGGGTTTAATAAAAAAATCGAGGACACATGCGTAATTTAGGAAAAATCGAAGGTCTTTTTCGCAAAAAACCGAGGACCTGTACGTAAGTAAATAAGGACCTATACGTAATTCTGGAAACCCGCGGGGCGCAATCAAAAATTTTCTTAGGAAAAAACTTGCAGGGACTTTTTCGAAAAAATCCAGGGACCTTTTCGCGAGAAAAAAGGACCTATACGTAATTTTCGGAAAATCGGAGGGAATTGCCTCCCCCGGCCGTACGCCAAAACGGGCGACACGCGCCGGCCGGGGGGAGCGCGGGGGCGACGTGGCTCGGTGCGGGGGGCGGAACCCCCCGGCTTTACTTCGGTTACGATGTATGTACGTATGTATGCGGCTTTAGTTTGCAATCTTGGTCTGTATCTCGTGGAACAACTTGCTTTTAGTCAACATGTGAAGGTCGCATTACATTGTTCCGCGTTAGAAAAGTGGCGACCAGTCCAGCGTACTCGGTAATTGGCTATCCTTGTCAGCATCTGCCGCTGCGCGTAGACATGCAGGGGCATGCAAATTGGGAAGCATGCAAGAAACTCTCGCTTGGTTGGACCAGCAGGCAAGGCGTCGTCCGGAACGCCCAATTTTTTTAGATATCTGTGAGAGTTAAATTGTTTCTAGTTGAATTCTTACGTTCAAATGACATCTAAATTTTCCATAGATATTTTATAAGCTCGTTTGTAATTTTTTTAAAGACCGTTTGTAAATGTTCAAGTCTTCCAAAAAAACTCAAGAAATATTTTTTCCAATATTTCAAAAGGATTGTCTACATAATAGCAGTCTATAAAGTGCTAATATTATGACCTTCTGGGTAATTTGGTTGTTTGATACATTGTGCTATGTGATGTTAGCCGTCTTTTAGGGATGTGATGTTAGCTGTTGGGGCCGGTGGTTTGTATTTTTTTTAAAAAAAGACCGTTTGTAAATGTTCAAGTCTTCCAAAAAAAACTCAAGAAATATTTTTCCAATATTTTAAAAGGATTGTCCATATAACAGCAGTCTATAAAGTGCTTATCTTCTGGGTAATTCGGTTGGTTTGATACGCTGTGCTATGTGATGTTAGCTGTTGCTAGGTGTGGGGAAAACGTGAGGAGTTATTTAATACTTGTTAGGGGCTAGTGATGGGGTCACTATTCTAGTGTTCCTTTCTTTCTTTTTCCTCATTTCGGACAGCCTTTCGGTCCGGAATGAAGTCCACAATAGAATGCAGTTCTCCATTTGGTCCGTTCCTTTTTCTTTACAGAAAGGTTAAGGGCTTAAGGCGATGCTTAGCATGTTTATTGAATTATACTCCATTTTGGCTGCACCAAACACACCTTTTCTAAAAAAAAGAGTGATAAGGTGCATGAAGGAATTGAGCCTAGCTGGGTTGTAGAGTTTTAGAGTCCTCCCGGCCTTGAATTTAGGTGTCTTTTTTTTTCTTATTAATGATAAGATATCTGGAGCCTGGTGCATGCATGTATGCATGGAAGATAAGATAGGACCAGGATGGTTTTCAATTGGGGATCCCAACTCGGATGCTGTTACGTGCTTTTTTTTCTCTGAGGTCCCATTTAGAACGGGAAATATTTTCAATTCCTACGAGAATTGAACTGTTTCACGTGAAATTTCTATGCAATTTTTGTAAAATTCTTGTGTAATTCCTGTAAAATTCTTATATTCCATACGAGGCTGATCAGATGTCATGCATGTAGTATTTGATGTAATTTGAACGGTTTATATAGGCCCTTGTTTTTCCAAGCCTGGTCAGCCCCCAATCGCGGTCACGGCTAGGCTAAAAATGGTTAGGTCTAGTTTCACGCAGGTAGTGACTGTTTCATCGTTCTATATTGAATATGCTGAAAAAGTGTTTTTCTAGAGTATGCTGAGAAAATTAGGGTTTTTTTTCTCCTTCATATGTTCACTGTTGCAGCTGCGATATGATATCCTGAACTTCAACTAGACCTGGGCCTCACTCAAGAAGGAAATCATCGCCCTCACGATCCATCCAATTGGTGGGTGGTCAAACTGATGCTAAGTGCTAATTAAGACATAAATCTTTGAGCTGGCAAGACATGGGGAATTATTGTGAAAAGTATAAAAGAAATGGTAAAGGCAAAGGGAAGAACTGTTTGGTGGCCGTATGTCCAATGGCAAAAAGGCATGCATCAGACATGATTTTGTAACTTTTGATTCGGATTTAAGCACTTCAGATTGGGATTTTTTTAAGAAAAAATGAACTTTTAACTGCAGTTTAAGAAACTTTCAGTTGGAGTTTAAGAATTTTCAATTGAAATTAAAAAAATTGACCTCTTGAATGAAATTTAAGAAAGTTTTAATTGAGTTTCGGGGGAAATATTTTATGAACTCTCGAATGGGGTTTAAGAACTCCTGCAAGTGTAGTGCAATGCAATTCATACAGGGATTTGGTGAGCACAAACGTAAGATTTGGGGGCAATAATAACCACCTAAACCTAGGGTTTTAGGCAAGAGTGGGCCAAAAGAAGTCCATGCCGTGCTAAACACTAGTGAGGCGTGTGTGTTGTGTGGGGGAGGGGTAGTCAAATAGGGGAGGAGAGAGGAAGAACATAGAAGTGAGTGGGAAGGAGAAGGGAGCGGCGAGGAAGGAGGCAGCAAAGCGGAGAGGAGAGAATCACGTGGGTGGGCTTGCTCCTAGCGGGTGCGCCCCGAATAGGAGAAAACGAGATCGAGCGGTGGTTTGGTGGTGGCGTGGGGATCCAACCGCGTCGGTTTGTTGCATTCCTTGCAAATCTCCATTCAAAAACAATTATGAAAGGCAGAGGCGATCTAGCGTGTCCACACGATTCAATTCTAAAGCGTACAACAGCAACATAAAACAAAGTAGTAACTACAAACATTTTTGCTTCTAACTTTAGGCAGCCGTTTACCCAAAATATAGAATTAGTTGGCATGCCAACAAGTGAATTGGGAAGCATGCATCATCATGTTGACCATGGACAAACAAAACCAAATTAACGAACACAATAACCACAAGTTATTTGGCTATAGACTAATTACAAGGCTATGCTGTGTGCGCGATGATCTAATTCTCGTTCATTACCTTGTTATGCTCAAATGAACGAGATCAAGATACATCATTATTTGGCTATAGGCTAATTACAAGGCCAAATCTCCACACCATATTATTAGTAAAAGGAAAAAAAGTTCACTTCACAATCCCGAACTCTAGTCTCGATTCGATTTCAACCCTAAACTCTTAAATCGTTTGAATTAGAATCTCAAACTATCTAAACCATCCACTTTACCCCCTTGACTCAAACTACAGTGGTTTTGTCTGGCGTGGCACCAATGCGCTGATTTCAATGTACACATACACGTCCGCGTCAATTGCCACATCCTTCTTCCTCCCCCTCTCCTCTCTCTCACCTTCCCTTCCCTAGATCTCATCACCATGGACCATGGCGCCTCCATGCACCTCCTCCTGTTGCTTCTCATCCTCCTCTCTGTTAGTGCCACCTCCCTCTTCTATCAAGTGGAGGTGTGCCCTTGTTGGCCCTCCTCCTGTGTCAGCGCCAGTCATCGCAGCTAGAGCCTCTAGATTATTCATCTTAGTGTCCATGATTTCCTTCATATGGCGGCAAACGTAGAATCCACATACGTTGCCCTGTAGCTGCTGGTGGCACTGTAAAATATATAGAATTACATACATAGGTATTGTCTTCTAGAGGCATTATAACAAAGTGTGATATAAGATTGTTGTGTTGTAGCGGGTATTGGAAATCGCGTGTTGTGTCGCAGTGTGTCACTGGACTCATTATGTGTCCCTCCTAGGGCAACATAAGCAGTAAACGATCTACGTGATTCCAAAAAAGTTAGCCCCAGCCATTGCAAATGAAGGAAAGATTACAGTAGAGTTATGTATAGAGGAAATGAGTTTACCTGTTAATTACTTCTTGCACATGATTGAAGTTGTGGTTGCCCCTAAGTAGGGAATCAAGGTATATTACCTTGCTCCACTTTGGTACAATCACAATCAAAATCCAGTGAGACCAGTCATGTGTGTATCCATAGTTATTAATCCTAAATTCATGTTGCATATAAAGTACAAATGAAACTTGTGTGGCAACTAGTGAAGTACTTACCCTTGGTTAAAAGATACCATTTGTGTTGATAGATTGCTCCGAGACCAAGTGTGGGTCGAGAAAACCCACCGGTTGTCGCCGTCGCTGGACTTGTTGGATCATGTATCTATACATAAGGAAAGAGCAATGGCATTTGTCGGTATGACATGAATGTAGAACTTCATTGTACAGTACACTTATAGTGTAAAGCATCGTAGAAGTGAGACGTCGAGTTCGTCGAGATTGAATAGTAAGAATAAGTCTTCGAATGTCACGACAAAGTAGCCCGAGTCATGGAGGAAATGCGCCTCCATATATTTCACAGTGAATCCGCTCTACCGGTTTGGCTTCATGTTGGACCTTTGCATGTATCAGGTATGCAATGTATTGCAAACCAAACCAAATCGGGGTAATTTTGACTCGGGGACCAATGAAACTCCTAGAATGAACTTCCATGGCTCGGGACGCACCTTAATTTTCTTCACTTGAGTCTTAGAGCCTCGCTTATGATACGTTTTCAGCGGCATCTGCACGGGAGCCGATGCAATAGGCTTTGAAACCGGAACTGGAGGTGGAGCCATCGGAGCTAATGTGACAGGTCTAGGGCGATGTCCCTCTTGGGCCACTGGATGTGGAGATTGTGGCACGGACGAGTCGAGGGCGATGTCCCTCTTGGACCACTAGGTGAATGTGTGGACGACATCCCCTAATGTCATAATCTCTTTGTTTGGGGGTTTCCCAAGAGGGACGGTCTTAAAAATATCATTAATCATGTCCACCTGAACCTTTATGGAATCGGTCTCTACTTGTACACCGTGCACCAGCATCCCTGGCAGCCATGGATATGCCATCCCTCGCCTAGTGTCAATTGGAATAGAGCCAACAAGCCTGACTTTGAGGATGTAAGCCGTGGGCTCCTACATAACGATACAAGATGAGCTAAGGCGTCCACCAGAGAGATCTATGTAACATTCTAAAGAGGTACATTACCTGAATGTTGTCGATAGGAAAGTGGACGTCGCTATGTTCAGTAATTCGTGTGGACGCGCAGCTACTGTGACGTTGAGGGGGACTGCGTACTGCACTAACAGGGGTGGGTTGCGATTGGTTGCAGACTTATCTCAGTTCTTCCCTCAATGAATCTATCTCTCCTTGAAGTGAGGCAGTCTGCTCTTGAAGTGAGGCATATAGTTGTTCCTGAAGTTGAGCACGAAGCTCCTGTTTTATTTGATTGTTGCGGTAGGCCTTGGATCTCTTCCTACTCCTGTGTGTCTCGGAGTCATTTGGAAATCCATGCCTCCAAGATACGTAAACCCCCAAGCCTCGTGTGCAACCTGGGTGTTCCTTGTTTCCTGAGACCTGTGATAGTACATCTCTCTCCCTGTATTCATGAAAGGAGTCTTGAGAAGATTCGATAGTCAATGATTGCTGTAAGAGGCAATCATATTATTTTTGAACCCATGAAGTTCAAGAGGTATTAACAACTATGTAGTTTAACATATCTTACCAGGCGTTGGGACACATCCTCATCTGTGGGGTTTTTGAAAGAGATACCCGAAGACGTGGTTGATGACCTTACTCTTAACCAGTTTCGAGCGCGCTCGTTTGTGATCCCGGCAAATTACGGGGAGGCCTCCGATCGGACTTTGATCTCATCCTGCATCGTCCACTGCGGGATTTTACCCGCATACCTAACAGTGTCGAGTCTGTGAGGGTGAGTGTTTTGTGACTAGAGAGCCTTGTGTGCCGTACTTTGTTTTTCAAATTCGGTCATTGTCTTCATCTGTACAAAGGCCTCCTATGTTTCCGGCGACACGAAAGCATACCTCGTGATGGGCGTGAGATCCTTTGCCACGTACTGCGTGACAAGAGTGCTCTTAAGATTCTTCCATGCTTTTCCCATTGCGAGGAGTGCGTGCCATTGCACGAGTCTCTGTACTTCTGCTGGAATATCGAATGAATTTGTAATTTCCTCCCATAGCTGATCTTTCTGATCCTTTGCCAAATCTTTCCAGCTTGCTATGGTGATGGGGACCCGTTGCTTTCCAATTATCCTGCGGGTAGTTCGCAATGATGCCGCTGCTTTCTTTGGTTCGAGAGGGACCCCATTCGGAGATATCACCATGATGGTTATTCGACCCTCTGGCCTTTTCGATACTCCTTGGCCATGCTTAGTTATCCCAATCTTGGGAGTGTGAGACCAGATGAAGATGACGACGACGACTGTGTGGACGCCATCTCTCTTCTAAGAAAAAACTAACTGTAGTGAGCTATAGGCCTAAACAAAGTTCTATGAAGCAAATAACATAAACCAGTGTATCCAGTTCATTGAACCGGATACATTGGATTGTGTTACTTACTTCATGCCCTTTGAAGGTCTATGTGGCATATATTATTACTACAAGGTCCCTTTGGAACAGTAACATGCCATTCCAAATAGATCTTGTAGCTAACAAGTGCAGCATATATATCATAAAGTTCTAAAGGTCATAAAACAATTTAGCCAACTATTCAGACAGAGACACAAGATTGACAAATGACAGTAATAGTAAAATTTTTTGGACGACGACTGTGTGGGCGCCATGTCTCTTCTAAGAAACTAACTGTAGTAAGGTGGGCCTAAACAAAGTTCTATGAAGCAAATGACACAAACCAGTGTATCAAGTTCATTGAACCGGATACACTAGACTGTGTCACTTATTTCATGTCCTTTGAATGTCTATGTGGCATATATTATTACTACAAAGTCCCTTTGGAACAGTAACATGCCATTTCAAATAGCTCTTGTAGCTAATAAATGCAGCATATATCATGAAGTTCTAAAGGTCATAAAGCAATTTAGCCAACTATTCAGACAGAGCATAAGATTGACAAATGACAGTAATAGTAAAAATTTAGCCATCAAGTGAAGCATATATCATAAAATACTATTGAGACAGAGGCAAACGGTGTCGGGAAGGAGTGGCGGCGGCGTGAGGTTGAGGCGGCCGGCGTCGGGAGGGAGTGGCAGATGGCGATGGGAGGGACCGACGGTGTCGGGAGAAGTGGCATCGGAAGGGAGCGGTGGCGTCGGGAGGGAGTGGCTGGCGTCGGGAGGGAGGGGCCGGCGTGAGGGAGTGGTGGCGTCACGCGTGAGGGAGTAGTCAAATCTAGCAAAATCTAGCAGTGGCAGTGTCGCGTGCGAGGGAGCAGTTAGATCTAACAAAACCTAGCAGTGGCGGCATCACGCGAGTGGAACCTATATATAGGGAAACTATCATAGACATTCCATAAAAGAACCATATGTGATATGTCGAGTATCACAGACGGTTCTATTTATAGAATTGTCTGTGATATAACGAGTATCACAAATGGTTATATTTACAAAACCGTCTGTGATATTCGAATATCATAGACGGTTCCATAAATTGAACCGTCTGTAATATATCATCATAGATGGTTTCTTCCAATAAACTGCATGTGATAGTTCTCTGCATCTAGAAATCATAAATGCTGGCCATGCAATGTGAAAACGCAAGCATAATCATAAATATAACTATTTCTTAGTTCCTGAGTCATTTACAATTACAATGGAATATAGTTCCATAATTACATGCCAAGTTCCCTAATTATGATTATATTGCAAAAATTTCCAAATAGGTGTTGGCTTTGTGGATCATTTATTACACCTGGCTATTTCGTTTTAAATAGAGCCCTTCAGATGATCGACACGCATATAGCTTGCTTCATCGCTTTGTTCTTCCTCGAGCCTGATGCCGTCTTTGAATGGAGGCAACTCATCAAATTGATTGTACTCTTCCTCATCCACAGCATTCTCAACTCTGATAATCCTTCTTTTTCCCTGAAGAACTACATGGCGCTTCGTATTTGCCGGGTCGGTAACATAAAATACTTGAGCAACTTGCCTCACAAGTACGAATGGTTTGTCTTCGTATCCTACACATATGAGGTCCACAGTAGTGACGCTATACTTGTCGACCTTTACACCCCGTGGGAGTTGGACCCAACGGCACCGAAATAGAGAAATCTTGAAAATCACGTAGTCAAGCTCCCAAATTTCCTCTACAAGCCCATAGTACGAGCTTGGGCCAACGGTACTGACGTGCGCATCATAGGCATCTATGCGGATACCTGAGTTCTGCACTGTGCTCTTTCTATCCTGATTTGTTGTATAAAAAGTGTAGCCATTAATATCATATCCTTGCTATGTCACAATTGTAAATTTTAGCCCTTTTGCCAACCATTGTAGTGTTTCACTTGATGACCTCCTAGTCAATCGCACCTTCAACCATTCGTTGAACTGACGGTTGTGTTATCCAAACTTCTGATTGGCCTGCATTCTCTTGGCGTAGCATGTCCTTGTGCTCTTCAATATATAGAGTCACTTCAGTCATGTGTTGTAAAACCATGAAATGGGCTTAAGCATACGTATTTTGATCTGGAGTTATTGCTTTCCTTCCGATGGTCCCGATACCCTCTAGCCTCCCCTCGTGATGAGATAGAGGTACACCTATCGACTCGACCTGAGCTTTATAGCCGATGCAGAATTCAATGACCTCTTCTGTTGTATAATCTTCAATGATGCTACCCTCCGGTCGACATCGATTGCGTACATAGGACTTGAGAATTCCCGTGTACCTCTCAAATGGGTACATATGACGTAGAAACACGGGGCCGCATATCTTTATCTCTTTCATAAGGTGGACAATGAGATGGACCATGATATCAAAAAATGATGGAGGAAAATACATCTCTAGCTGACATATAGTTGTCACCACCTCGGTCTGCAGAGCATCTAGTCCATCGAGATCAATGACCTTCTGAGCAATTGCGTTAAAGAAATAGCATAGCCTTATGATTGTCACTCAAACCTTGTTTCGTAAAATACTTCTAATTGCAACAGGTAGCATTTGTGTCATTAGCACATGACATTCGTGAGACTTCATTCTAATAAATTTCAAATGTTCCATGGAAATAAGTTTCTTCATGCTGGTGGAGTGACCGGACAGAACTTTCATAACATGTAAGGACTGACACAATTGAGTTCTCTCAGGCTTAGACAGAGTGTAGCAAGCTGAGGGAAGGTACGTCTGACCTTTATCGGTCTCTATCGGTGCTAACTCGGTTCTGATATTCATAGCAATCAAGTCACGCCTTGCGTTGACACCATCCTTTGTTTTATCATGAATGTTCAGTAAGAGACCAATCAAACTGTCACATACATTCTTCTCTACGTGCATGACATCGATGCAACTGCGAACTTTTAAGTGCTCCTAATAAGGCAAGTCCCAAAATATTGACCTCTTCTTTCACATGTTCTTCCAACAGGTCCTCAATTTACGTCCCTTTCTAAGCACAACGTCGATATCCTTGGCTATATCATACACCTCTTTCCCGCTAAAAGGCCTTGGTACTAATTCATCCTCTTTTTTTCCCCATCAAATTGTTTCTTCATCTTGCGGTATGGGTGATACTTTGAAAGGAACCTACGGTGACGCATGTACACAGTTTTGCACGAGTTGTTCAACCACACACTCTCGGTATAATCTAAGTAGTGCGGACATGCTTTAGCTCCTTTTGTACTCAACCCTGAAAGGTTACCAAGGGCAGGAAAATCATTAATGATGCAGAACAACATGGCGCGTAGAGTGAAGTTCTCTAATTTGTCCGCATCCCATACATGTACCCCTTTATTCCACAGTATTGCAAGATTTTTCACCAATTGTGATAGGTACACGTTAATATCATTCCTAGGTTGCTTTGGCCCTTCAATAAGTAGTGATATAAAAATATACTTTCGCTTCATACACAGCCAAGGAGGAAGGTTGTACATGCACAGAGTCACGAGTCAGGCGCTATGTCGGCTGCTCATGTTACCAAAGGAATTCATTCCATCTGTACTCAATCCAAACCTTATATTCCTCAATTCCACACTGAATTCTACAAACATCCTATCGATGTTCCTCCACTGGACAGAATCAGCAACATGTCTTATCATTCTGTCTTTCTTACGCTGCTCCCAGTGCAAACACATCAATCTTGCATCCTTGCAGTTTGCAAATAAACATTTCAAATGGGGAATTACAGGAAGATACCACAACACCTTAGCAGGAGGTCCTTGCTTCACCTTGATGCCCTTCCTATCATCGGAGTCATTTTTACGCTTGTATCGGGATGCTTTGCACACGGACAAACATGTAAGCTAGCATACTCTTTACGGTACAGGATACGATTATTCGGACATGCATATATTCTTTCTACTTCCATTCCCAATGGGCAAAGAATCTTTTTTAGCTTGGTAGGTGATTCTCGGCAACACATTTCCCTTTGGAAGCATGTCTGCTAGGAGACATAACAATGCCGTGAAACTTTTGTCAGACCAACCATTGCTTGCCTTCAATTTTAGTAGTTCTAGAACTGATGACAACCTCGTGTATTGCGGCTTGCAGCCCGGGAACAAAGGTTTCTCCGAGTCCTCTATCAAGCACTCGAATTTACCAAACTCTCTCTCTCACTATAGTTCCCTTCTACATCACGTAGCATCTGATCTAGATTGTCATCCTGCGATCTATCCTCATGATCAAAAGTACAGTCCACAACTAGCATATCGTTGTCTCCCTCGACAATGTCATAACTACCTTTTGTGTACTCTTCTCTTCACCGTGGTTGGTCCAACATTTGTGCCCCTTTCTAAACCCCCCTCGAATCAAATGAGCTTCGATCTGCGCTGAGTTGCTAAACATCTTTAGATTACCACAATCAATGCATGGACAGTACATATATTCCATCCCCTTCAACATATCCAGCTCGGCCACTCTTCTAAAAGCAGACACGCCATTAATGTACTCCTCACTTACATGGTTCTCAATGTACATCCAATTTCGATCCATCTACGCTACATATGTAACAAATGAGTGTAAAAAATGATTATTAGCACTACTATATAGCAAATCAGACTAGCTATACGTACTTACACGTACAGGACATCGATCTATATATATTGCATAGGTATAGCTAGCTAGCCATGTATTCATGACATAATAATGTTAAGCAAGAATATATAGAAGTGAACTACAAGTATTTACGCATTCTGGCCAAATTGAGAAAACTAGCTAACATTATCTTTCTCAACCTAGCTAGCTAGATCTAAACAAAAACGTATCTATCATCTCTTTCAATTACAAAAGTATGCATATAAGTTATTAAAAGAAATTGAGTACTAACCTCTGATCACTAAGAAGACGGCGATATGTTTTCACCGAACTCCCTAAAGCCGGCCGCCGCCTATCGCTCGACCGATGCAGCACAATGAAGATAGATCTGTGTCGAGATCGACCACGTACGCCTAGTATTTAATAGGGGAGATTGTCACTGACAGTTCCAACCACAAACGGTCTGTGATACCAATATATCATAGACAGTTCGTATTAATAACCGTCTGTGCAATATCATAGATGGTTATTAATAGGAACCATCTGTGATGTCTGCAATATCACAGACGGTTTGTTACAAGAACCGCCTATAATGTCCAGAATATCAGAGATGGTTTTTTATATGAACCGTCTGTGTTGTTCGCATCTTTCACAGATGGTTCATAACACGAACCGCCTGTGATGTCTCACTTATCACAGACGGTTCGTGATAAGAACCGTCTGTGAAAGTTCACAGACGGTTATTAAAACGAACTGTCTGTGATGTCTCAATTATCACAGACGGTTTGTTTTAATAACCGTCTATAAAAATATCACAAACGGTTGACACTATAAACCGTCTATGATAGTTTAATCACAGACGGTTCTGTATGAACCGTCTGTGATGTAGCTGTCCAGTATAGCCTTTTTTTGTAGTAGTGATAAAAATCATCTGTGTTGTGACTTATCACAAACGATTTGAAAACCGTCTGTGGTAACCTCATGTCATTACTGACCCATGAACTCAGACGGCTCACAAAACCGTCTGTGATGACTTTTTTAAATCGTCTGTGGTGACTTTTTCTATAGTTGTGGGTTTTGATATACATAGCCTAAATGAAATCTACCAAAAATATGCAAATTTCTAACCTTTGATCCATGTCACAGTTCATGCTCTGGGCGGTGTCTTCCTCAACGACGGCCAAGGGTTAGGGAATGGATTTTGGCCTGGTGGTGGAGGGAGGGGGAGGGGAGGTGGCCATCGGCGATGGATTGGGCGACTTGGGGGAGAAGGTATGTTAGTAGTGGGGGGAAGTTGGTGGAACATGCGCTACAAGCGATGGGAGAGGAGGGGAAAGGGAGTGGTGCCGATGAGGTGAAGGGCGGTGGCACTCAGGAAGGGGGTGGGGCTGCTATGGTGGAGGCAACCGTGTTAGATGCATAGGGGGCGAACGGGGGTGAAGAGGATTTTAATTAGGGTTAAGAGCACTTATCTCAAACCAGCCCAACAGTGTAGAAATTTTTATTTTTTTTTGGAACAAATCATCCAGGTGTTGGCTAGGCACACCCAATAAAAATTGTTGCAACTCAGTTAATATAACACATGTACTCTGTTTCATGGTATTTGTCTAACTATCCTATGTGCAGAGTCCAAATAGACACAAAAAATAAGCAATAATCAATAGAATTAGACCATACTTAGTCCTATTAAATGTCGTATTTCATCCACTCAACATGCTTTACATCATTAATGGCACGGGGTAGAGCATGGAAAAGATCAAATCACTACACTCTTCACCCCTTCAATGGACAAATATTGTGAAACGATAATTTCCAGTAAATTAGAGTGTGCATGGGATAGTAGGTTAATGGGATAAAAGAATCAAACACCCAAATGAAAGATAGAAAATCCACAATATTAAGCTTAGCAATTGAGGTGCTACACCGGCAACACTACTTAATAGGTTGGCCTACGTGCATATATCATGTCATGCATTGCTTAATTTACACAAATGCACCTAGGTCACTGTTTCTACAAAATATTTTGTTCATGCAGTGTCCATCAGTATACGTAATTAATTTCTAAATAATTTGCCCACATGCATACAACTGGAAATCGTAATCCATATAGCTACTTCGAAATTGATTTTTTTTTAAAAAAGCTTAAATATGCTTAATTGAGGACTAAAACATCTTTCGCGGGCTTTTTTTTTTTTGTAAAAGTTAAGAACGTTATTATGTTATCTCTTCAGAATGTATGTGTTGTTATTAACAGTACAATATTGAAGTGTTGTGTTGAGTACACCAAGTGGTAGAGCATAAGCTTGCGGTGATCCAAGTATTTGAGTTGAAGTTCTTTGTCTCTTTCTGAAATCAAAGATACCTGTGTTCTCGTTTTTAAACCGGTTTCACCTAGTCCGCGTCACAAAAACAGAGCACGCAGACACGCGATAGGAAACACAATGTGAAGCGAGGATCTGGCGCGTGAAACTTATACAGTTGATTAGGACCAACGATGTTCACCATGGCGATGTATACGTAGGATAGGAGTAATTTAATCTTGTAGCATATCCGAAAGCAACCCATGAACACGCACGTTAAACGATAATTAATCCTTCGGGGGAATCTTCTTTGCAGGTTGGTGCGTAAAACAACCGAACTAATTATCAAAGCAAATCGCCCCTCTTGCATGAATTACACATGCTTAACAACCGCAACTTTTGTACGCGTAGAGATGCAAATCAATACGTGTTCTTACGCCACCTTTTCTTTCTTTCTTCCTTCCTCGTGGACAGCAACAAGGAGCAGCTGTCGCTGTACACCACGCCCATATATACACACACACACACCCACCACCAGTGTCTTGCTGTCTACTAATATACTACCGGTAGGCGGTATCTCCTTGTAAAGCCTTCAAGAGAGGCTCTCGATTCGATGGCGGTGGAGTCGTGGTGGTGGTGGCCGCTGCCGCCGTGGTTTAGCCCCAGCGCGGTGTGGTTCATCTTCTTCAACGTCGTCGTCGGCGCCATTGCTGTCTCGTCCCGTCGCAAGCTCACTCGCAGCGCGTCTTCCATGGTCCTGGAGCGCCAGCGGTCCGTAACCATCTTCTCCATCCACCCAGCGGCCGACTACGGCAGCAGCATCACGGCGACGCCGCCGCCACAGCACCACCACATCCAAGAGTGCTACCACTACACCTCCTCCCGACAAGTACAAGAAGCAGCAGTGAAGCGGCAGGTGAGCAGGGCGGCGCCGGAGCCGGAATCAACGGCCGGAGAAGACAGGACGACGAGCATGGCGACACTGAGCACGCCTGTTGCACCAGCAGCAGACGCCGCGGCGACGGCGGCGTCCAAGTCAGAGAATGTGGTGGCAGAGGCGGAGGAGAAGTCCGTAAGTTTGGACGAGGCGCACGCGCTGGCCGGGCGGGGTCCAGCTCACCAGCGGCCAGCTTCCGCTGCCGCGGAAAAAGTCAGGCCAAGAAAGAAGGGGACAAAGGTGGCCAAGCGGCGGTGCCGGTGGGAAGCGGAGGAGGTGGAAGGGAAGGCGGAGGTGAACGCGCGGGCGGAGCGGTTCATCCTGCAGTTCCGGGAGGAGCTCAAACTGCAGCGCATCAACTCCATCCTCAACTACACAAACGCGCTCCGCCACGGCACCGGCGCCGCACTGGCATGGTAGCCGGCGGCTGGTGCGTCGCGGCAGCGTCAGCTCGGATCAATTTGTTCGCATATCTTACTAGAGAATTCATTTGCATGCATGTTTAGATCGATCCTTCCTTCCCAAAAGGTTGCCAAAACACACAATTTCGGATTATTACACTATTACAAAAAGGGTCATCATAGACGGTTCGGAACTATCATTACAGACGATTTTGTGAACCGTCTAATTTTATGGGTCGGTGATAATCGTGTAGATTAGAGCCCAGGAATCTGCAGCTATTGAATGAGAGATCGAGGAGAAAATCTATCAGGAAGACACTGAACAAAGGAACGGGGAATGGGACAACTGAACTCTGAATGTTTTCGGCAATAGCAATACTTGCTACAGTTCACTGAAAGACGTTAAACTCTGAAGAAAACAGCAGCCTAACTGAATACTAACCGACAGTGCTAAAACAGTGAGCACTACTGATCGAATCCGATTAACCTGGTCACGATCTGCATAACACTTAACAAATAAAAGGACTCAGTCTAATTCCAGCTCATTATGTCTGGATTATTTTCTACAATCACCCCCTAATCTAGACTTTACTCGTCTGTTCTACTGACTCCCAACATCGCCCGCATCTCGGCAAACTTCAGTCTTCCGAGAGCCTTCGTCAGAACATCAGCTTTCTGGTCTTCAGTGATAACATGCTCAACTGTGATTTGCTCCTTCTCCGCGCATTCACGTATAAAATGGAACCGTGTATCTATATGCTTACTCCTGCCATGGAAAACATGATTTTTCATCAATGCAATCGCAGATTTGTTATCTACGAACAGCTTCACTGGACCTGGAACTTTTCCTGTTATATCTTGCAGTAGTCCTCTTAGCCATACTGCCTGGCACGCCGCAGACATTGCCGCCATGAACTCGGCCTCACAGGAAGAGAGTGCGACGCATTTTTTGCTTCTGGGATGCCCAAGCTATCAAATTTCCACGAAGTAGAATGCCAATCCGCTGGTACTTTTCCTGTCATTGACATCTCTAGCAAGGTTGCTATCTGAAAAACCGACCAGCTGCTCCTTTCCACCCCTTGTATACACCAGTCCATAGTCCATAGTTCCCCTCACATATCTCAAAATGTGTTTGAGTGCCTGATTATGTGATTTCTTCAGATTCTCCATGAACCTGCTTGCAATCCCGACTGCATAAGCTAAATCAGGCTGGGTATGAGTCAAATATCTCAAGCTCCCGATCAAGCGCCTATACTGAGTTGGATCAACTGCATCTCCTTCTTCATCCTTGCACAGTTTGAGCTTTGCTTCCATTGGATATTGCACTGCATTGCAGTCCACCATCCCGGCTGCCTACAAAATCTTCCTGGCATAGTTTTCCTGCTTCAAAACAATGCTATCTTGCGCCTGCTCCACTTCAATTCCCAGGTAATACACCAGCAAACTGAGATCGCTCATTTCAAACTCAACCTTCATCTGTTTCTTGAACTGTTCAATCTCCATATCACTGCTGCCTGTAACCAGAAGGTCATCCACATACACTCCTACTACAAGCACACCTTTTGCACTATGTTTTTTTTGTAAACTGCAGGTTCATGTGGACATTTCTCGAACCCCAAACTTCTCAGGCTTCTGTCCAGCCGCACATTCCATGCCCTGGGTGCTTGTCTAAGTCCATAGAGTGCTTTTGCGAGTTTGTAGACTTTTTCTTCTTGCCCTTTCACAGCAAGTCCCTCTGGTTGTGAGACGTACACCTCTTCTTGAAGTTCTCCATTCAAAAAGGCTGATTTCACATCTAGATGATGCACACTCCAACCCTATTGCACAGCCAAAGCTAACAACAGCCGCATGGTTTCCATTCTAGCCACCGGCGCAAAAACTTCTTCAAAGTCTATTCCTGGCTGTTGCACATAGCCTTTGGCAACTAATCTAGCATTATGTTTGATTATTCTGCCCTCAATGTCCTTCTTGAGCTTAAATACCCATTTGAGACCAATAGGTCTATGTCCTGGTGGTAATGACACTAGCTCCCAGGTCCTATTCCTTTGAATTGCATCCAATTCAGTCCTCATTGCTTCCTCCCAATACTTATTGCCGATTGCATCTCTGTAGGTCATCGGTTCATCTGCTGCTGCAAGCATTAGAAACTCACCAGGCAACTCTATTTGGTCTGTGCTAGCATAGATTTCACTCAGAGATTTGAACTTGCCCGGTGCTTCTTCTGAATTTTCTCTTGTGTCTGGTGATGCTGGTTCTGCTGCAGTATTTCCTTGTGTGCCTGAGCCATCTGCCATCTCCTCATCCGCATATTCAGACTCTCCCAGTGCTCCTGGCTGCATGCTTGCTGTGCCAGCTGAACTACTTGCCACGGTGGGTGAGTATTCTGCCACGACAGGTGAATTGTTCCCGCTGTCTTCTGCAGGCTCAGCTGACCCGGTTGCTTCAGCTTCTACCACATCACTCTCAACAGAAAAGGTTACCCACCTCTGAAGATCAACATGTACAACATCCTCCCAATTCCATACTATAGTTTCATCCAAAAATACATCTCTACTTACATGTACCTTGCCAGTTCTTGGATCCACAAGCCAATGAGCTTTGCTGCCTTCTTCAACGCCTAAGTATGCCATACTTCTGCTCCTGTCATCTAGCTTCTTTGTGTGGGCAGATAGAACCTTGACATGACCGACACACCCAAAAACCTTCAGAAAACCAAGATTGGGTTTCTTGTTGAACCAGGCCTCAAAGGGTGTGAGCTTGCTTAGTGCTTTAGTTGGCAGTCGATTAAGGATGAAAACTGCATGTCTCACAGCTTCACCCCATAGTCTACCTGGCAGAGATTTTGTTTTCAACAAACTTCGAGCCATTTCCATCACCGTGCGATTTCTCCTCTCAGCTACTCCGTTTTGCTGTGGAGTATACGGTGCAGTGAGATGCCTTTCAATGCCTTCCTTCTCACATAGTGCAGCAAATTCATGTGACAAGAACTCACCACCCCAATCTGTTCTGAGTATTCTAACTTTGTGTGCAGACTGGTTCTCAACTAGTGGCTTGAATCTTTTGAATGCACTGATTGCATCACTTTTAAACTTCAGCACATACACCCACATCATCCTACTAAAGTCATCCACCAAGAGGAGGAAATATCTGTTACCTACAGGAGTTTGAGGGGTAATTGGCCCACACAGATCGCATGGATGAGCTGCAATGGCAATTCTGCTGGGTATTTGGTCTGAATTGGGAATGGAATCCTTGTCTGCTTTGCAATCAGACAACCTTCACAAATTTTCAGTGGATGATCAATCTTTGGCACTCCCTGCACCAGTTGTTCATCATGTAATTGCTTCAAGGCCTAAAAATTTGCATGACCCAACCGGGCATGCCACAACCAGGCCGGCTCCTCCAAACTAATTGCAAGACAAATTGGTTTGCAGGTTTCTAGCACAATCTTATAAAGCCTATTCCGTGTTCTTCTAACCTTCATGAGCAGTCTACCACTTCTGTCATGAATCCACAGGAACTGACCTTGCAAGACAATCTTACTGCCTTCTTCCGACAATTGTCCAAGACTGATAATACTGCTACACAGACTGGGTATAAAATACACATTGGTTAGAAGTCTTTGCTCACCATTTTTGCACTGGAATAAAACAGATCCTTTGCACTTTATCTGCACTGTTGATCCATCCCCGAACTTGACATGCCCGGTGATGCTTTCATCCAGCTCACTGAAATTGGACCGATGACCTGTCATGTGATTACTCGCGCCGTTGTCCAAGTACCAGATGTCTGTGTCAGATGGGGTTACCTCACTTCCTTGCAGCTTTGGAACCACCTTCTCCTCATTGAGAAGCACAAGAGTGCTTGTAGCCTCTAGTTTGTGTGGCTCCACTACAAGAAATCCCCCCTGTAGTGACGCTTTATTTATACGTTAGACACGCTTTATTTCATCTCTACAAGATTGTAGGCACGTTTTTATAAAGCGTGTTAGAAGCGTCTTCGCATGGACCGTGTCAGGACTTGTAGAAATGAGTTCTCTAAACGTATCAAGGAGATAAAAAGACGTTTTGTAGAGACGTTAGTTGCATGCCTACGCATATTGATACACTTTTATAGATACATTTATATAACGTGTCTATTTGTGTAGTTACGTTATATAGCAGCGCTTCATTACGTGTTAAGAAATGTAGAGACGTTCTCATATATACATTTATATTATGTGTGTACTAATGTAGTCACGTTGTGTAATGACGTCGTATTGTGTATTAAGAAGTATAGAGACGGTTGAGTAGATACATTTATATTGTGTGTCTAACAATATAGATACATTGTATAGTAACACTATTTTGCGTTTCAAGAAATATAAAGACAATTTTATACATACATTTATATTTCGTGTCTACTAATATAGAAACGCTGTATAGTAATGTTTTATAACATCATATCAAAAATATGGATATTGATGCATCGTTATAGCGTGTCTATTAATATAGGCACATTTATAGTAACGCCTTCTTACATACTAGAAATAAAGAGACATTGTTTACAAATTTGGACACAAATGAATTTGCATGATTAGATAATGAGAAAGTGAATCGTGAAGGCATTGCATTGAAAAATCCATTTTGTCTTTACAAAACAAGATACTGATTAATAACTCATTAAAGTGCACTCTCAAATACAAACCATATTCATAAAGAAGCATAGGAAAAGTGGCAATATCGTACAAATATCTATATTTTTTCTCTAACATCTAAAATCTATCTTGTTCACTCCGAAACTTGTAGCTTGTCTTTCCATCCACATCAAGTTACATGTTTCCATCATGCTGCAAAATAAGAGGAGATTAAGTTGACGCACATGAATTCTAATCAAACGGATATAGCACTTGAAGAACGAAACATACCAAGGTTGTGTAGGTTTGAGTTGAACTCTTAAGTCTTTTAACCTACAATGAGACATGTGTTTAGAGGGATAGTACAATTTTAGGAAATTACAAAACTGTAAAGCATTTGGTTAATATAAGAGAAAACTTACATGTGAACGGGGCCAAGCAACAATAAAGCCAATAGCATCTCTCATAGTTTTCATAGAATAGAGTGGTCTAGGTAACATCTCATCTCCATTGTTTCCATTGCCATTATTTTCAAGGGCATCAACATAAACCCCAACAAATTCTTTCCCAAGCATGGTGCCACCAATATTTCGAGTGCTGTCAGTAGTCACTAACTTTCCTTTGGCCACGACTTTATATTTGTTTCTTAGTGAAAAAAGATAGACTTCACTTGGCTCTACCATTTTGTAAAACATAAAGCTACGATCTTTAAACTTGTAATTAATTTAGCTTTGAAACAACAGGGGAAACAAGTACATACCGATCCTGATTGATTATGAGCTGGAGCTTTAATTCTTTGAGATCTCTGCAGTAGACACAATCAAAGCATATCATCGATCTAGCAAGTTCAACCATACTATCTATATGAAGGGTTACAGTAATAGGAACATAGACATACCATGTTGGTCATTATGCTACCATGTGGTAAAGTTAGGCCTTTAGAACCCTTATCTGCTTGACCCTGATTCTCAATATGTGCCACCTGCAGTCATAGTTGAACTCTCAATTTTGTGACATGTAACATGGGTTATCTACCACTCAATTTAGATTTCTGATAATCAAAATAGATGTACATGACTGGAATATTTCATAATGTTAGCACATCTCAGACCATATTGCATATTGAAGATTTCAGTTCATGCAAGAAAACTCTAGCAAGCCTATAGCCAATGAACACAAATATTCCATAAATTTAGCGCAGATTATTGTTTTCAACTTCATATTGGGAGTTGCAGCAAGATCAGAAACTAAATCTCACATTCAGATTCCCTCCAAAAGAATATCATATTCAGAGTAGTAGCAACACTCGGAAGGAAATGTAACAATGGGCTGCACTTAATTAAAAACAACTTATAATTAGCGAGAAATAGAAATATAATGCTCCTAAATGAAATCACCAATAAAATAAAATCAAATTATAGTAAAGCAACACCATGTGAAAAGATATATTGCAAGGTAGGTAACATTATTATATACTATTCTCAAGATTTATTGACTTGCAAGGAAACATAACGATATGCATCAATTCAGCGACGGTATGTTGCAGATACACGAAATCCTAAAATTTCCCACAGTGTCCTTACTAATTAGCACTTAACGACCTAAATTTGCAGCGAAACATTCCAATCCTCAAAATTGTTTGATGCTTAGTAATGGAAACATTAGGGGCAAGCACAAAATCTGAGCTACATAATTAGGGCCACGTTGCGTATAGAAATAGTAGATAGAGATAGCACAAAATCTAATTTTTGATGCTTGGACGATGAACACCGAATATTTTCTAGCATTACCAATGTGGACAGATGAAATTATTTGTGCATATTAATACTAATAGTCGGTCTTCAATTCAGCAGAGTGCTACTCTCAATATTGCAATCACCAAATTAGAATCCTCAAAGACTAAGCATTCGAACCTACCACTACGTTCAATTTCTGCAAGAACTTAGTGTTTGATGCCATTACAAGTAACTACTTTTGACCACCCAAAATTGCGAGATTCAAATGATGAAAGGAACATGCGAGCGAGTCTCCACAAAATCTCAAACCAAGCAAAGCGATGGCGCAGATGATGGACACAAGCATTTAAAGAAGCAACAAGCAGACCTGCAACCTAACTGAACTCACACACCCGCCCATGGCAAAGCATCATGTCGACCCCCCTCTTCCTTCAGCCCTCTCTCTCACAGGGCCACCGCAATGCAGAGGTAAAGATGTTAGGGTCACCAAAGATCGACCCCCAGTACCTCTCTCACAGGTAGATGAAGAGGGAACGAAGGCGAAGTGTGCTCACCGATGGCAGATGTGGACGGCACTACGATAGTGACGAGAAGGGAAGATGTCCACCCTTTGCGGCACAGCCGGAGTTCGTGAAGATCACAGCGACATGGACAAGAGCGACGACGACTGGTGGATGGCCTGTGCCGTCGGAGGAGCGGCCAAGAATTAGGCGGTTGATGCATCGGGGTCAAGGATTGGGAGGTTGTTATATTTTGGTGCCGTAGAGGGCCCCTGGATCTAGGAGATGGAACAGATGAGGGAAGTTTCTACGGAGAGGGAGAGGTAGATTAATCGGCAGTTTGGCTATTTTCTCGGAGGTCATAGGGACGATTGGCGGCAAACGAAAGTAATTAGTAATACAATAGGCGGCAAGTTAATTTTTGCACTGCAATTGGTGGGAAGCGTGGGGAGGAGGGGGGAGGTGGCCAAGGGCGGCGGGGTAGGTGGGAGAAGGAGGCGGCGGGGAGGTGGGGGGAGGAGGGGGGCCGGCCGCCCGGGGAGGTGGGGAGAGGAGGAGGCGGCGGCGGGGAGGTGGGGAGAGGAGGAGGCGGTGAGGAGGTGGGGAGGAGGAGGTGGGTGGGGAGGTCGAGAGGAGGGAGGCGCGGGGGGGAGGAGGAGGCCCGGCCGCTCGGGAGGTGGGGAGAGGAGGCGGCGGCGGGGGAGGTGGGGAGGAGGTGGCTGGGGAGGGGGTGGGGGAGGCCGGGAGGGCACGGTGGGGAGGCGGGACTCGGGAGGCCCGGAGGAGGGGGCGGCGGAGACTCGTGCGAGGGGAGGAGGAGGCAGCCAGGCGGCGGGGAGGAGGAGGCGCCGAGGCGGCGGGAGAGGAGGCGCGGGAGGCGGCAGAGGAGGCGGCCGGGACGGCGGGGGCGGGGGAGGCGGGAGGTGGGAGGAGGAGGCGGGAGAGGGAGGCGGGAGGCGGCGGGAGGAGGGTGGAAGATCCGGACCTGGCGAGGCGAGAGAGGGAGATGGAGAGGAGGGGGAAAATGAGAGTCGGCCGAGGTAAGAAAAGAAAGAGGAAAGGAAAGGAAAGGAAAAGGAAAAAATGAGAAGAGAAGAAAATAAAATTAGGCTAAAATAAAATTATGCAACTTAGTTCGAATGAGCTGAAAATTTCACGTTTAGCTCCAATGCACTGCTGACATGCCATTAGAATTCGCCGCCAAAGTTTATTTTGTACTGTACATGAGAAATCGTACAAGGCAGTACGTATATTGTTTGGTTGTATCAACCTATACAAGCGATCGAGTAGTCGTTCTCCGAATGAGCTGAAAATTTCACATTTGACTCTCATCATCATCTGGCATGCCATTGGAATTCGCCGCCAAAGTTCATTTCGTACTACATATGAGAAATCGTAGAAGGCAGTACGTACATCGTTTGGCTATATCAACCTATGTGGGCCTGTGCAAGTGAGCAGTCCTACTCGAATAAGCTGAAAATTTCACGTTTGGCTCAAATCGTACCATTGACATGCCATTGGAATTCGCCGCAAAGTTCATTTTGTAATCTGTATATGAGAAATCGTAGAAGGCGATCGCACAATCGCTTTGGTCTGTATCAACCTATACAAGCGAGTAGTCGTTCTCGAATGAGCTGAAAATTTCACATTTGACTCTCATCTGCATCATTGGCGTGCCATTAAAATTCGCCACCAAAGTTCATTTCGCATCTTGTACATGAGAAATCGTAGAAGGCGATCGTACATCGTTTGGCTATATCAACCTATATGGGCTGTGCAGCGAGCAGTCCTACTCGAATGAGCTGAAAATTTCACGTTTGGCTCCAATCATGCACCGTTGACATGCCATTGGAATTCGCGCCAAAGTTCATTTTGTACTGCATATGAGAAATCGTGAGAAGGCGATGATATCGTTTGGCTATATCAACCTATATGGGCCTGTGCAAGCGAGCAGTCCTACTCTGAATGAGCTGAAAATTTCACGTTTGGCTCGAATCTGTACCATTGACATGCCATTGAAATTCGCCGCCAAAGTTCATTTTGTACTGCACATGAGAAATCGTAGAAGGCAGTACGTACATCGTTTGGCTATATTTACCCAGACCTATATCCGTGCGGATAAAAATACCTGACGGTTAACCCACCGCATAATGCACACCCGCTGCAGACAACAAAACTCAAGAATATATCATACGATCAAAATCACATGTCGACAAATATCTGTACGTAAATGTCGACAATAACAACGTAGCAACAAAAGTTCACCAAATAAAAGTCTAATAGTCATAGATTTGATAGTTGAGCTAGGCCACAAGTGTGTTTTTATGCTATATTAGGTTAAATTTATGATGGTACATATATGTCCGAGCCAGGTATAAATTACCTACGTGTTCGCAAGTACGGGTAGTATGCAGGTGTTGAAACTTGCAAGGCTCAAAAAGGCATGAAATGATCGAATTTTGGGAGTCAAACTTGGTAATAAGCCTTTGGTATGCAAAAGTTATACCTATTTTACTGTATTGTTGTCCGCTAACACCAAACAAAACTCTGGATCCGTACTAACGTATAAAGTTGTGTATACAATCCTACTAATAGATTTTAACGAGCTTTTAAAGTATTAAATAAATCTTAACATTTTGCACCAAACGATACTGACATATAAATGTTTTTAGCATTTTTTCCTAATGACCTTCACAAATTGGTTTATAGGTTGATGGTTAGCACTCACAATGGTTGTATGAATTCAATCTATTCGATTGGACTCATTGTCCTAGTTTTTGTTTGTTTCTTCTAATTCCACAGTTGAAAAAGATAAAAAAAATGTTGCATTAAGTTGCACTCGGACTAGAGACCTACCTATTAAATTAATTAAAAATATAAATAAAGCTACAATAAAGGGCCAAACCACCACACTAAGAAACCTTTTTCTTTATAAACTAATATTTTATTAGACAAAATATCACAGTTAATAAAACAACACACTAATATTAGTAACTTAATTAGCTGCAGCGGATGTCCATGTGGAGACGTGATGGATTGATGGTGCGATTGAGAATGCCTCGGATGACCGGGAAATTTGGAAGTGGCTGTGCCGGTTGTTTGATACGCTTTACGACGTGTCTACATGCTATGGATGGTCAAAAGTATCTAAAATTTCATGTCATATTGAGATATTTCTAATATCAAAGCAAAAAACATTTTTAATATGTATGCAGATAGTTGTTTGTTACGCTTTGCAACGTGTCTAGATGCTATTGATGATTTAAAGCGTGTCTAACTCCGTGTCATTTTGAGACGCTTTTTGTATCATGTCAAAAAGCATCTTTAGATGGCTATGGACGGTTGTATGATACACTTAACAACATGTCTAGATGCTATTAACGATTAAAAGCGTGTCAAACACCGTGTCATTTTGAGGCGCTTTCAATATCATGTTAAAAAGTGTCTTTAGATGCCTTTTGACGGTGAAAGCGTGTCAAATGTCGTGTCACATTGATATGCTCAAAAAGTCGTGTCAAGAAGCGTCTTTACGTGTCCATGTAGAGACGCTTTCAGCGTGCGTTACTATGAAAGCGTGTCTAGAGGGGGGTTTTCTTGTAGTGCTCCTCCACACATGCTGTCAGTAACAATGCCGGTTGCTCATCTTCTTGTGTTGGAATGAGGTTGACCTCTCCTTCTTGGCGCTTGTTTTCAAAGGGCATAATTAACATTTCCTGACACTAGCCTAAAATAGAAATTTTTTTGTGAAACGATAATTTCCAGTAAATTAGAGTGTGCATGGGATAGTAGGTTAATGGGATAAAAGAATCAAACACCCAAATGAAAGATAGAAAATCCACAATATTAAGCTAAGCAATTGAGGTGCTACACTGGTAACACTACTTAATAGGTTGGCCTACGTGCATATATCATGCCATGCATTGCTTAATTTACACAAATGCGCCTAGGTCACTGTTTCTACAAAATATTTTGTTCATGCAGTGTCCAACAATTTTTGTAATTGATTTCTAAATAATTTGCCCATATGCATACAACTGGAAATCATAATCCATATAGCTACTTTTGAAATTGATTTTTCAAAGAAAAGCTTAAATATGCTTAATTGCGGACCAAAACACCTTTCGCGGGCATTTTCTTTTTGTAAAAGTTAAGAACGTTGTTTTGTTATCTCTTCAGAATGTATTTGTTGTTATTAACAGTACAATATTGAAGTGTTGTGTTGAGTACACCAAGTGGTAGAGCATAAGCTTGCGGTGATCCAAGTATTTGAGTTGAAGTTATGAGTCTCTTTCTGAAATCGAAGATACCTGTGTTCTCGTTTTTAAACCGGTTTCACCGAGTCCGCGTCACAAAAACAGAGCAAGTAGACACGCGATAGGAAACACAATGTGAAGAGAGGATCTGAGGCGTGAAACTTATATAGTTGATTAGGACCAACGATGTTAACCATGGCGATGTATACGTAGGATAGGAGTAATTTAATCTTGTAGCATGTCCGAAAGCAACCCATGAACACGCACGTTAAACGATAATTATCAAAGCAAATCGCCCCTCTTGCATGAACTACACGTGCTTAACAACCGCAACTTCTGTACGCGTAGAGATGCAAAGCAATACGTGTTCGTGGACAGCAACAAGAAGCAGCTGTCGTATATATGTACACACACCCACCCACCCACCTAGAGGTGGGACTTGGGCCGGGCTTTTTTGGGCCAGCCCGAAGCACGGTCGGCACGGTCCGGCCCAAGCACGGCCCGGCCCGACACGTGGCGGGCCGTGCTGGCACGGCACGAACGGTGGGCCGGGCTGGGCTTCAAAATCCGGCACGGTGGGCGCACGCAAGACGGCGGTCGGGCGTGCTCCGGCGACGCGCACGAAGAGCACGATTGGCGAAACTATTTAAAATTGATTTCTTAACTATAGTAAATTGTACTCATGACTCTCCTTGAGCTTTTCTATTTGACTAGTTGGGTAGACCTATGCTAGATTGTCGGGTGATGTCCACATACGCCATAGTCTAATTTGCACCAATATATGCATTCCATTGGACTAGATGACCAAGTTCGAAGGTGAAATGGCATGAGACAATAGAATCGAATTTTAAGTAGGTTTTAATAAGGCGGATACAAGAGAAAGGAAGATAGTGACCACCGCTACCATTGTCGCTATCGCTTTTGTCGTATAGTTACTTTGGTGGGCTTACCGCACGGCACGAACGCCAACGCGGTGGGCTTTGGGCGTGCTTGGGCTGGCGAAGATGAGGCGGCGCGACGCGCGGCGCGACGACGGATGATCGGGCGAACCGCGCGGCACGGCGGCACGAAGCACGGTGGGCACAGGCGTGCGCCCGGCCGCCCAATTCCCACCTCTACACCCACCCACACACCACACTCCTCACCACCACCCACCAAAGTCTTGTCGTCTACTAATATACTACCGGTGGCGGTATCTCCTTGTAAAGCCTTCAAGAGAGGCCGATCTCGATTTAATGGCGGTGGAGTCGTGGTGGTGGTGGCGCCGCCGTGGTTTAGCCCGGTAGCGGTGTGGTTCATCTTCTTCAACGTCGTCGTCGGTGCCATTGCTGTCTCGCCCCGTCGCAAGCTCACTCGCAGCGTGTCGTCCATGGTCCCGGCGCCCGCCGTCCGTAACCATCTTCTCCATCCACCCGGCCGCCGACTCACGGCAGCAGCATCACGGCGACGCCGCCGCCACAAACCACCACATCCAAGAGTGCTACCACTACACCTCCTCCCGACAAGTACAAGAAGCGCAGTGAAGCGGCGGTGAGCGGCGGCGCGGAGCCGGAATCAACGGCCGGAGAAGACGGGGCGACGAGCATGGCGACACCGAGCGCGCTGTTGCACCAGCAGCAGACGCCACGGCGACGGCGGCGCCCACGTCGAGAATGAGGTGGCGAGGCGAGGAGAAGTCCGTAAGTTTGGACGAGGCGCACGCGCCGGCCGGGCGAGGTCCAGCTCACCGGCCACCACGCGCGGAAAAGTCGAGCCAAGAAAGAAGGGGACAAAGGTGGCGCGGCGGTGCCGTGGGAAGCCGAGGAGGTGGAAGGGAAGGCGGAGGTGAACGCGCGGGCGGAGCGGTTCATCCTGCAGTTCCGGGAGGAGCTCAAGCTGCAGCGCATCAACTCCATCCTCAACTACACAAACGCGCTCCGCCACGGCACCGGCGCCGCACTGGCACGGTAGCCGGCGGCTGGTGCGCAGGACCGTTCCTGTTATTTTGGAGGCCCTAGGGCACGATAAATGTGAGACTCTTCGTTCTAATATAAATATGTAACAATACATTTTATATTAATTATAAAAGGTAAAGTTCAATACAGTAACTATTAGATAGTACGTCATAAAATACAAAGTACTTATTGGCAATATTAGGCTTAGTACATTACAAAATGCAAAGTACTCATTATCAATAATCCACTGGCACGTTAATATTATTAATAAGTCTTAGAAAACTATAATATGTTACTAAGAACAAAACAATTTAGGAGAGATCATTTAACCTTTCATGTGACATTGATGACCTCAAATTTTTTTCTAATCTGTCTCTCTTAGATCTAATAGACATCTATATATAAAAAAGAAACTGATGTTACAAGAAAGTCAAAGATTTTTGTTCTAGATAGTGTAGATATTGCGTTGAAGACTTAGAGTGGTATTTAACAGATAATCAAAGAACAAAAATTCATAAAAACGTACCATATATGCAATGTCTATATGAGGATATTTCAAGTACAACTATTACAAAATGAAAAAAAAATTGAAGGCGAATTAGTTGAAAATCAATGAAATCAGGCTCTTCTCTATTAATGACGGCACTTGTTTTCGGGGGAAGAGAAGACCGAAAGAGGAGTGGAGAAGTCAAGGGGCGCAGGCGGTGTGCGTGGTGGATTGGATCTGGTGGATGACTTACTTGATACATTCTCTCTATAAATGTTCATGCTTGGATATTTAGGGAGCGCTCAGTGCTGGATGCACAACATAGACCAAATGGGTCATTACTTGACTTTGGCAGCTAGCCCAACTAATCATTAATCAATTATATCCAATATTCAATACATAGGCTATATCATGCATGTATACATACTAACATACATGGGTTAGGGGCCCCAAGTTTTCGTGGGCCCTAGGCGGTCGCCCCTGCTGCCCAGGCCCAGGACCGGCCCTGCTGGTGCGTCGCGGTAGCGTCAGCTCAGATCAATTTGTTCGCAATCTTACTAGAGAATTCATTTGCATGTTTAGATCGATCCTTCCTTCCCAAAAGGTTGGGAAAACACACAATTTCAGATTATTACACTATTACAAAAAGAGTCATCACAGACGGTTCTGAAGTGTCATTACAGACGGTTTTGTGAACCGTCTAATTTTATGGGTCGGTGATAATCGAATGTTATCACAGACGGTTTGCGAGCCGTCTATGATAATCACAACAAAGATGATTTATAACTAGAATCGTCTGTGAAGAACACTATCACAGACGGCTTGAACTAAAAACCGTCTGTAATACTCTCCTATCACAGACGGTTAGACGGTTGGTATATAGAATTGTCTGTGATGTGCTAGTATCATAGATGGTTTTTGTCTGTGATGTGCTAGTATCATAAATAGTTTTTGGTCAAAGTCGAAGCCGTGGTCGAAGGGGGAAGTGGTCAACGTCGAAGGGACGTGATCATCGAAGGGCCATGGTCGAAGAGGATAGTGGTCGAGGCGGCAATGATCGAAATTGAAGATCTGTGATCGTCATCGCAGCCGTCGTTGAAGAGGGAAGTGGTTGACGTCAAAGGGTCGTGGTCGAAGGGGACAGCAGTTGAAGGGAGCAGTGGGCAAAGTCGAACGGGGCAGTGGTCGAAGTCGAATGGGGAAGTGATCGAAGTCGTGGTCATGGTCATAGTTGTAGCGCCCATGGACGTGATCGTAGCGGTCATGGTCGTAGTCGAGCGCCAACCCAGAGGGCACCTGCTGGTTCGTCCACAACTTCTACCACTACGAGTTCCCCCTCCAGTTGGACATCCTCGTCGCCTACCCCCAGGTCACCCCTGAGATCGAGCTTCCCCACCCTCGACGGCAAGACCCACAAGGTGGTCGAAGTCGAAGCAATGATCGAAGGGGATGTGGTCGAAGGGGGAAGTGGTCGACGTCGAAGGATCGTGGTCGAAGGGGACAGTGTTTGAAGGGGTCAGTGGTCGAAGTCGGGGCCGTGGTCAAAGTCGAGGCTGAGCAGGCTGGTGCCGGCAGTCGGGCGACAGGGCACTAACGCACCGGAGGCCTACCAACGTATGACCACCAGCAATGGTCGACCGCTATTGACCTACGATCACACACGATGGTCGACGGCTTCTAACTTACGACCACGAGATGTGATCGACAGCTTCTAATTTACGACCATGAGCACTGGTCGATGTGTTTCGACTTACAACCACGAGGTGTGATCGATGTCTTCCGACTTACGACTATGAGCGCTGGGCGATGTGTTCCGACTTACGACCATGAGGTATCCTCGATGGTTTCTGACTTACGACCATGAACGATGGTTGTCGGCTTCCGATGTATGACCATGAGCCATTATCGAAGGCTTCCGATTTAGGACAACGATCAATCATTGACCGCTACCATCTTACGACCACCAGTGATGATCGACCACTCCCAACCTACGATCACGCATAATGGTCGACGGCTTCTGACTTATAACGACGAGGTATGCTCGAGGGCTCTTGATCAACGACCACGAGTTGTGGTTGATATCTTCCGACTTATGACTATGAGGTGTGATCAACGGCTTTTGACTTACTTGATTGATTTAAAAACTTTTAGAATATATTTGTATGCATATTCTAAAAATTTTTACCCCTCGTAAGTTTTAAAATATATAGTATGATAAATTTTAAAAATCCATAGCAACGCACGAGCATTCAACTAGTATCATTGAAAAATGGGAGTTGGATGTGTGAGATATGGTGGTAGCACGATCAATCCATGGAGTGGAATGAGTCGTGGGTGGACTCCAAGCATTGCGGGGTGTTGAGAGTTCATTTAGGTATTAGGAGATTTTGTTGCCAATCAAGATGGACACACTGGTAGCCATTTGTGGTCTAAATCTTAGCTGTTGGATGGAGCTGAGATTCAAATATTTCAAGTGAACCCACCTACAACATAGCCAATAGGAATAAGAATGGGTCACTGCTACAAAAAAATATTATACTAGATGCCTCATCACAAATGATTCTTTATAATTGTCTGTATTGTAATTATCACAGACAGTTTTACAAGTATGACTATGTATATTACTATCGAGCTAGAACTGTCTGTGATACATAATTATCACAGACAGTTCTAACAAAACCGTCTGTAAATTATCACAAATGGCTCGGATTAAAAACTATCTGTGATGTCTGCAATTATGACAGACGGTTTTAATAAGAACCGTCTGTGATGCCTGCAATTATCACATACGGTTTGAATTAAAAAAAACCATATGTGATGTTGCAATTAAAAATTATTTCAATATCCAAATCCTCTTACCTTGTGTGAGTTGTTGGATCTCCTAAAATCCACATCCAGTGTGGCTATTTTTCCCAATTTTTTCGTGTAGAACTTCCCAAAAAGTGTCTACCTTCCTATAAATTGAAAAACATGCCAAATTTATGCCAAATCTAGTGAAAATTGGTAGAGCCCTTTTACATATAGCCACAAACTTTCACAAAAAAATTCAGCAAGTATGGCCTACGGTATTGAAAGATACAGCAATTTAAATTTGAACCGGGAAGAATTCGAGTCCGAGTAGGATTCTGTTCCTAGACACCTTCAGTGAAACGGGCATAACTTTGGCATACGGTGTCCATTTTTTACACTCTTATATTTGTTGGAAAGCTAACGATGAGCTCGGTCCAAAACAAATAACCCACTTGCACAAGTCACCCTCTAAGACCTCTAAAATCAGCCATCTTTAGCCGTAAATTTGTGTCACAAGTTATCGTTTCTGTTTTTGCCCAAATTTTTTATCTTCCCTTTGGAATTTGTGGTTCACCTCAAACTACAAAGTTGTAGATCTCAACAAAACCTTTTAAACGAGCATATATAAGCCATATAAAACTTTGATATTTCATCTTTTGTGACAAGTTATTTACATTGCACCGATATATATATATATATACATATATACATATGTCTTCGATAATTATGTATGACAGACGGTTTGTGGTTCAAACCGTATGTAATAATTATGTCACTAACCACTGGACCCATCGATCCTCCCCAACCCAATCCCAGCCAATAGAAACCCACCAACCCCCACCCCACGGATTGTAGCTCCATCTCTCTGTCCCCACACCTATTCCGCCAAAAATTTTCTCACTCCCGCCTCTCCCTCCCCTATAAATACTCACCTAAACCTAACCTCCTCACTGTCCTCCTCCTCAACCCTTACCCCAATAGCCCACACGAAGTAGACAATGCACAAGTCTAGAGGAGGCAAGGCGTCACGGAAGCAGCTGGCTACCAAGGTGATGCTCAAGTCGGCGCCGGTGATGGCGAGCGTCAAGGACATCCAGTTCGCGCGATGCATCAGGGGCGAGAGGGCCTAGGCATAGAGGCCTCGTCGGCGTAGTTGAGCTTCTACTGTCTACTAGGATCTCTGTTTTTCTATGTTCTTGCCATGTTTAAGAGTTAGGTTCGTAGGATTAAGAGATATGTTCTTTCCATGTTCTTACTATGTTAACTAGATGCACTACTACAAAAAGACTTATATTAGATGCCTCATCACAGACAGTTCACCAAAACCGTCAGTATTAAATGCAATTACAGTTGGTTTAGGTTTAGAGACGTCTGTGTTGTCGGTAGTGCTAAAAATCATCTGTGAAGAGATAATATCACAGACAGTTTATGGTGAACATTGTCTGTGACGTACCATAGACGGTTCTTACCAAGAACCTCCTATGATATTGCCAAACATCACAAATGGTATTTTATTTAAACTGTCTATGATAATGAGTTATCACAGATGGTTTATATTAAAATATGTCTGTGATATGTTTTCCGCCTCGCAATCCCTCAAAATTTTATAATCTCCCGCCTGAGTCCGAATAGGATTCCGTTTCCAGACACCTTTAGTAAAAACGGGCATAACTTTTGCATACGGTATCCGTTTTTGACGTTCTTATACTTGTTGGAAAGCTAACAATGAGCCTCATTCAAAACAAATAACCTACTTGTACTAGTCACCCTCTAAGAGCCCCAAAATCAGCTATCTTTGGTCCTGAATTTGCATCGTAAGTTTTTGATTTTTGTTTTTGCCCTTTTACTTGGTCTTCCCTTCGGAATTTGGGTTTTGCCTCAACTAAAAAGTTGTTATTTTAAACCTTTTAAACAAGTGTGTATAAGCCATATAAAGCTTTGCTATTTTATCTTTTGGGACTTGCTATTTACATTGCACAGATATATTGTCTTTGTGTCTACCATGCCGTTATCACCAACGATTTTTAATAAGAACCGTATGTGATATCTCCCATTATCGTAGACGGTTTTTGTTAAGAATCTTCTGTGATGTCTCTATCATGACAGTTTGTAATCCTAACCGTCTGTGATGCCTTGCCACATCACTGATCCGCGTCATCTCCCCTAGGATCCCGATCTCACCCATCCATTCTCTCCTCATCGAACAATAGGCACTGGTCTTCTTCCCACCTCTCACCCCTTATTAACCCCCTCCTCCCTACTTGAAGAACCAACACCACTAGTACTACTCCAACTCGTTTGTGGCAAGGGTGGGAAGGAGTTCAGTAAGGACGACTGAAATTTTGCTTGAAGCAAGATGGAAAGGAAGAAGGCAATGGCAGGTTTATACTATTCCAAGTCAATGGCATCGATAGGGGGCTTCTGCTTGTTACATCCTAAAAGTGTGGTATTCTATTGATTTTGGCATATAAGCTGAAAATAGTGTTCGTTGCCTTTTTGTTTCTTCTACTTCAAAATTTTCCCACACCACTTGTTTTAAATTGTAGTTTAATGAAAGATGTGTAAGTATCTTTCTGAATTTGTAACCGTGAAATTTATATTTGTAAAATTATAAGTGTCCTCTTGTGTATGCAGTGCTATATGTAATTCAGATATGGAAATCAAATTCAAATATGTCGTTTCGCTTTCAGAGGGCATGGCTAGCATTTCCTGAGGCTAGCCATAAAAACAATAAATTTTTAAGTATGCTAGCTAGTTTTTTGAAGTATAGAAAAACTATCACAGATGGTTTGTGGTTAGAATCGTCTATGATAGTATACTTTCACAGACGGTTCTAGTTTCGATCTGTCTATGATAGTATACCTTCACAGACGGTTCTAATTTCGAACCGTTTGTGATATGGTTTTCACAGTCAGTTCAAAACCCATCTATGATAACCCCTATTATCACTGACCCATTGATTCAAATGGTTCAAGAAACCATCTTTGATAATAGTTTCGAACCGTCTATAATGAGCTTTTCTATAGTAGTGATGGGTAACCTACTCATTATCTTGTGATGTTGTAATTGTGGATTCTAATCTTAATGGAAATAGAATGTGCTGTTGTGTTTGTTATTGTATCTGCTTGTTTTCAGAGGGCATAATTAACATTTCCCGAGGCTAGCTTAAAATAGGAAAAATTTTGTGGAACGATAATTTCCAGTAAATTAGAGCGTGCATGGGATAGTAGGTTAATGGGATATGGGATAAAAGAATCAAACACCCGAAATGAAAGATAGAAAATTCTCAATGTTAAGCTAAGCAATTGAGGTGCTACACCGGTAACACTACTTAATAGGTTGGCCTACGTGCATATATCATGTCATGCATTGCTTAATTTACACAAATGTACCTAGGTCACTGTTTCTACAAAATATTTTGTTCATGCAGTGTCCAACAATTTTTGTAATTGATTTCTAAATAATTTGCCCATATGCATACAACTGGAAATCGTAATCCATATAGCTACTTTGAAATTGATTTTTTTTCCAAAACAAGCTTAAATATGCTTAATTGCGGACCAAAACACCTGTGATACTTTCCCATCACAGACAGTTGGTAGATAGAATCGCCTGTGATGTACTGTGTCATAGACGGTTTTTGATTCGAGTCGTCTGTGATAATCCTTTACAGACGGTTTATATCATAAAACCGTCTGTGATAGTTCATTTTATACCTAAATTTTTTTCTTTTTTCGGCTAGCCTCTGGAAATGTTAACTATGCCAACTGAAAATAAGCAAATACAACAACAAATACAGTAACACATTCCATTTCTATTAAGATTAGACTCCACCATTACAATATCCCAAGATAACGAGCAAACTACCCATCTAACTAACACAACAAGAACATGTAAAGAACACATCTCCTAATCCCATGAATCTAACTCTTAAACATGGTAAGAACAGAGAAAAAGCAAAGATCCTAGTAGACAGTAGAATCTCAACCGCGCCGATGAGGCCTCTATGCCTAGACCCTCTCGCCCCTAATGCAGTGCACGTGCTGGATGTCTTTGACGCCGGCCATTGTCGGCACCGACTTGAGCACCGCCTTGGTAGCCAGTTGCTTCCACGGTGCCTTACCTCCCGTAGACTTGCGCATCGTCTGCTTCATGCGGGCTATTAGGGTAAGTGTCGAGGAGGAGGAAGGCGAGGAGGCTGGGTTTGAGTGAGTATTTATAGGGGAGGGAGAGACAGAAGTGCGAAAATTTTTAGCATGGGAACAGAGAGGTGGAGATATGATCCATGGGGTGGGAGTTGGTGAGTTTCTATTGGCTAGGATTGGGTTAAGGAGGATTGACGGGCCCAACGGTCAGATTATCACAGACAGTTCTATATACAAATCGTCTGTGATATTCTCCCATCGTAGATGGTTGGTAGCTAGAATCATCTATAATGTACAGGTATCACAGACAGTTCTATACACTAACTGTCATGAATTGGACAACATATATATATATATATATATATATATATATATATATATATATATATATATATATATATATATATATATATATATATATATATATATATATATATATATATATATATATATATATATATATATATATATATATATATATATATATATATATATATATATATATATATATATATATATATATATGTATCTTTACTATTATAAAAGTGTGAGTTGGTGGTTGGTCCATTCTCCCTCCTCCCTTCTCACCATCCGATTTGATCTGGACCATTCGTCTCTCTCCTCCTCCTCTCTCCCTCTCTCTCTTAGGATATAACCGCCCACCCCCTCCACTTTCCCCATCTCCTCGCGCATTTTGGCCACCTTTCTCTCTCTGTCGCTTGCTCTCCAATGTTTGATGTGTGAAGTTGGCCAGGCAGTAAGTTCCGTCTCATTATTTTTATGACTCCGTTGCAACACACGGGTCTCTAACTAGTGTGTGTGTGTGTCTCTCTCTCTCTCTCTCTCTCTCTATATATATATATATATATATATATATATATATATATATATATATATATATATATATATATATATATATATATATATATATATATATATATATATATATATATATATATATATATATATATATATATATATATATATATATATATATATATATATATATATATATATATATATATATATATATATATATATATATATGTGCAATGTAAATAGCTAGTCTCCAAGATAAAATAGCAAAGCTTTATATAGCTTATATATACTCATTTGAAAGGTTTCGACGAAATCTACTACTTTGAAATTAAGGCAAACCCCAAATTCCGCAAGGAAGATTGAAAATTTTGGCAAAAATAGAAACCGAAAACTTGTAACGCAAATTTGGGGCTAAATATGGATGATTTTGGGGGTCTTAGAGAATGACTAGCGCAAGTAGGTCATTGTTTTGGATTGGGCTCATCGTTAGCTTTCCAACGAGTATAAGAACGTCAAAAACAGACACCGTATGTAAAAGTTATGCCTATTTTACTAAAGGTGTCTCTGGATAATAGTAAAGAAAACACACACACACACACACACATATATATATATATATGTGTGTGTGTGTGTGTGTGTGTGTGTGTGTCACTACGTCAGGATAGGGTTTTAGAACACAGCTATGTGCTACTATAGCCTAAAAAAGATGTTACTGTGGTTCGCAGTAACACAATTGATAAGTGATCCTATAGCCCATGTTACTGTCGTACAACCTATAGTAGCACATAAATAGTGTTCCAATACATTAGAAAAGGTGTTACAGTCATTTCTCTAGTAACACATATTAGATGTTGCCATATGTCCTAGTAACACCTTCTATATAATATGGTCATATAATGTTACGATTTACTATAATCCTAGTAATACGTATCAAAGCAGCAGTAACACATATTTTAGTACACTAGTAATGACTTTTGACACTCTTGTAATTGCGAAAACACAATGGGATATATAATTAGCAATACTGTACAGATTTTTTCTTTTTATTTTCAGAAACATATAAAATATTTAACACCACATATCTCAAATAGTCAAATGACATGAATCAATATGGCACAAACCATATTGCATACAGAAGCACGTAATTGTCATTTACATCAATCCATAACAATAAGTACAATTTCAAATGATGGAATAGAAAAATGTAACTATTTCCATATTCTTCAGGAAATTATTTGTCGCTTGGTCCATTGATGAGATGAACAACATTCATTTTCCTTGAGTTAAAACCGATCATCCACTTCCATTTGCACTAATACAAGTCTTGAATGTACTGCAGTGGACCAAGGTAAAAATATTTCGTTATTATCCATAGAAATTAACATGAATTCTATGTATGAAGCATCAAACAAGGCCTTTGTTAAGCAGTAAGTTAAATCAAAAATGAAAGAATTGAATATGTACATCGATAGATGCAGTTTCGGAAAGGCCTTATAATCTCACAAAAGCTAGTTTCAAATAGACTCCATTATTTTGTTTCCTTTTGTAGCCAAAACAAATATAGTCTAGACGATAGTGCAACATTATTGGCACATGGAAAACAAAGCTAAAAAAACTAAAAATTAGAGCAACAATACAGCTTTCCCATGCGATTGAGAATTGTTATAAAAAGTAAAATCTAAAACAGGAGATATTCTAGCAAGTGCACGAAACTGGTCAAATGGTGGATGAAAAAAAATCGAATAAACTTTTTCCTATGATAAATGCAGGATGTAACACTACACCTTTGACATCTATTTTCAATGAGATCTGAATTTGCATTAAGTTTTACCTGAACCCCTGAACTAAAATCCTGAAGAAGGCCTTTCAAATAAAGAACATGAGTTTTGACTGTTTTCTTTTTCCATCTCTCTGCAGTTAAAAGCAAAATACAATTATAAGTCATGGAAATAATTGGAATTGAAGCAGGTACAATACTACCATATTAGTATGCTCAGTACCATATTAGTGTGCTCGATTCGAGAAAGCGGTGGGCGGCATTTACCAAGCCTACGACTAAACCACTCCAATGTAATCACTGCCAGAACATGTTTTAGCTCCCCACTCAGACATCAAGATCAGCGACAATCTAGCTATTGTTTAGTATTATAAGTAAATCCGCTCATAGCGTTGACATATGACGGTAGTTAAATGATATATTAACATTAACTGTGAGAAATATATCTGTCAGACTTCAAGCTCCATGTTATTCTAGTTTTATTGAATCTTATGCGGATAAGAAATTAAGCAAGTTTGATATGCTCCTGCAATAATTCACAAATTCTATGACCCTGTGCCTGTAACTTAATGCATGGAGCGTGCCTTGTGAAATCTCCTGAACAGCCAAAACATAGAATTGGATGTTTGGAACTCAGTGCTTCGATATCTCAAGATTTGGCAGCGTAAATTTTGTAATGAATGAACAATGCGATTGATGTAAAAGATAACCACAGCCAAGACAATTCGAGAAAACAAATGCAAGTACAGTGCTGACATAAAGATGAGTAGATGACGATGAAAGCTTGCATTAGCTGCTTAAGTAAGCAATGGGTACAAAATCATGAGTGCTTCTACTTCCATTCCACCCAGCGATAGAAGGGAAAAAAGCTTACATACCCCATTGGGAGAAATTCAGCAACAACAAATAAATCAAGCAACTTATGGTTTAGAGAAAGGGATGGACAGAAAGAAAAACAAGGCATCATCATTATCATGCAACAAAATTAATCAATAAAAAACAGACAACTCCACTGCCTCCAAAAGTTAGATTTTTTTTGCATTCCCCCTCTGCATGCTACCACTACCACAGGCAAAAACCCGTTCAGTGAGTTACTATTATTCGAAACTCCAATAGGCACCGCACATGTACATTTTTCACTTTGAGATCTCTTCAAGAACATGGCATAGACATACCTGTGAGATACAAAGATACTGGATCTTGTTTATATGCCACAATGGAGGCGAGATGTGTTATCTGCAGAGTGTCAGTGCAGCTCGAAGAGGCGCCGTTGGCTTTGGGAGAGAGAAAGTGATACTTGAGGAAGGGAGAGAGAAGGAAGGAGAGAAGAGAGACTGGCACCATGAACATATGTGAGGATGGCGGCGCTAGATCAGGAGCCCACAGTTGACGGCGAAAACAGATCGATAGTCAACTCCTATGGATCGATGGTCGATGACGCTGGATTGAGGTCGACAACGGGGGATCCATGCTCTATGGCGCTGGATCGATGCCTGCAACAGCGGACCGATGGTCGACGAAACAGGCTCAGTGGTCGATGGCGCCGTCCGGTCGTTCCCCTGGATGCGTCGGGTAGGCGTCGCCATGGCTGCCTGAAGTCGGCATCGCGCGGCGCGGTGGAGACTGGAGAGAGCATAGCAGTGCCGGGAGAGAGCGGCAGCGTAGTCCGGAGAGCAGCGCGTAGTCCGAGATTGTGGGGAGGGAAAAGTTCAATGAGATAATGAATAGATTTGGGAATCGAGTGGTCACATATATGCCGTTTTCACGCCGGGCGCCAAAAATTTTCATGGGCGCCAAAAATATTCGCACTGTTCCATGCTAGTAAAAATAACCAGATGATTTACTTTTCCCTCTGTTGGTTTCCATCTGACATATTTATAAATTTTAAAGCTAAATTTTGTCCTCTTTATTAAAAAATAGTCAAAATTACATTTAGTCCGGAAATAAAATATATTAGCGGTCTTTAAACTTAGTGGATATTATTTAGTACGGAAATAAAATATATTAGTGGTCTTTAAACTTAGTAGATATTATTTAGTTCGGAAATAAAATATATTAGCAGTCTTTAAATATAGATGCATGTCTTTAAACTTGTTAAAGTACATCATATCTACCCTACTCTATAATACACCAAAATTTTCTTTACTAAATCCACCCCCTCAACCACCCCTACAGTCATGCCTAATCTAAGTCTACCCAGATTTGTGTACCAAAGTAATCCAACTTCATACAAATGAATGGCCTGGATCTCTTCTCAAACTTCTTCTCTTACTCATTGAAAATCCTAAGGCCAAAATCATTTGGATCATGCACAACCCGGAACCCACCCCGACGCCCACGCACACGCCCCCAACGACCTCGCGCCTGCCTCCCCCAATTGAACCCGTGCGCTCCTCGGCTCCTCCCCTCTGATTCTCTACCGCCTCCTCCCCTCCCTCCTCCTCCTCCGCCGCCTCCTGCCTCCCACCACCGAATCCCGCACCGCCTCCTCTTCCGCCCCCCACGCGCCGGCGCCTCCTCCTTCCCTCCCCACCCGCCGTCGCCGCCTCGTTCCCTCCCCACCCCGCATCTCCTTCTCCCCATCCCGCACCGCCTCCTCTTCCGCCCCCACGCGCCGCGCCTCCTCCTTCCCACCCGCCGCCGCCTCCTTCCCTCCCCACCCCGCATCTCCCTCTCCCCATCTAGCACCGCCTCCTCTTCCGCCCCCACGCGCCGGCGCCTCCTCCTTCCCTCCCCACCTGCCGCCGCCGCCCCCTTCGTATCGGTGAATAGGAGGTGGTTGTGTGCGTAGTGCTGCGTGCATGGAGGTCAAGCCGGGAGAAGCGAGTGTTGCGCCTGCGGCCGCTGCGTGGGAGGCTACGGTGGGCTTCCAGTCGCCAGCGCCGCCTCCAGCGGCGGAGAAGGGTGGTAGCTCGAGCGGTGTGTTGGTGTCGCCGCCTATGGTGATGGCAGGGATGGCGGCGGGAGGAGTGGGCGTGGCGGGGCCGGTGGTGAAGAACAGGGGGAGGCCGAGGAAGTACGGGCCAGAAGGGAGCCTGATCTGGCCGCTGAACGCGATGCCGATCTCGGCGGCGGGGCCGTACACGCCGGCGGCGGCGGCGGGCGCCGCCATGAAGCGTGGGAGGCGGACCCTCGACCGCCGCGCGCGGGCAGCGCACCAAGATCAACACCATCAGTACGGCTTCCACTTCGACTCCCTTGGTTGGTATCCATCCCTTGCTCGCATCTCCTTTCCTCCCCCAATTGTCCTGGCATATCCGATTTACAGGGCTGCCAGTACAAGTTTGAATGGTTGGAGTGAACAAGTTTCGTCAAGAGTCGTGAATGTATAAAGTACTCGAATTCGATGTTATGGAAAGGACTGCAGGCTACTGTAGTTGATGATCTCTGGTTGCATTCTCTCGAGCTTTCAATTTGTTTTGTAAAATTCTACTGTCAGTTTGTTAACCACAGTTTCTGCTGGCAAGTGACATGGTGGCCTGCTCTGCTGGTACGAATTTCACTCCTCATATCATCACCGCCGCTCCCGTGAGGTATGGATTTCAATGTTTTCTTTCAAGTCTTCACCGATAGTTTACATTGGAATTTGTTTGAATGATCAACATATATGAGTTCATGTTGGCAAAGGTATTCTGATTGGACACACATTTCACCCAACCTTAAACTGTACTAGCAGATTTACCTGCATAATTGTGCAGCTAGATATTATGATACAATTGTATTTGGTATACAACTATAATGTCTATAATTAAAATACAATTGTATTTACTACACAACTCTAATATACATATATGATTAATCTGCACTGTTATAATTTGGCCTCACCAAAATAAGTGATGGAGATGTTTCTCTTTTCTCTCAATTAATATGAGAATTTCTAGGATTTTTTCTTTTTAGGACTATTGTAGGATTTTTTTTTGTTCTCAAAATGAAGGATGTGCCTTTAATCTCACCAGTTTTTTTTATTTATATAGATTTGATGTTATAAATGTAGTGTATCACAGCGTATGTAACTTCCTCACATTGTTCTACTGAAATATTATTTTTGTTAGACCGTCAGTAGTCATATAGTTCAAGCTTTTCTGAATTTATACTGTGATTAGCTGCATCATTTTTTGTATTTTCTTACATTTTGGTCTATATTATGGTTTACAGAAGTAGTTTTGTATATAAACAGATCAAATGCATTACTGCACCTTGAATTTTGTATGCTTTTGCTTTCACAAGGTGGACCAAAGCAAATCACAATTTGAATTGTGAATATGCTTGAATTTCATTAATTAGATTGGATAAAAAGCGGTGAACAATTTGTATTTTAGGACGGGTGTTTGAATTCAATGTATTCGATAGTTAGTCCTCCATGAATTGTGCAAATCACTGTTGAGAAAATTTTCTTTACTAAATCCACCCCCTCAACAACCCTCACAGTCATGCCTAATCTAAGTCCACCCAGATTTGTGTACCAAAGTAATCCAACTTCATACAAATGAATGGACTTGATCTCTCCTCAAACCTTCTTCTCTTACTCATTGAAGATCTTAAGGCCAAAATCATCCGAATCATGCACATCATTAAACCCTTCCCCTCCCCGTTCTCACGGCGTAGGCGCGCAGCGCACCGCCCCACAGTAAACCGTCGTCGCCGCCTCCACGTTTTGCCTCCCGGAAACCGCCGTCACTGTTCACCGAGCAGGTGGTCGCCCGGAACGAGGACATTGAACTCCGCTCCATCTCCTGGAGGTCCAAAGCTTCCCTTCACTTCTAGCATCGTGTTGTTGTTTTTTCCTTAGATGTTAGAATTTTGTGCCGTGCGTTGGGAATTGGGATTCTCAGGGTTTACAATTGGAGCGTGAATCTTGCATCCGCGGACTAATGTCCCGGCATCACCATTTCTCGGCAAATTAGTGTAATCCTAAATTTGGTGTGGGGTAGTTGAAACTAGCACAATATTAACACATATCAAGATGACAATGTTTCCCTTATAAGATGAAAGAAACGTTTTGGGGGAATAGAATGTCTGAAGTGGGTGGAATTTTGTCGAAGATTTCCCAATTGATGCAGCAGAACTGACTCATTTCAGTGTAGTTTTCAGAATTAGTTTGTCAGGATGAAGAACCTTAGCCTATACTGGAGCAGGGAAAGGTGGGTATCGGATGTGAAGCTATATGCGGGTTTAAGATGCTCACGTGTTGTGTTTAGTCAGGACTTGGGACAGAACAAGCATGGTACAGTCTACCCATTGATACATACTATTTGCGTAGAAACATTAATTCCTTTCACAATGTATACACTAAAGCAAACGATCACATGGCCCAATTTATGATCAAGTAGTACTTATGTGATTGCTCCATCAAGCGAACTAGAGTTGAAATGATAAATCATTCCAATGTTCCGATCTTAGTTTTTTATAGGTAGGAACCAACTTTATTCTTTTGGCATATTCCTATAATCTGTCCCAGCGGCAAGTTCTTTTATTTAATGCTATAACTAGACCGAGCTTCTTTCTTATGCTAAGTTTGTTACCACTTTTCAGGACGTTTGCTGATGGCTTCCCAAATTTGTTCATCTCAAATGCCCACAGCATTCGCGGGCGACATGTTGCTTTTTTTAGCATCATTTAGCTCGCCCAGTGTCATATTTGAGCAACTATCAGTTATATATGCTCTGCCGAAGTTGTTTATAGCCTCGTTTACTCTTATACTCCCATTTTTCCTGACTGGGACTTCTGAGCGTATGGAAGATGAAGGAGATGTTGCAACCGCCTTCACACTCGCTAGAATTTTGTCCAATATACCAATATCAAGAGGTGGACCTTCAAGTTTAGTGATTTATGATATTCATGCTTTGCAGGTAAGTGAATTTCTTCCATATTATCCAATTAACTTCTTGTCCTGTAACTTTTTTTAATTCAACATGAAAACAAACTTGTGCTTAACAACACAACAGGAGAGATTCTACTTTGGAGACTCAGTCTTACCATGTTTTGAGAGTGGCATCCCTTGCTGAAAAGTAGGCTTCAGGAGCTACCCGACTCGATAATGTGAGTACGCCTTACTAAATGGAAAAAGTTTTTATTTTCAGTGTTGATGTGATATACAATCGATGTGTTTCTCAATATCATTATCGATAACCATAGCTTTTCCAGATGATGGTGCATGGAAGCGCTTCTATAAGCAACTTCAACATTTTCCTATGGTTTTTTTTGTCTGAGTACTTCTAAATATCAACCAAAAAAGGCATTCCTATCTATTCCCTTGTATGATGAGTTAATGACTTTCTTTCTATAAAATGTCTTTCGGTAGATTGTATGCAACAAAGTTAGAGAAGGGGAACAGAGAATTGTACGTATAAAAGAGGGAGATCCTAGAGGCCGCCATTTTGTTATAGTGGATGACTTGGTGCAGTCTGGTGGTACTTTGATTGAGTGCCAGGTAATGAAATTTGTTTATGACTTAAAACTTCCTTTTTTATTTTGTAGTCATTACTTGTGGATCTTGAACTCATGTGGCCTTGTGGTTGAGGAAAATTTTTCTCAACAGTTTTTTTCCTCTTAAGGGTGTATTTGTACCATACTTCCTTAAGATTGTTAACTTATATTCAAGTTTCTGTCAGAAGTATTGGCACTCATGGAGCAGCAAAGGTTAGTGCATACGTGACACATGGCATTTTCCCTAACAAGTCATGGGAGAAATTTCAGCATGATAAGGGAGGTACGTACCCATCATTAGCTTTATAATGTTAGCATGCTAATAAATTTCCCATACTGTTATTATTTCTCTATAAAAGCTCTTTAATCTGGGGTCCTAGAATCTAGACTCTAGAGGCAAATAATAAGAACAAGTTAGTTTCTTTCTCAGCTGATACCTTTTTACTGGTATATGATCAAATTAGAAGGGCATGGTCAAACTGGTCTAATCTAAGTCCACCCAGATTTATGTGCGGCTTTGTGGCGTTCTTCTCGGTGGCGGTCAACAGGCTGACGAGCAGATCGAGTCACTGTTCATAGATCACCGTGGAGATGACCGTGGTCATAGATTACCGTGGTCGAAGAAGCTCGTGGTCGTAGATGGCCGTGGTCGAAGATGGACGTGGTTGAATGCCCATGCTCAAAGATGGACGTGAACGTGGTCCAGAGGGTGTTCGACCACGGTGAACAGTGATCGCCAACATCACTGAGTGATCGTAGGAGTTTGCGATCACGGTATTTCGAGCGCAGCGACAAAGCAAAGTGGTTGAACAGCTACCTGAGTGGTCGTACGGCAACAGAAGTGGTCGGAACCAGTCGTAATTGATTGGAACCGGTCGTAAAAAAGTCCTGGGAGGTCGTAAGGCCTTTACAATACGCTCGTCGTCGTCAAATATTATATATTGCAGATCAACAAATTTTATCTTGTTTTGTATTTTACCGTAGCGTTAGCACGGGCACACTACTAGTATATCTAAAACTGTCATGTATCCGTCCAGAAGCATTTATGGCGTTGATGTGGCACGTGGAGAACATGGTTCGTCAACTTCATGGCGATTGGTGGCCATGGCGCCTAAGTTTGACGGAATGATTGTAGGAGCGTGCATCCATCTGCGCCACTTCTCATCATCGGCCTCGCACCCCATCCCCGTGAGAAGTGGAGTCGAGGAGGGTGAGGCCATCGAAAGAGGCGGGTGTTGCCCCGAGATTGAGAGGAGCCACACTGCGAGGCGACCGTGAGGAGTCATTTTGGCGTTAAGGTTTTCTCCGGCCGCTTGGTACATGCATGGTATATGTCCGGTACTTTGGGGTTTCGGACTTAGTACTCATGTGTACTATGTTTAATACTTAGGATATCGGACATGTGACACTGAGTACTAGATCCGTACCTAGGTATCTCTCAGGTACTGTGTGTGGTACCACGCACTCACCGAGGTATCAAATATAGCAAGTACTTGATCTCATACTAGATCTAGGAGTTGGAGTTGCCGGCATGTATCGTGTGGGGAGGCACGCGATATCGAGGTAGAATAATGGTGTGGGTGGCTCGGTGATCCTATCTATTCTACAGTCCACACCACCGAGGATGTGTGGCTGCCTCTCTATTAATCAATAAAACCCCGTGCCCTTGATTGTCAACCACCGTGTTATATATGGAACATGGCTATGTCGCACGTGAGGGATGAGGACGTTGTTGACACCTTTATTGGACAGAGATACGAACACACAAAGCGTCGTGTTTTCCGACAACAATACCAAACAAGAGTCGCCAGAAGGTCAGACTGGCTCCTTATGGGTGGTTTGACCGGCCAACACCCGATGGTTTGACCGGCCTACTAGGGGTGGTCTGATTGGTCAGGTAGGGTTTTACTGTTGCCTACCAATTCGATTGACTTAGTCAATGTTATATTATAGAACCGGTTTTTTTGTCAGTGGCATATTACGAAAATTTAAAAAACTGTTGATCAAAGTTCTATATTATAGTTCATTCTAAATTATTATCTCCCACAAAAAAATAACTTACTCATTTCTTATTTATCATGTTTCTATTGGAGTATTGGTGGTGACGTGGCGCCAAGTCGCTCCTTTCAGCTTGCGTTGCCAAATCATACTTCCCGCAATTTTACCGGTGCCAAATATTCTTTCCCGCAATTTTATCGGCGCCAAATATTCTTTTCCGCAATTAACCGGCGCCAAATATTTCCTCAAGCGCCAAAATCTCCACTTATGGCGCCAAATCCCATCTTGGGGCGCGCCTAATCCGCCAAATCCTCTTCCCAAATAGACAAATACCTAGTCCCAGCGCCTGATCTTCTACCCCAAACACCTCCTTCCAGTGTCAGCCAATCTTCTCCTCCACAGCTCCTCCGCCTACCCGCAGACCATGCCCAAGTACAAGCCATCAAGGCCCTGGTCCACCTCCACTCGCCACGGCCGCCAGCCTTGCCGCCTTTCAAAGTCCAAGAATCCACCTCCACTCGCCTCCGAGGCGCGAAGGCCATGTGCAACATCTTCAACCTCAGGCTATCATTCCTCCCTCTATCACGAGCTAGCTACACCAAATGTTTGTTTTTTAGTGAGAACTACTGCTTTCTTTTAACCTGTAATCTGTTTTTACAGCTGTGAGGCATAACCAGTTCATTCTTACCTTCGCTGAAGGCTTCGTTCTCTGCACCTGGTGGCTGCTGGGATAAGCGGGGTCGACCCCTTCGCCGCTTCCGGCACCTGCAGTGATGCACCGCCAGCCTGTAGCTCCTTTGCTTCTCCTATAGTCTAGCAGGAATTGGTTTGCTTCTCCCGTGGTCTGGAGGGAACATGCTGGATTAGCAACAAACTGGATTCCCAATCCTTATTTGTCCTTAGTATAGAAATTATTCACAGAATGAAGCACTTTGTATAAATTTATCATGAGTAATGTGTGCAGTCCGACTCATGTATGTGTTTTTAATCCTCTATGCCATGTTATCCTAAATCAGGCCATACACTTCTTTTGACCAATCTAAGTTTGTCTTATGATGTGCTGGTAACAAAACCACCATTTTGCTCGATTTCTTGTATGATGCAACAATTTTCAGTCAATATTTATGTTGCTTCTATGGTTTCGGCAGTACTTCACAAAACCTGCATTTGTTTCTTTCATTTTTCATTTCTAAGTGCTTTGCTTACATGAACAGTGCCCACAAGTGATATTCCACATTATAGCAAGCCGATGTTAATTTATAGTTTTGATTGTCAGGTTTAAGTTCTATGCTGTACATTTTAAGATTTGAACTTGTTAAACACAAAGACATGATATATATATAATGGGACACCTAGGTGCCCAGACACCTAGGCTCTCTGCCGTTAGATTGCTTTTAGATACGTGCTAGTGCAATGGTATGTAATATATTAGGCATGCTAAATCAATCATGGAAGGAAAGTTTTAATCATAGATGGAAAGTCTCAATCACACTAGCACGCATCTAAAAGCAATCCAAAGGTAGGGAGACTTGGTGCCCAGACACCTAGGTGCCCCTGTTATTTATACTATACACACACACACACACACACACACACACACACACACACACACACACACACACACACACACACACACATATATATATATATATATATATATATATATATATATATATATATATATATCTTATGCAGATGCCACCTGTGAATGTGACAAAAAAATCCTTCAGGTCAGCCTCTAGAAGATTTCTTTCTCACAATATTTCTAGATAATTAATTTATTAAACAAACTTGACTATGAAATAGTATGCGCTCTGGCAGTTATGTCTTGTTCTGCCATTTTTTGCCATTAGGATAGTTACACCATTTGTATATATGAAAATGTCTTTAAAATCACTACTGCTGGTTGGTGGTAGCATCACTTAGAGCACATACCTGCCTAGTGTGTCTCATCGAAGATTACTCTGCATCCTGCATCTGTTTACCTAAAAATTCAGCAGAGCTATCCTATATAGTTTTGATGATAAAATAGTTTTGTTATTTATTTTGGCTTTTCCTTGTTTTTTGTTTAGCTCACAACTCAGCAGAACCTGATTTTACTGTTTTGTGTATGGCTTGTTCCATCAAGTTTGATACTATTGTAGCTTCTGATACAAATATATAACTGTCTATGAATATGTATGTTCTCTCCATGGAAATTTTTTTGATCAAACTCTTGTAGAAACTTTAACATAACATACATTTTTTAGCTCTCAAATCTTAGATAACTTTAGGTGCCACATAATGCTTTTAAACATATCTAGTTTACAACTGAATAAAAAATCAAGATGAGTAGTTGTTCCCATTCTAAAGATACTAAGTTTCATCTGTAGTGACTCGCTAATCAGCCTTAGTAACACATATTATGTGTTATCAGTAGTACTACTGTAACATTGTTTCACACTCGATGTTTGGATGTGTTACAACCTTTCTGTGCAACACATATTTTGTGCTACTGTGATATTTCTCTGTAACATAATTCTTCATGTGTTACTGGGTTGTGTTACCATAGCCCTGTCCTCTAGTAGTGTGTGTGTGTGTGTCTAATAGTAAAGAAAAACAAAAAACTAACACACAATATATCGTTGGATGCTAAAATAACGGGATATCAATCCATCATCGAATGTACCAATCGAACGACTTGCTACACTACACCTCTGTCCACACAAACCTTATTGATACCACCTACACAAAGAAAATGTAACATCCCAGATTCTAGGAAATACAAAAATAAGAAAATTTTAAAACTTTTTTCACGTATATTATTTCCTTGGCTTTTATTAGAGTTTCTTTGGAAAGTAATTTGCAAACATGAATTTTCAAAACGAAATATATATATTAGAAAGAATACATTTTGAATTCAAAATCGAATCTAAAAATATGATACTAAATTTGCCTAGGAGAAAACACAGCAGAAAGCAATTCAAAATTTCACAAATATATACATGACACTGGAAGTAATGTTTTGAACATGTTCTTGAATATATTTAAATCAAAACAATGTATAATACACAAAATAGTAGCCTTCCAATATTTTTTTCAAGAAAAATCTAAGGTAGATAAAATTCTAAACAATTTACACTATGATCTGCACTGTATCAGGATAATCCACTAATTTGTTTTATAATTTTTGGAGCTCATCTGATGCATCTAAAAATTTCTCAAACTCTCAACTCACCTTAACCTCTCTCTCTCTCTCTCTCACTGCCATGTGGGGCCTGGCTGCAGAGCTCTTCTTCCACCTCACGCGCTCCTACTCCAGTGCCAGCACTGTTCTACCATGCCAAATGCTGCCAGTTTTTGAACTACCGCTTGTGGTTTCGCCTTGCTGTAGCTTGACCCCGAGCCGTCGCATCACTGTGTTGAGTTCCCCTCCTTGTCCTCTCTGTGTCGTACATTGCTGAGAAGAACTAGGCCGCGTAGCTCCGTCATGCTCCCATGTTCTTGCAAGTCAATCATGGCCATACCATCTCTATAAACCCAATCCAACTACGCCATGGTCTTCCTCATCTCACCCTCGCTTCATTCCGACGAAAATCAGATCCTTTCCTTCCTCGCCATACCCGGAACAAATCGACTTCCTCCACTCCGATGAGTGTGCTCTGCCAAGCTCCACCATGGTGCTAGCTCTCCTATGGACCCATTTCTTCCCTAACCATGCCATCTTGTGTTCTATGTCCCCTAGAGCTATTCCCCTCATTTAATTTGTGAATTGTGCAGACGCTCATTGGGTTTGAGTCATCGTCTCTGGCCAAAACCACCGCTGCAAGCCATTCTTTCCCTCCAGTGAGACCTAGCCTAATCCCTTGCTCCCAGAGTATCCTCAACTGGTCCTTGAGCTCATGCAAATCTCTCTTGTTGCTCTCCCTTGCCGAGGAGCCACGCACCATTGATGTCATCTGCGTGGCTGCGCCGCTACTACTCACCATCGACTGGCCACTCCGTTGCCTCTCTGACATCGCCAACCTCCTCATTAGTCCCTGGTAGTTCCTTGGAAATCCCTCATCATAGCCATTCATGGCACCGCCATGGAACATTGTGTCGGTGAAGCTCCGATGACCTTATGACATCACCCTGAGCTGAATAGATTTGTGTTAGCCCAAATGCATGCCTCTCACAGCCTCGCCGTAGTTTACCGAAGAACCGCCGCTGCATCTCACCAACGCACGACCACCATCATCCACTATTCTGGCCACCGCCACTACTCAAAGGTGTGCAATGACGTAGCCATTCCATTTTGATCTTGCTAACGCTAGGCCGTAGCTTCCTTCGCTGTCAATGAGCCCATCGAAGCTCTGCTCCGCTCAGCTTTGTCTTTTCCCTCCCTAACAATAGGCCCAACTTGTCAAGCGGTTTAGCTTAACACTAATAACCTGTTCAAACTTAATGTGAGTATGATGTGTGGGCCTAAGTTGATTATTTAAATGAAACTCTAATTAAAACTAGGTTTAACAAATGTAAGTATGACATGTAGGACCCACATGCGGATAAGGTTTTAAAACTTAAGAATGTTATTTAACTTTAATAACAGATTTGAACCTAATGAGTCTATGCCAAGTGGGCCCACTCAAAAATTAGTTAAGGAATTTAATTAAACTAAACACTAAAATATGAGTCTATGATAAATAGGACCCACATGGTAAATAAATAAGAAAAACATGATTTAAACTTGTGAGGCTGACATGCATGACTCATCGGTCAGTTAATTTGTAAATTAATAAAACTCTCATGAGTGGACTCCACATGCTAGTCTAATGATGCTAAAAATCCAAATGTAATACAAAGCAAAATTAAAATCCATGCACAATAATATTTCTCATTTTCTCACATTTTTTCAAACCAAATAAAATTCAACTGGCTATAACTTTTGCATATAAACTCCAATTAAGTGATTTTTATTTCAAAATTTTTCTAAAATCATGCCCTATCCAAATATGAAAAATATTTGAATTTTTTTATCTATTTAAATTTGTTTGACTCTTATTTATGTTTATTTGGATTTTATCAAATAGACACCGACATATCGGGCATCTTCGAAAACACTTTCGAGCTATTCTTTGAGCAAAAACAGTAAGCAAGCACCCTCTCTAACTGTGGTTATCCTACGATTTCAATTATTATATATTGTTTGCAAAACCTGTTATGCATGTGTGTATGTTTCACTAAAATTGCTACATTGTGGGTAATAGTAGTTATAACCGCTTATATGCATTGATCTCCTTGCAAATTTGATATCCTTACTATTGTAGCCCTTAAGACATGGTTAGATAGTAGTTAACGTCAAAATTTAGGTATATTACATCGAGTAAATGGTCTAGATGCTTATATGCGTAATAGTTTTCACTAAGTTTGATATTTTGGAAAAACTTACATGTGGACATGGATGATTTCGAAAACGTTAAACCAAAGGAGGAACCTCCATTATTTTGATATAAAATAAAATAAAAAACCTAGATTCAAATACGGGCGAGTTATATTATGAATTGTCAAATGTGAGAAGGAATCTTGTATGTAGATAGGGGAAGATTTTCATCTAGGTCAATTAAGGACCAAGCGTTATTGCCACACATTTAAGTCTCACCGTACAACCACATGTGCTATATGGGTTCTGGTGTTAGTTGATTAAGTTATCTAGAATTAGTATTGCATTGTGGTAAGCTGGAGTAGTGAGGGCATTCCAAGAAGGTTTGCTCGTAGGGGCTCCCTTCACTAAGATGTTGGGACCAAAACTTGTTAATACAATGGTGAATGCTCACTTAGGGAAACAATACCCCTAACTGAGGGTTTATTATTCATCTCACTTGGGGGAAGGACATGCTCAAGTGAGGGTTTGTTTGTTCATTGGTTTGGTGTAAGGTTAGGACTAAATGATCTAAAGGCTATATGATAATCACTTTCGTCACACGCCCAAGAAAGCGTGTAGTTGCTGACAGTGTATTTGATTATCTCATATGGGTAAAGTTATACAACCTATCAAGAGTGTCAAAAACTATTTAAATAGCCATACCCGTGGTCATGAGAATACATGGATGCAACCATAATGGGTATAGCTTTGTTTTTACAAAACCATCTCATTGGAAATTGAGATGGTATGTATTTGTCGTGTGTGCCATGCCCGTGGTTGCAAGGTTGTTAAAATCGTGATTCTAGTCGTAGAATCGTACCTACAAAACCAATCCGACTCAAATCTCATCCTCAGTCGTACCTGATAGAATCGTGTCTAGTTGTAGAATCGCAGTAGAATTGTGGTAGAATCATGGTGGAATCATGTAGAATCACGTATTATCCAAGATTATGAAAGACTTCGGTGTTTGGTTGTATCGTATCCCTCAATTCAAGTTGTATGTTAAATACTAAGTAGTTAATAGTTTAGACATTAAGATTCAGAGGTTTGGAATAATAAAAATTAATTTGATTATCTATTTATTTTACTTTTTATGTAAAATAATTGGATTATGGCAATATTGATAACATCACTCGTCTAATCGTAACCCTCAATGACAAAGAATTTAAACCATGATTCTAGTCATGAATAAGATATATTTATTAATCACATTAGATGCCAAATGACCAAATAAACACTTATATCACTCTTGGAATATACGGTAAATTGGAATAAATATGTTTTTGGTAGAGTCAGGTAGGATCTTAGATTCTACGATTCGATCCTAGAATATGATCCTATCAGACTGTCTTGATCCAATTTAGGATCATGATTCTGACAACCTGCGTGGTTGGGAATTGATTCGAATATTCGTAGCCAAGGAGGGCTGTGAATGGATGTGATTTACTATCATTAAAGTTATATACATGTTATTTCATTATATGTCAAATGCTCTTTACAATTCCATTGTAAAATACTACTTATCAATATTGCAAACGAAATTTGCTTCATGCTGAAAATAACTTGTAGGATAAAGCCTTATTTATTGTTAGCCTTGTATTTATATGTATATTGCGATACACTACAAGTATTACTGCGTACACAATATACTCAACATTGTCTAAATTAATGTTGTTCAGAGAATGAGGAGAAACATATGCCCAATGATGTGTATTTTGCCCTCGTCACGACGAATTTAATGATAGGTCTTTCTAGGGCCCAACTCTAGCCAGTTGTCTATGGGCTATGGTGGCACACCTCTGGACTCTTTAGGTTTATTTGCTTGACTTCCGTTGCACTTTACTCTTTATACTTCTATTTATTTGGCCGGTCGGCCTTATGTTGTAAACTCTATATACGTCGCTTATGTACTTATCTATTTTGCTATAAATTAGTTGTATGCGATATGTATGAATGTGATCTCAATATCATGAATGTGTGTACTAGCCACTGATCATGGGACTAGTACAGAACACATATGATGATTTTGGGTATTCCACACCAAGGTCCCCATAGCCTTGGTATCAGAGTCCTACTGACTGTAGGTTAAGCCTTAGATAGAATGGTTGTTAGATTAAGAATTTATTTTCCAAATGGAACATATTTTGAAATATAAAAATATTTGTGAAAAAGATAGTAGTTCCTGCTATGTTCTTACCTGTCTTAGTTTTCTCATCTTACCTAAATTATTCTTATTCCTATTTGACAAAAAAATACATTTGAGATATTTGTTTTTTAGACCAAAACAGCAGAAAATGATCCTACTGTACGTGCGTGTGTTTGTTGTGTGTGTTTGTATATATAACAGTAAAGAAAAATAGAAAAACGAACACACAGGATATCATTGGATGCCAAAATAACGAGATCTCAATCAATCATTGAATCCACCATATGTATGTATGTATGTATGTATGTATGTATGTATGTATGTATGTATGTATGTATGTATGTATGTATGTATGTATGTATGTATGTATGTATGTATGTATGTATGTATGTATGTATGTATGTATGTATGTATAATAGTAAAGAAAAAGAAAAAAACTAACTCAATAGGATATTGTTGGATGCCAAAATAATGGGATGTCAATCAATCATCGAATCCACCAATCGAACGACTGACTGCACTATACCTCTATCCACACAAACCTTATCCATATCACCTACACACAGAAACATACAATCTCTCCATGTCAAATCGAGCTCTCTATCCCCAAGTCGAGTGATACCGATGGCAAAATCCGTATCACCACCACACTTCCTAACAACGACTTCACACCTCCCTCAATCCTGCTGCCATAGCTCTAGATTTCTTGCTTCTTCTATTTAGCATCAAGCTTGAGGCCTGGGGTAGCGAAGAAGTAGAGCTTGTGACCATGGACAACTGTGGCATGGGCACAACAGTGGAGAGCGACACATGAGTAACGCCCCAGGCTACTTGGTGGACAAGCACAACAGGCTAAGCTCCGCCTAGCTACCTTGGTCTAGATCTAATCGTTGGGGCTAACGTTGCTGCCTTCCTCAACCTATCTCTCACCCATGCCCACCGGCAACACAGCCCTGGTCCCATCGGCGCCAGGTCCGGACACCTCATCGTGAGCACCTAAGCTACTGCGAACTTCCATGCCTCCTTCTCAAGCTATGAGCCACGTTGCCTCCTCCCATTGATAGCAAATGGTGTCGAGCGGCTCCTTGGCGGTGCAGTAGTGCTATCATAGCTAGTAAGCTCGCTGAAACTAGTCAAAATTTCTTGAATCATTGTTGAAACTTTTAGTTGAAACTTGTTGAAACTCTTTGGATGAAACTCATTGAAACTTGAGTTCTAAAATCTGAAACATGTCGAAACTTTGGATTGGAATCTTCTGGAAACTTCTAGAAACATGCAAAACTCACATAGACATGAAACTTTCAAACATTTTCTTGAAACTCGCTAAAACTTCATAAAACCTGTTGCTATACTGTTGCAATATATTTAATTAAGTATACCATTGTGTAGACGCATCCAAAGAAAAATACAGAAAAAAGTTGGGATATTTGATTTTATATTTAATTAACTCCATTTATTTTGTGATCTCTCTCCCCAATGTTAAAGTGAAGATCAAGATGTGGTCGCTATACCAAATTTACATGCTTTCACCATTTGAATTATAGGTACTACTACTACTTATCTCTTTTTAATTTCAAATTAATATATATCTATGAGCCCTTAAAAATAGTGTCCAAAAAGGGCTATATGTTATTCTTCTTCTTCTTTTAAATTTTAAATTGTTCTATCCCTAAGATAACTATTTAATAAAAGATTTTAAAATTAGGTTCCACAAAATTAAGCGGCACGAATGCACGGCCACCGGCTTCCCATTCCCATTTCGCTCCTCTCTGGTATGCGTGCAGTACACAAGCTCTTCTTCCTCCTAAATCTATCTTTTGGAGCTTCTCCTTTTGTTTTGAGGCCACTTACCTCCGCAGATCGCTGAGCTCGGTTCCATTAGTAGGTTGACCACTCCGTGAGATGGAGGGGGAAACCTGTAATAGCCCAAAATTGGCTTCTAAAAAAACTTGCATGATTGCCATGGATTTCAAAAAATTTTGGCGCATTTTCAAAATTTTTTAAAAGCCTTGCTTGAGTTTAAGAATTTTAAAATAAATTCCTTGGCTTGAAAATATAATTTGAAAGTTTCTAAAAGTTAATTTGGTGCTATTAAAATTTTCCTAAACTTTTGTGCCAAATACCCTATATAATTCAAGCTTAGCACCACATCCTTAGCACCATGTGCATCCCAAGCTTCGCCTTGCCGCGTATATGCTTAAGCTCCCCTCAATTTGGCCGAGTCACTAGCATTTTGTAGTGCCCACTTGTGCACTGTAGCGCCACCATCACTGTCGCGCCGCCACCTCAGGCCACCTCCTACCACATCGTCGTCGTTGTTAGCTTCGTCATGGTCTTCGCAACCTATTTTGGGGGTTGCGGATGGTTGCCATGCCCAACCTCACCGGCACCAACCCAACCTAAGCTGCATGTAGCGGTAGGTCGCTGACTAATGGGCCCGTGCGGTAGGTTATTTAGTTTAAACGGTAATTAGCTAACTGTTAATTAGATAGTATTATAATGATATGTGGGCCCAGGTTTAATAGAGAATTTAATTAAACCCCGGTTTAAAATGTGAGTTGCTGATATGTGGACCCAATGCCATTAAACCACCACATAGACCCGGTTTGTGGACCTGAGGCACTAGCACGTGAGCCCCATCTTTCGTAGACCGTTGTGTGGACCTACTCTATGTGGGTTGTGGCCTCACCTGTCATTCTCTATCACTTTTCTTTATAGAAAATAAATAAAACCCGACTGGACGCCACCTGTCAGCCGTTGAGCCATTTTCTTAAGAAAAATAATCGTAAAAGAAAAGAAAATCCTAACCAACCCCACCTGTTAGAAATTTTAGATTTTGTTTTTGAATTCCTTCCCGATTGAAACTTTAAAGAGCTCGTTCTCCCTCATTTTAAATCGAAATGATTTGGTTTTTATTTCTAAATTCAAGATCTCCTCAACAGAACCAAAATCTTATTCTTTTGGAGTTCATTTGAATTTGTGTTGAATTTGGGTAATTGTGTGTTTATATAATTTGATGCTTTAGATGCTCCCGTTCGCTGACGAACAAGACTCTACACCATCCATAGTTGACCAATACAAGTCCTTATGATTGATTATGTTGAACCTAGTTTTTTAAAATATAATTGCTTTGCTTTCAAATTAAAAATTGCATGTTTATTATTATTCAATTAAAAATTATGTTAAATGTTGATGCTTAGTTATACCCTGCTAAATGTTGATGCTTAGTTATACCCTGACATTCATGTGTATTATTCCCTTCCTTGATTATTGACATTATATTTATCATGTCATCCTAGGATACTTATTATAATAATATTCCACCGTGGTTAAACTTCAATAGACAATGATTGTACTTAGAAATATATTAGTGGTAAATTAGAATACAACACAAATAATACAAATATTGATTTTTTTTTTTTGGACCACCACAATAGGTCAGAGTTGTAAAGTGGGCTCACTCCTTTTTAGCGCTTCCACTAAACTTACTTTTCCAAGACGGTTTACTCTATAGAATGCTGATGCAATCAGCTTCTCTGCTTCTTTATGTCAGAGACTCAACGCGTGGTACTTCGTGAATTCGTGATGTTGGCGTCGTTCACGCTTCTGCTTCTCCTTGCGATTCGCGAACGTCCTGATCTCTGCTCCTTCATCGATGAAGTCGTCCTCCATGGCTATGGCATCTGGATTCTCCATGGTGCTCTTCTTCTCGGTATCCTTCTCGACGCTCTCTGATAGCATATTTTCAGGCCCTCTGACAAACATTCAGTGAACTTAGCAAGGGTTTGCAGGTCCACAGCCTTGGTGACCAGTGACTTCCTCAGGCAGGCCTTCACGAAGATCTGGTGCCACTGAGAGCTTCTATGGGCGGCAATTGAGTTGAGCTTGGATCGCCGTGCATTGTCGAGAAACGTCCCTGGCATTGGCCTCACTCTCACTGAACCACATGGAGAGTAGCTGCGCCCAAGGTAATCAGTAATCAGGATCACCATAACAAGTAGAATCGTTTTTCGTTTGACGGAATCAGATCGTAGAATTATGATTCTATCAAAATTTTAAAAGTATATGTATTTGATCGTAGCATTATGATTCTATCAAAAATTTTAAAAGTGTATATATTTATATAAAAATTAAATTATATTTCTAAATATGCAAATCTATAGTAGAGTTTTTGAATTTAATTTTGTAATTTCAGTACATTTATTTATGTTATATTGAATTAAGGTTATTTTTGAAACTTATTTAATTATTTTTTAATAAACTAGTAATCTAAAAATATAACATGTCAAAGAAAATACTTTTTTTTACCTTAGAATAACATGTAAACAACAAAACAAAGCAAATTAAATTAGTGTAACTTAAACTAGTAATATGTAATATCAAATTTTATATACTAATATAGTTTGCTGTCAGGATCACAATCACACTGCAATCCTACCCGATTCTAACGATTCTACGAGTAGGATCACGATCTCACAACGATACCACCTGATTCTGATCTATATTGAGATCCGTATCATCTAACTCTAGTAGGATCGTACGATACTACGATACGTGTTATGATACTGACAACCTTGGCTGCGCCTTGGGTCGCTTTGCACAGATGAAGTTGGCTTGCCATTCTTTTGCAAACATCTCCCTCCATGCTCCGGTGAATTTCTTTCTTTCTCAGCAATTTTTCTCCTTGGTTTTCTCCATGCTTGTTGTGTAGTAGTTGTTTACTCTGGTTACCAAGAGGTGCTGACAACTCCTGACTGACATGCTCTTCAAGAGATTTTTCTTGCTGCTTTGAGAAAAAAAAAACCGTAGGATCGTCCAGCACAAGAATTATTGGATCCAGGAAATCTGGTCTGTGCCAATAAAAATTCCTGAGTTCTCTTTGCCTGCACGCATCTCCCATTCAATTCCTGAGTTCTCTTTGCGTGCACGCATCACCCATTCTCCCTGTTAGGTGCCTAAACCAAACAAAATCTCAGAAGTCCGATTCTCTGCTGTTGATGGCGTTATAAATAGGGTTTGTGTTCACTGTAAGGTCAATAGACTAATATATATACAAGTACAGATATAGTATATATACAGAAATATCTTATACAACAAGAAAATACATAATTAATAATACACATGTAGCATTCCTTTCAAACTCATGGTGGATCAACAACATGAAATTTGGAGAGAAAAAGTTGTGCTGGGCTCTAATCTGTATCTTCGTGAAAAAGTTTGCCAATTGAAGCTCTCAAGGCACATACTAAAGAGCAACAACCTAGTCCTACACCTGTGTCCGCATGTAGGAAGCATCAACACCAATATGCTTGGAAAACCCATGTTTCACTGCATCTTTAACAATGATAATAGCACATGTATTATCAAACAAAAAAAGTCGATGCAGAAACAAAAACACCAAAATCATCAAGTAGCTACTGTAGCCAAGTAACCTCCACAGTCAACAAAGTTATAGCTGGCAACTCAACCTCAGCACTCGAACGACAAATTGCTGTCTGTTTCTTAATCTTCCAAGCAATGAGAGAACCACTAAGAAAAATACAATAGACAGAAAGACCGGCGATCAGAGTGATCACTAGCCTAGGTAGCATCAGAATACACCTGGAGCTGTAAAGAGTTGGGCGAGGGAAAAGAGACGTCGAGTGATGGTTTTACGAAGATATTATAGAACACGAGGAAGATGACTATAGTAAAGCTGAGTGAGAGTAGAGATAAACTAGCTCAAAATATACACAAGATATGAAATATCAGGACAAATGACATCAAGATAAACAAGACTCTCAACAAGGTAAAGATGGCGAATAGGATTAGCAAGAGGCTCACCATCAGTGGGCCAAAAATGAACATTAATCTCCATAGAAGTCTCAGTTATACGCTGATTAGTAAGAGAAATACAATCAAGGAACTCTTGGATATACTTTTCTTACTTTCTTTTACTCGGCTTGAACGAAACAATGCGAGGGTGTCGCAACTTGGAGGCGGCCATAGGGGAGGCATCGACTCCTCACGGGAAGACGATGGTGACTCCAGATTGAGGCAGCCATGGCGGGCAGCGTCGACTCCTCATGGGAAGACAATAGCGAATCTGGATCAAGGCAGCCACGGGCGGAAGGCGTCCTCACAGGCGGAAGATAGCGACTCCGGATCAAGGCGGCGCTAGACAGTGACGGGCGAAAGACGTCGACTCCAAATCGAGGCGCCGTCGGGCGGTGATGAATGGAAGATGGTAACTTCGGATTGAGGTGGCCACTGATGGGAGGCGGCCTCACGATGGAAGACAGCAACCTCGATCCAGAGTATCGAGGTGGCGGGCGAGAGGCGGCAGCGGGTAGTGACTGGTTCTGGGTGGTGGTGGTGGTGGAAAAACCAGGCTGCGGTGGCAGCTGGAGAAGAACCAGCGGAGGTAGCAGCTTGACGACGGCAAAGCGAGATGGAGACAGCAAAGCCATGCAACGGCTGGTGAAGTTGAACCAATGACGGCTTAACAAAAAACCCTAAGTTTGCTCTGATACCATGTTATGGATATCACTTGTGTTCATCATAAGACCAATGATTCAATATATATATACACAAGTACAGGTATAATATATATATACAGAAAATCCTTTATACAACAGAAAAAATACATAGTACTACACACTAACATTTGGATCAGGTAATAGCTATTTGCTTCTAAATTCTGATATATACACTTCCAAAGCTTCACCGCCACCATCCTGAGCAGCCTTTACCTGCCAAATGCATACCAAAAGTAGGTGTTAATTTCGTGCGCTTCCTGACAAATGGCAATAATCATAATTACATTAATGCATCAGTACCAGTTATCAGTAGCACAGTTTTATGACTACATTGGGACAGAATGGGCTGGGCAGGGCTGGCTTTTCGTGCAGATCCTCCAGTTCCATTGCTAGGTGCGCAATGCTTCTTAGCTGCCAAACATCATAGGCCCGTTCTTTTTGGATTTTTATTTGACTTTTAGTTTTAATTTTTTTGATTATCACTATTTATTAAACTAATAAATAATAATCAAAAGTCATAAGCCGTAATCCAAACTTACAGCCCCATCATCACAGCATGAAAATCTTGCCACCATAAAAATATAAAATCCCATTGCATTGGAGCGGGAGCCAAAACCCTAAATCCTCTGCTTAAATGCAAAGCTTCAATTCCTAAACCGCAATTTGAGTAAATCCAAGGTAAGGGCATGAGTTGTCCTGGGTACTGTTTTCTGACAGATGTTCTGAAGAGTTTGGTAGGTTTTCCTTTGAGAAGTTTGAAAAGAATCAAAGCGAGTAATAATTTAACAACTAAAATATGGATGGGCATGGCTGGACTGCTACCATCAGGGCCGGTCCTGGGCCTGAGCAGCAGGGGCGACCACCTAGGGTCCACGAAAACTTGGGGCCCTTACCCCATGTATGTTAGTATGTATACATGCATGATATAGCCTATGTATTGAATATTGGATATAATTGATTAATGATTAGTTAGGCTAGCTGCCAAAGTCAAGTAATGACTCATTTGGTCTATGTTGTGCATCCAGCACTGAGCGCTCCCTAAATATCCAAGCATGAACATTTATAGAGAGAATGTATCAAGTAAGTCATCCACTAGATCCAATCCACCACGCACACCGCCTGCGCCCCTTGACTTCTCCACTCCTCTTTCGGTCTTCTCTTCCCCCAAAACAAGTGCCGTCATTAATAGAGAAGAGTCTGATTTCATTGATTTTCAACTAATTCGCCTTCGATTTTTTTCATTTTGTAATAGTTGTACTTGAAATATCCTCATATAGACATTGCATATATGGTACGTTTTTATGAATTTTTGTTCTTTGATTATCTGTTAAATACCACTCTAAGTCTTCAACGCAATATCTACACTATCTAGAACAAAAATCTTTGACTTTCTTGTGACATCAGTTTCTTTTTTATATATAGATGTCTATTAGATCTAAGAGAGACAGATTGGAAAAAAAATTTGAGGTCATCAATGTCACATGAAAGGTTGAATAGTCTCTCCTAAATTGTTTTGTCCTTAGTAACATATTATAGTTTTCTAAGACTTATTAATAATATTAACGTGCCAGTGGATTATTGATAATGAGTACTTTGCATTTTGTAATGTACTAAGCCTAATATTGCCAATAAGTACTTTGTATTTTATGACGTACTATCTAATAGTTACTGTATTGAACTTTACCTTTTACAATTGATATAAAATATATTGTTACATATTTATATTAGAACGAAGAGTCTCACGTTTATCGTGCCCTAGGGCCTCCAAAATAACAGGAACGGCCCTGGCTATCATTTGGCCAGCTTTTTCCTGGGTTATTGGTACAGAGGAGTGATGCTATTTGGTCTTCTTTTTTTTTTCTTTTTCTGCCCTCTTTTTCCTGGATTATTGGCACTCTGTACCTTTCAATTAATTGCCTGAGATATTGGTCAATGGTGAGTCTAGTAGAACTCAGTATTTTTAGTAGACTAATATTGCAATGGCTGGCAAACTCACACGAAACCAAGTTTCGTTCAAAGTTTGCAACACTCCTGCTAAACTAGTCAATGTAAGTACTAGATATATTTAATAAACATCCATATTTCCACAAAAACTTCTATGAGTCTCAAGTACTTTGAATTGAGTTGTCATAGCTACAGATATTCCGGAAAAGAGTAATAAGTGAAAAGCATAAGGCTAACAAGTGAAAAGTACGTAAGTTTATAACAAGTGAAAAGTACGTAGTTTAGTAAATGATGCGAACATAAATTCCAAACTCAGCTACAAGTACGTACCATCCAGGGTACAAGAAGCCAGCTGCAACAATCAGATATCCCTTTTCATAGAGTCACGGTTATTACTGTACAGCGTCGGTTGGTTCCTATTTCTTCCATTTACAGAAAGATTGAATGAATGCAGTGGACAGTGGTCCTTCCATTGCTGTATTTTCCTATTTCTTCAGGAAAACAAGATGCTGAATGAGGGTCGTTGTTCTAGTGTTTATGACCCCAACTCTGATACACCAAACCCACAAGGAAACTACAGAGCTACAGAAGCATTCACTGTTCTGGAGAGGACATGGTTCAAATCCCTGGCCACATAACCACCAATGACATCTCAAAGTCCACTGTATGGCTTAAATGATTTACTGGGGGGTTGCTACCATCAATGAATAGCCAACCGGCCCAGCTCAACCGCATCGATTACTTCATGATTTATGTCTTCTCATGTTGTCTGCTTGCTGCTTAATGCTTGCTAACATCAGCATTCTAGGAGCATGCGCGTTTGTAAGGTTGTTAAGATGCAGCCATCAGCTCCGGTGCACAGTCCATTTCTCTGGGCAATCACCTCTTGACAGAATTGCTTTCTTCAATGGCGGACAACATAGCCAACAGAAGGATGGAACAGCCGGCCAACGTGTGCTGAATTTGCGGATGGAACAGAGGTCCTTGCTGTGATCACTTAAACAATCTTGCAAGTTGCCTTGCGGACAGATACAGGTATTAAATGCACTATCTAGGCTCATTCTTCACTCTGCAGTTCAAGTATTTTGACCATAGCTTCTCCTGAAGGTTGTCTGCAAGACAGGCAAAAATAATAGAGCGTTCATCATCTGTGCGTTTTACTTGGCATTAAACGAAGAGCATTGTTAATCATATGATCACAGAGGGGTGTGAAACATAAACATCTGCAGTTTAATGACTTTTGTTGCATAGTCTCTGTTTCCAGATTCCAATCAAACACTTGGAATCAGCAAGGATCAGCAAGGAAGAAACATTAGTACTGTTACAGACAATTGACCGGCAATGGGGCACGAGTTAAACAGTTGTGTGGCCTTCCGGCATCAACCTTGCTCGTGAAGTCATGATATACTAACCCCAGACCATCTGGCCTTCTCCCTTTTCAGTTAAGGATTTGGACTGTAATACAGCTGGTTTTCTATGTGCATGTTTTTTTCCTGAAGGGTTCTGCCTTGTGTGTTTGGGCTTGGAGGCAAGTTGAGAGAGAGCAGGTTTTGGTGTCCCAGTTTTATGAGCTAGAAGCTTCTCACGGTCCCCTACACATTTCATGCTATTCAATTGAAGGGTAGGGGAGGTTGTGATCTACTCCCCACATAAATTAAGAATGGCATGCACTATACTTGGAATCTTAACTGGTACAGTAACTGCTGACCTTATGAACAAAAAACAACCAACATCAGTAAATAATTCATGCTAGTTCCATGGCAAGACTGATTTTTCATCTTACCCAAATGCTATTGGCTCTCAGGAAGTCTCTGTCCTACAGCAGAAACCTTAAAAGGTGTCTGGGTCATTCTTAGTCTTAGTCTACTGACATTTTTTTCAGAACACATGAACCCGCCATGGTTGAAAAGGATGAAGGAAAAACAACAGACAACTGCGTACGGTTGAGGTAGCTGTAATACTTACGATTTTACCTTTTGGCTGTGATTGTTTTGGCTTCAGTTTTTAGTTTCTGACTTATTTTTCACTATTCATAAATTTCGTCTTTTTCTGAACTTTTAATTTTTTGTTGAACTTTTTTGCCGATTCTTTTTTCCCGTATTTGTTTGTATTATATGTAATGGGCTAACATATTTTTTATATTTTTTAATTTTTAAATTTAATTATGCTAAATAAATCTCTGTCAGTTACAGTATTTTTTCAGCTAGTTATAGTGCTTTTCAGCTATAAACCACAAAAAAAACCCAAATAAACTTCACCTTTAGTTCTCTTGTTGTTGCTGCAGCACATCCATTTTATAGTTGATGTGATAGCCATAAATGCTGTACACTGTTTAAAAGATGATTTGGATGTTTAATTGCAAAGTTTTGGCACATGCACTGTCAAGTCAGTTCACATCACGAATTTCAACTAATACAATCCATCCATATCTATAAAACGGACGATGCCTAGGCAATCTAGCGTACGCTGATCGGCGAACCTCAAACTTGCTAACCAACTGAGAGAGACCATTACATATTACTGTCATGGCATGATAATGATAGACACATTAGTCGTACAATATCATTATCATCTGTCCTTTGGACTGGAGATGCTGGGCCCATACGATCGGATTAATCATGCTCATGGTAGTTTTGACTCGCTTTCGCGCAGCATGTGTCTTATTGACGTTTATCTCTACTAGTGTGGAAAAGGGTGTTAAGAGATGTGGCCCTTTCCTTTCAGTCCCACTCTCCTCAACTTGAAATGAGGTTAATGGGTCTCCCTCCGACTACCCATGCATGTTTATCAGCCTAAACACTGGGTTCCTATTGCCCCCTGACAAGTAGCTTGTCAACATCGGCCCAGACGGTCTTTTTATGAGGCTAAGGGTGCCTTTGGTTGAGCTTTTGAGAGCTGCTTTTGCTTCCAAAAAGCCAAAAGCCAACCAAAAAGTGAAACCTAAATCTTTTTAAGCAGATTACTTTTAGGTAGTCTGATTTTGAAAGTACTTGGACTCGCTTTTGACTTTTGGCTTTCTGCTTTTGAAATGGTGAAAATAGAGAGTCTGTTTCACGATTGTTTGAAGGAAAATAGAGATAGGATGTAAGTTTTATACTTGTTTGAACCAAACAACTTACAGCTTTTTCCACACCTCACAACCTACAAAGCAGCTTTTCCACATGTACACACACACAAGAGCTTTTTCAGAAGCCACAGCTCAACCAAACACACCCTAAACACTGTCTTTTTCTTCACTTATCTCCGAATTTCTCTTCTTTGAAAGCAACATCTCTGGCCTTCAACCCATGTAACAAGGTGAGGATGGAAAGGAAAGGTTAGAGCAAGTGCTGGTGAGGATGGAAAGGAAAGGTTAGAGCAAGTGCTGGTGAGGATGGAAAGGAAAGGTTAGAGCAAGTGCTGTTGTAGGATCATCGATTGCAATCAGAGGGGTAAATGATTGCAATACCTAACGAAAGTTTTTTCTAAAATTTTCTGCCTTTTAATTGTTTAATCTGTAAAAAACAAAAATAACGGAACAAAAAGGGAATTTTTCTGGTTTTACTGTAGCATTACTATAGCAATACCATACCGATTACTGTAGTGAATACTGTAGCACACTGTAGCAGTTATTGTGGCAACTAGATAATGAGCTACTGAAATTGCACATTTTCGTTCAATCTTCCAATCGATTTTTAATTAAAACTGATTCATGTATATAAACAAGAAATATACATAGACATAGATCAATGCATAGAGAATCTATAGGGATCAAAAGATCAGGAAAAAGGATAATACATGCGAACTAAAAAACTCATAAACTCATCAAGTGCTGAAATTATCTTGTTGATTGCCCTGTGATGATTGCCCTGTGATAATTGTGCTTCTTGTTTGGATCAATCTTGATTTGAGAGCAACAAGTTGATACTTTGACATCTTTGACCTCCTTTTTCCTTAGTTTGGGGCAATTCATCTTAATATGGTTTAGCTCACCACATTCATAGCATTTGATTGGAGCTCCTCTCCGTCTTGATTTGATGTTGTTAATTGCCTTGTTCACCTTGTTGGAGAAAAGTACAAGCTGTTCTTCTAGAATCTCCTCTAATGAAACAATAGAAGAACTGGCAGCTTGTTTAGTCACTAAGCCCAAAAAATTAATCTTGTTTATCCTGGCCAAAACATCAATTTCATATATTTTCATCTTTAAATAAAGATCATTCAAAGTGATTGTTTCCATATTAACAGAATGATTGATAGTAGTGACTAACACATTTCAAACAGACATATCCAAAGCATTCAAAATTTGACGAGCATTATCAGGATCAGAATATATGACATCAACATATTGTAAATCACTAACAATTTTATTGAAGCGATCAAAAAGAGCATATATTGATTCTCTAGATTTCATCTCAAATTTAGAACACTCCTTTTTTGAATTGATTCTAATGCACACCTTTGACAGATTTAGATCTTTCATGATAATCAGTTAGAGTGGTCCAAATTTTATTTGCAGATTTAAGGTGAGCAATTCTAACAAACTTATTTCTACTTAAACCTTGCAATAAGATATTTCTAACCTTAGCATTAGCTTCAACATCAGAGGATTTTCAGTTCTAACAGCAGGAGGCACTTCATATGTATTTTCAACTTTTTGCCAGATAGAATTACCTTGTGCTTGAAAAAAAAACCTCCATACGCGTCTTCCAATAAAGATAATCTGTTCCATCAAAAAACGGTGACTTATCTGAAAAGCGATCCCGATCTGATGTCATTGTAACTTGCTCTGATACCACTTGTAAGATCATTGATGATAATCAGAGGGGGTGAATGATTGCAATACCTAGGGGGTGAATGATTGCAATACCTAATGGAAACTTTTTCTAAAATTTTCTACCTTTTAATTGTCTAATCTACAAAAAAAACAGAAATAACGAAACAAAAAAACAGGTATTTTCCTGATTTTACTGTAGCAGTACGTACCGATTACTGTAGCAAATACTGTAGCGTGCACTGTAGCAACTACTAGATAATGAGTTGCTGAAAGTGCACGTTTTCATTCAATTTTTCAATCGATTTTTAATTAAAACTGATTCATATATGTAAGCAAGAAATGCACATAGGCATAGATCAATGCATAGAGAATATATAGGAATCAAAAAACCAGAAAAAGGATAATATATGTGAACTAAAAAACTCACAAACTTTATTAGAAAAATGAAAATATTGTGCACATGCATGTCGTGATGAATAACTGCATGCATGTCCTATGGATAACTGCACCTGATGCTTCACGCTTGCTGCATGCAAAGTCTGATGGATAAACCCTAGCACCCCTAAACCTTAGCACGAAATTACTATCTCTAAAAGCCATGGAGTTAGCCTCCAACTCTACCTCTATTTATAGTCTAGGGCCCAAAACCTAAGCTTATCATAAGCCCACGAATTCTAATCCAATTCCAACAAATAAGGGACCCGAAACCCTTCCTAACATGGGTTTTTCAAAATTCCAACTTCTCCACCTCATCACGTGTCAAAGCCTCCAGGACCACACCACCCATAGCTTCTTCACGTATCATCCACCACGTGACGTAGCTTCCGGACTGCACCTCCGTAGCTCCAACACGTATTATCCATCTCTGATCTCCATGCGCCCCACGTATGAGCCCGACCATCTCGTGATCTTCTTGACCATCTGAACCTCGAATCTCTCCATCCTAGTCCCGGTCCACCTCGTCACCGACCATGATCGCCTCAATGTTCAACCTGCATATGTAAAGACCAAAGAATATTTTCCGGCACAAGTTCGTCCCAACTTGACCAACATCAGTCCACACACGCCACACCTCTCGCATAACATTAAGCAACATCATCAATTATTCATCACAAATTAACCATTGTCAATTATTCATCATCAAAATCACCTAGACCAAACCACATGGTCTAACAGTTGTGCATAAACTGTTGAGCAGAAAATAAAGGAAGAGAGATGTTCGACAAAAAACTAATTTGGACCCTTTAAAATTGCAGTGTGGTAGCATAAAGTGGTGAACTGATTATAACAATAACTGTCTTCGTAATATGGCATAATAACATAATAATAGTAATGTGTACCATAAGGACAACAAATGAACACACAAAAAGGATTAAATATGCCATTGAAAACTCCTAATTCATTTATTTTTGTCAGCATGGACGAGGTAGAAGTAGAACTAACAAGATAGTCGCATAAATAAACATGCTGAACAACAAAACATCTAAATAACGAGTAGAAGCAAAATTACACAAAAGTATACCCACGCTTGATTTAAAAAAAACCACAAAATAGCATGCTTGAAAGTTTGATCTGAGGTACTGAGATAAGCAGAAGCTAGGACCAAATAAGATAATTTTGATGGGTCTAGCGATGTCACTTGGCTTATGAGATCATTTTTTTTTTTTGCATTTTTCCCTCTCATTGCCAATCAATAAAGACCCTTTTCACTTTACCATGAACAGAATCTGCATTGCTCTTTTCGTTTAACCCCCTTTTGATGTAGTATTATCAATTGAACTTTCCCCTATAAAAAGAACCTTTGACGGTTCCTACGAAACCGTTTATCAGTAGAGCACGAGGGGCTAAACCTTCTTGCGTGCATCTTCAATGTATCTTCTCTAGGGATGTTGACTAGCTTGCACCCGTGCACTAAATATAGATAACAAATAAAGTGTGTCCTCCTGCCCTAATGCAAACCGCTTTTTCATACTTCCCAGGACTGCCGGTAGACATTATGTGCCGCCATTATTTAAACATCGAATAATGTAGATTGTAGAAGAACCAAAGTGCAGATACAAGGGGCTCTGGTAACGCACATCCGTTTAAATATGAAGCAAGCATAGGGGAAAACAAACACACTGGCTTAAACAACTGCCAAATTATAGGCACAAAAATTGAAAACATGATTAAATTTCAAAGAAAGAGAGAGATGAGAGGGAGATAGGCCGGTCATCCTTGTAAATCAGGGATGGTGAGTACATTCACAGCAGTTTAGTTGTGGTTGGTTGGCTGATGAGACCATAAATCTGGGTTGTACTAGAACAGTGCTGCCTCTGTATTGAATAGCACTTAATGGTGTGGGTGAGCTCTCTTGGATGCACGCACACAGTGGCGCTCCCAGTCTCCCATTGCTGCTACTGTCTACATAAGCGATTGAAATGAATTGGGCAAGGCTGTGAGGCGGATCAGAGAACAGAAGGTAAGTAGGCGGAGCCAGAGTTGTCTGGGTTTCAATGGCTTTAATCAGCAGAGGGGTGTTCTTCAAGATCTTGGTGTTCCTCTGCTTCATCAGATTATCTCAAGGTACATTCCATCTATTTCAGTTTATCTACGTTTGTTAAACACCACTGTGAATAATCTCCCGTCAAATTACTTTGCGTTAAAACTCATTTTTTTCAAAAGGATCTTGTAATGGTCGAAGATTGCATTCTCAGCAACGGTGGAGTTTGATTACTCAATGTTTTCTTTCCTTCTTTCTGCCAATCATCTTCTTTCTATCCACCATGGCTTTTATGTAGACATTTTGGCTTTTCACTCAGAAGTACGGGATTTTATATAGAGATTTTGGACTCACTCAGATTGATAACAAAGGCCACTTGTCATCGACCTCTACTTATACTACTTTCTGATTTTACTATTGTTTCTTTAGTCCTGAAGTGGCACTCTGTCTATTATACGCATCTTAGGTATACGGTGATGCAATAAAATAGCGTCATCAAAGTAAAGGGCTGGAAAATTGTGAAAAGGAATGGGTGGAAAAGGTGTACCTTCTTGTGATATGATAATCAAGTGTTAAGATCAACCAGATTGCGATTTTTTTTTGTAAACACACCCAATACAACATATAAACGCCCACACACACGCACACACTGACACACATGACGCCTAAGGAAGACTGAACGAGCGGAGCTTGACGAAGAAATAACGAAGTTACTACTGGCATCTCGCTTGCGACGGATACGTCGTCTCTCACTGAAAAAAAAACCTTCTAAATGAGACACGCAGAGCAAAACCTAGGGTTTGAACTCTGGTGAGCTGGAGGTATAATCACCTCCACTAGCCATCCAAGCAAGGCTTGGTTCTTCGGTTCGCGATATTCTTATATATCAATACAGAAAAAAAGAACAGATTGAAATCTTACTCTGAAACCAAACAGCTTCAAGTAATTACTTGGAACACTTGAATTTGCAGGAAGAAACCATTTCACCACACTGAATCTCCCTCCCCTCTTGAGGGCAAGCAGTTTCTCTACAATGCAGCATGAAGCATATGACTACATCATTGTTGGCGGGGGCACAGCCGGATGCCCACTGGCAGCAACGCTGTCCCAGAAGTACAAGGTGCTCTTGTTGGAGAGAGGTGGCTCTCCGTATGGCAACCGCAACATCTCATATCTTGAGAACTTCCACATCTGCTTGGCGGATAGGTCGCCGAATTCACCATCTCAGGGATTCCTGTCCACTGATGGGGTCATCAATGCCCGGGCAAGGGTGCTAGGTGGTGGAACATGTATCAATGCCGGCTTCTACAGCCGAGCCAACCCAAGGTACACAAATTTTCATGTATTTGTGCACCCATACTAGGGTCTATCTATTTCGGTTTCTTTCCAAATAAACTTAAGCCAAAGTCAAACAAGGTTAAGGGCATGTTTGGTAACGGCTGCGGCTTATGACTTTTGGCTGAAATTTTTAAATTTTGGCTGTTTACGGTACAGATTACGGAGAGACAGATACTCATTTGCGATTTTGGCTAGTACAGGAGTCGCTTTCTACCCTGCTCAAAAGAGCTTTTTCTGAGTGGCTTATGGCTGAAAAGCACTGTAGCTGGCTCAAAAAACACTGTAGCTGACAGAGACTTATTTAGCATAATTAAATTTAAAAAAATTTAAAAATAGAAAAAAAAACATGTTAGCCCATCACGTGTAATGCAAACAAATACGAGAAAAAAAGAACCGGTAAAAAAGCTTTAAAAAGTCAAAAGCATAGAAAAAGACAAAATTTATGAATAGTACAAAATAAGCCAGAAGATCAAGCCGAAACGAGTGGATTAAAAGAAGCGTAGCCTACAAGCCACCTTGTACGTGTGTTACTTCCCACTTATTTCGGCTTAACCTTTTGGCTTCTGATTTATTTTTTACTATTCCTAAATTTCATCTTTTTCTAGTTTTTTAGCTTTTTTTGTCGGTTCTTTTTTCCCGTATTCGTTTGCGGTGTCCGGATGGGATAACATGTTTTTCTATTTTAAATTTTTTTAAAATTTAGTTACACCAAATAAACTACCATCAGCTACAGTGTAATTTCAGTTAGCTATAGTACAATTTCAGCCACAAACTAGCTTATTTTAGTCCAACCAAGCGGCACCTATGTCGCATTCACCAAGCAGTGTTTATATCTTCTTTCTTAAGCAAGATTACGTTAGTTTCTACACTAAAGAGTTTATAAAACGGTCAATTTAAGAAGCTAAGCCAGACGTACCTTTTGGTTATGTTTACAGGTTACTACGGTTCTGTTGTTTTTTGGCTGAAACTTATGGCTTTTGGTTGTGGCTTATGGTTTTTGGGTTGTTCGTGCGAAATATTATAGAGTAACAGAAACTCACGTGCGGTTTTTGCCGATATAAATAAAGTCCGTACAGTATGTACTATAATTAACTAGTAGACCCTATCTTAAAAAAATACTCCGTTCAAAAGTTAGTTACTGTAGAAAAGCCAAAAAGCAACTTTTAGAAACTGAAAAAAACAGACCCTACTTCTCCCATGGTCATGAACTAACAAGCCCAACCTTGGCTGCTATTTAAGTTTCCACTAGTGCCCATCAAAGTACAAAATACTACCTTACAAGGCAGTCATAAAGAGCCAGTTCGTAGTGCCGTGCTGTGTTGTTTTAATCCTTTATCTCTCTGCTTTCTAGCGCTTGTATTTCTTTCTTTGGCTGTTCCCTTTTTCTGAGCGCCCTAAGCGGAGCGGTTTGTAACCTTAACATTAGTCTTTCTAGTGCATATACTGTTTCTCCTCTTAATATAAAGACATGCAAGCCTTTTTGCATGTTCCTAAAAAAAAGGCCGTCATAATGGCCAGACTAAGAGGTAATTCTGCAGAACCCATAAAAACTCTCAGTGTTTACCAGTAAACAAACCTTTTCAGGACGTGCATAACCCATACCTGTACCTGACTGGGTCCCTACAGACCTTATGCTTTGATTGGAGATTTGTCATAGCTTTTAGTTGAGTATCATAGTGCTAAAATTGATTTTTGCAGTTGTAGGAGACAGACAACAGACGAAGTAATGGTAGCTCAAGGACATTACATGTCCACGTCAATAATGCATTACGATAGTTCAGCTTGGTAGTACAAAGAAGTAATTAGATTGGAGAGAAGCCGGAAAGGTTGTCTTTCTTACTTATTAGAGTTATATAGTTCTATACAGCATAGCATGAAATGGGAAAAGACAGAAAGGAAGCATCGAAGCAAAACTACGAAGGGTCACTAATGCATTTTTGTTTTGATGTGCTAACAAGTAACATAGAACAAGGAACGACAAAATAGCCAAAAGGTTCACGCTAAGTCACTATGTAAGGAATACCTTACCAGAAGTCATTAATCATTACATTATCAAAATTTTCTGAAGAGTCTGCAGTACCAAAATAGAAAAATATATGCTAGCTGTTGAAATCTTAAGAATATAAGAAGGAAACATGCTCAGATAAGCATATGGGCACCTGCATAAGATTAGCATAATCTGCTTTCATATGAGGTGGGCAGCTGCCCCTGTGGGCTGAACCTGTCATCTCAATATTCCTATTAGTAATGTTTTCATTATAAGTTTATAACCGATTATGATGTGCTTGTCCCTGCAGCTTTGTGCAGGAGGCCGGATGGGATGCAGAGTTGGTGAATCAGTCCTACCCTTGGATCGAAGAGAAGATTGTTCATTGGCCCAACATTTCACCTTGGCAAGCTGCACTGAGGGATGGGCTGCTTGAAGCAGGCGTCACACCTTATAATGGATATACCTATGACCATCTCATTGGAACCAAAGTTGGGGGAACCATCTTTGATGAGACTGGGTACCGGCACACTGCTGCTGACCTCCTTGCTGCTGGAAATCCCAACAACCTTAGAGTGCTGCTTCATGCTAGTGTGAACAAAATAATTTTCAACATGAAAACAGGTAAACAGTAATCCAAGTAAGGCCGACCTCTTATAATCAAGGAAAATTTCCTCAGTAAAAAAAGAAAAAAAAACGCATCACCTGGTGAGAAATCTGGTAAAAGGAAATCTGGGAGAATTTCGGAAAATTGTGTCCGAATTTTTTTGATTTTAATTTATTTTTATTAAACGGAAGGCAAAAAAAATTGGTGTTACGAGGATTTGAACCCACGACGTCCACTTCCAAAGCATCTGCGTTACCACCAGGGACATTTGCCTTTGTAATATGAGTGGTTGTGACTACTTTTATTCTTACATCGAAATTTTGAAAATTTCGATTTCTTTTTCCGGTTCCCATTAATCTCGGCACCCAGCGAGAAGTCCGGCTACGGTTAACCAGAAAAGAAAATTTTTCATACTTATAATCCCTATCTTGTATCATAAAAAAGCCCTATAGGACGACGATCAAATCTACTATGCTATGCAGAGCAGAATGCTGGACGACTACAAGACAATATATATAGAAGATGAATGTAGTGGAGATAAGAATGTTGTGGTTGATCTGTGGTCACACAAGGCAGGATCAAATCTGCAATGATGATATACGTGATAGTATAGAGTAGCATCAATTGAAGAGAAACTTATCCAAAATTGTTTGAGATGGTTTGGACATCTCCAACGGATGCCTCCTAAGGCACTGGTACGTAGTGAAATTTTAAGATGTACCGAAAACACAAGAAGAGGTAGAAATTAACAAGACTGACATAAGAGGAAACAGTTAAAAGAGACTTAAAAGTTTAAAACATACCCAAAGGATTGTTATAATCCGTATCCACTTCAACAACAACTGAAGTATAGAGATTAGAGATTTCTCAAACAAAACGATTTGGCACTATGCGATCATATATTTTTTTTATAGTAACCTCATCTCTTTCACAGGGCACAGGAATCCAAGGGCTATCGGAGTTCAATTCAAGGATGAGAAAGGTGGGCACCAACAAGCCTTCCTCAGCCGAAAGAGAGGCGGCGAAATTATTGTCTCCGCCGGTGCAATTGGAAGCCCCCAGCTGTTGTTGCTCAGCGGCATTGGACCTAGGAATGAACTTAAGACGCATAACATTTCTGCAGTCCTTCACAATGAACATGTGGGCAAAGGGATGTCAGACAACCCATTGAACTCCATCTTTATACCCACGAAGGAGCCCCCAAAGCAATCTCTGATCGAGACTGTTGGAATAACTGATGGTGGTGTGTTCATTGAAGCCAGCAGTGGTTTCAGCCAGACAGAGGACAGCATCCAGTGCCACCATGGAATCATGTCCGCTGAGGTTTGGCATCAATTTTAACTGTTTACTTTAAATAAAATTCTCTAACTTCTTTACAAGTATCATGATGCATCATACTAAAGCTTTTGTGCAGAAACAACATCCTGTGCTAGCAATCTTAATAAAACACGCACTGTAAATTGGCTTGTTGGGAGCCAACTTCCCAAGTTTCGGAAAGCTTTTTTCCCATAAGCGTAAGTTTGCAGGTGCCCAAGATAAGCATATATGATATAAGAGGAACCCAAAACATACTAACATGAGATAGCAATAATATTATGCCGCAACTAGATAATAATTTACAACTACATACTTTCCAATTTATAGCACATAATAAAGTTTCATAAATTTCTTTTATAAATATTTTAAACCAGAGTTTTTCTTTTAGAATTATTTGTGGACAGTAAGATTGTAAAAGTCGGAATGGAACTTCTTCGAACTAGTAAAAAGAAAAACTTTAGCATATGCTGAGTTCTGACAGCTTTCATACTCATCCCTGATAAATTTTGTCACTCCAATGCAGATTGGGCAGCTGTCGACAGTTCCTCCAAAGCAAAGAAGTTTAGAAGCAGTCCACAAGTACGTACAGAACAAATGTAGCCTACCCAAAGAAGTATTCTATGGGGGTTTTATCCTTTCGAAGATTGATGGCCCACTGTCTACTGGCGATCTAGTTCTTGTGGACACTGATTCCAACAGCAACCCCAAGGTCACCTTCAACTACTTCCAGCATCCACAGGATCTCAGCCGGTGTGTTTATGGGATCAAGACCATTGAGAGAATACTGAAGACAAACCATTTCAATAACTTCACTGCAAACGGTGCTGGATATCCAATGGAAATGCTGCTCAACATGAGTGTAACAGCTAATATAAACTTGAAACCTAAGCACAAAAATGACAGCACATCCTTGGAGCAGTTTTGCAGGGACACAGTGGTCACCATCTGGCATTACCATGGTGGATGCCATGTGGGCAAGGTGGTGGACAAGCAGTACCGAGTGGTTGGCATCTCAGGCCTCCGGGTGATTGATGGATCAACCTTATTTTCGTCACCAGGGACCAACCCGCAAGCCACAGTCATGATGATAGGCAGGTACAGAACAAAAACAAAATATAGATTGATTCTTTAATTAAACAAATTTTCAACTCCAGGGGTTTATCTTCCTTTGTTGTATTTCATGCACAGATACATGGGAGTGAAGATTCTAAGGGAAAGATTAGGACGAGCGGCTGGAGTATAACTGATTCTTGGACCTTATCCACTTTATTATGTAAGAATGTGACTTAGGAGAGAAGTATATAGTAATTTTTGAAGCGATTCATCAACGAATCACCACAGAAAGAAAAGTTAAAAGCTACATTTGTATTCTTACTGTTCATGTGGAAATATATTGTTATAATGTTGTGTTGGCTCAGCATTCCTACATTTCTTGCTTCATTGGATTTTAGAAACAAATTTCCATACGAAGTTCCCCTACACTGGACAAGAAAACTCTATTACATGTATCACCGAATCTGGGAAATTTCGATTCACAAAGAATCAATGTGCAGAGCTGAGAGATCATGTACAAGATCTAATGCATGTTTATGATGAATAATTGGCACTTTAGTTGAATTGAATTTGAATTTTACAATAGTTTTAAAAAATTTAGATTTACTGTCAGTGTTCCCTAGGGGTGGATATCGAGCCGGCTTGGCTCGGTAAGGCTCGTTAAAGAAGCGGCTTGGCTCGTTAGACTAACGAGCTAAAAAACAGGCTCGGCTTGGCTCGATAAAAAGCTCGAGCTCGACTCGTTAGGCTCGTTAATACCAGATTCGGATCCGAGCAAACTATGGGAGGCGAGATGATGTTTGCATCTTACAATAGTATGTACAATGATTATTTTGCTAGCATGGTAGAACAAAAACAGCACACTCAAATCTCGACAACAAAAGGAGGAAACTTTACATCCATGGCTCCATGGGTGATGGATCTCACAAGTCCTCTGCTTTCTTCGATTCCATACTGGTAGTAGTTGCATCCATGATGCGTAGATCTGACTGAGGTGAGGTGACCAGATCTCAAATCTCGCATCCATCAATGGTAGGCACTAGGCACAACGAGCGCAACTCAAGAACGCACATATATATGTAGTAGTCTTCTTGGTGGGCATGGGGATGGCCGATGGGCACGACGGCGGTGGACGAGGTCCATCAGACGCGGACGGAGGCGACCTTGAAGACAAAGCCGGCGAACTCCAGCGGGGGACGCACCACAGTCCAGTTCTTGGACTTGACGTCGAACACCTAGAACGCGTGCCGCTGCCGCCCTCGCCATCGATGGCACCGATCACCACCACGTGCTCACCGCCGCCGACGCAGACCGCGCGCGCCGTGCTGGCCTTGAGCCCCGGCGGGGAGGGCCCTACCTCACGCCACCCGCGCCGCTCCCCGAGCCATTCCATCACCGCAAGGAACCTGTCGAGCGACTACGCGAGAGATGGGCCGAGCGGGCGCGCCGAGAGGCACTGGATCTAGGGTTGAGAAGGGGATTTTCTAGCGCGACGCCACAGATCTTGGGAGTGCGTCGAGTGTGTCGGTGTGTGTCGAGTGTATCTTCTTGCATCGGGTGTGTGGGTGAGCGTCGGACGTAGCGTATTCGGGTCACTGGTGGATGGCAGGATGGGCCGAGCGTCGGACGTGAATCGTGATGGGCCGAGCGTCCCGCCCGAGCGAGCCAGCCGAGCGGCTCGCAAGCCGGCTCGGCTCGGCTCGTTAAGAAACCGAGCTCAACCCCTGGCTCGGCTCGGCTCGAAAATTCCACAAGCCGAGCCGCGAGCCACGAGCTTTTTGTCCACCCCTAGTGTTCCCAGTGGGACCATTGGGTGGAAGTGTTAGACTAGCCTATGAATGGTGGTCTGACTGGTGGTCCGATGTGACAAATATTGGGAGAGGTCAGACCGGGGAAGTGGTATGACTGATTTCTAGTTGGCGGCTGTTTGTTTCAAGAGAATGAATTGTGGTGTTAGTCATGGGCAATCGGACTGGCCATAGTCGGTAGTTGGACCAAGGTGAGTTGTCTAGTGTGACCGGCATTGAAAATGCGGTCACGCCAGGTGGTCAGTCAGACTGGCCAATGATTGGTGGTCTGACCGAGGTGGTCCAACCGGCATGGGAGTAGTCAAATTGGTGGTTGTGGCCAGAGATAGGGAGAATTGAACTAAGTTGGTTTGATGTTGGTTCATAGCTTGGGACATATGAGGGTTTGTGTTGCATTGTATTATGCATGGTTTTGATTAACATGAGTCAAGTATATAGAACTTGTGCTCGATATGGTTTAGGAATGGAAACGGATCGAATATGAATCAAATAGTCTCAAATACGAATACGAATCTATATTTTTTAAAAAAATATAAATATGAATTCATATTTTTTAAAACAAATACAAATATGAATTTAAACATTCTCAAATATGAATATGAATCAAATGTCGTAACGAATACAATTCAAATCGAATATGTACTTAATTCGGTCGAATGCGAATATCATAAAACTTTTGTAACAAATCTCGGTAGAACAAATTTCTGTAACATGACTACACATCTACATGAGCTAGTAGTGTAGCGTATAGACTTGGGAATTATGCAAAGTAATTTTCACCTCTTACTTGTGAACCTTAGTTCATCAGAAAATTGCTTCCTACAATCATCCTCAAAGAGATTGCCATGGATGGAAACGGATCGAATAGTCTCGAATATGAATACATATACTCTCAAATACGAATACAAACATTCTCAAATATGATATGAACATTCTGAATACAAATATTCTTAAATACGGATTTTGCTTACCACATTCATGTTTTCTCGGATACGAATATCGGATAAAACAAATTATCCTTTACCATTTCCCATCCTAATATGGTTTCTTGGTGTTTGGATGTGCAGGTGGTTTGGAGGACGTAGCTGTCGATGGCAATGGACTGTGACTAGGTAGGGAAGCTAAGGTCCAACAGTCATATAAGTCTGGGTGAGACTACGTAGCACAAGTAGAAAGTACAGAGAAGACATGGATCATGAAGAGGCGAGTTGGTGCATGTGGTGTGCTAAGTGACGAGGCCGATGTACGTAGAGACGGTTCGGAGGAGTTCGAATGCATGAAGACATGGCAGCTAGTCATTAGGCACTATAGGTTGTGTGTCAAAGCATGGGGAGATCCTTTGAGGTGAAGATAAAGACGGAGTCAAGGGAAGGTTCCTGGAAGCTTTATCAAGGGTATTTTCATAGTGACCAAATACCGGGTTGGTGACTTGATCAAAACTACGGCACGAAGAGCGCAAAGGAGAAATGGTTTAGGTCAGGGAGAGCTAGAATTGACAAGTGGATCTATCACTAAAGAGTTAGCGGATTGAGTCTTGTAAACGCTTTGAGAAGCATGATTGAGTGTATAAAACCCATGTTAAAGGGGTTGACGAGTTTCTCTAGCAAACTTAATGGGTTGGACCCATTAGGGTTATGCTGGTTATTTAGAGGAAAGGAAAAGAGGTGGGAGATTCAAGGATTCTAGAGTTTAGTTTTTGCTCTACCACCTCGCCTCCTTCCATGGTAATGAGTAAGGGTGTCAATCAGATCTAGATTATCCGTTTAATCCAATATCCGTATGTGGACTATTCGATTCGTATTCGATAGATTAAGACTCAAAAAGTGGTAATCATATCTTTATTATCCATATTATCCGTCATCCGTATGCAAACTATTTGATCCGTTGACACCCCCTAATTGTGAGACGAAATTGTGATGTTTTGGATGCACCTTATAATTATCCATGAGTATGTAAATATCATCCTCCATTGAAATAGATCAAAGCTTTATCTCAATCATGTTCTTATTTGTGTTCTTGGTTGGTTTTGGTTGCTCTTGAGCTATATTTATGATTTCACATTCATGGGAGTTCTAGCCCAGTCTCTTGCTTAAATTACCTTGCTAGGATATGTGAGAATAGATCTGGAATACCTTATGTCATAGATTCTCACAAGCAAGAAGTAAGTTAGGATTTATGGCTTTTGCTATTCTTGTGAACTAGATTCAATTCTCTTGAATTTAGTGAACTTGAGCCCAAGAACCCTATGATGTTTGATTGGTTTAGATTTCTATTGTTTTGAACAAGTCTCATGCAAAACTTTGATGTATTTGGATGAGAATTGGGCATGTTTTGTCTCGAGAGGTTTTTAGGTCTGGGAATAAGGAACTAGTTGGACCAGCCCTAGACCTACGGTCACACCGGTGTAACTGGTCATAGGCTGGCTGTCTGACCGGCCATGGGTAGGAGGCTGTTGATTTTGTTAGCTCTTGTTTCAAGTTTTGTTTTGCTTCACAATGCTGGTATGATCTATACTTGGTGACTATTATAGTCCTCGAGTGAAGATTTTGAATACCTAAAAGGGAAATAGTTTTGGGAATCATTCACCCTCTCTGATTGGCAACATCGGTCCTACAAAAGCATTTTATGTTATCTAGAATTTCATAACTGATTATAGTACAATGGCAAGTCGGCGTGAGGACAAGAGTTAAACACTCCATTTTGATTGTTTTTAAACACTCCATTTTGATTGTGCAAACATTTGATTGAACTGAAAATTCTTGAATCACTTCATAATTCACATGAATTACTATAAAAAGGGATCATAACAGTTAGATAAAGGAAACATGGTTCCTCATGTCATCAGCTGTGCAAAGAAGTTTCACACCAGAAAATCATGTTCCACTGACTCCACTAGATGGTGCACTGCAGTTGCTGAGCATGTTGGAACAATGCCTCACTGATCATAGATTACGATTATGAGCATGTAGATTATGACCACGTGAAGCTTGATATGACCATGAGAATTTTGATTTACGATCATGCTTAACTCCAAGTTACGACTAGCACATACTTGTAACGACCATGCCTTCTAGCCCGTAACGACGAACGCTTCGTACTCGTAAGCTTCGACTATTTAGCGAGTACTTGGTACTCGATACTTCAATTGCAAATACCAGCGCCTTCGACCATGACCACTCAGCGACAATACGAAAACAAGTCGAGAACACAAGTCGATATTCTAGGGCACCAAAACACTTCGCTTGCTCCGTTACTTTGATACAGGACCCTCCATAGCCTTTAAAGGCTGCATAATTAACCAACTTTGTTTCTACAACGCACTCGTGCACTAAACAAACTCGTTATACGGATTGTATGCATATATGGCAAACTCTACTTATCTTACCCAAAATCAATATTTCCTACCAAAAACAAGATTAATTCCAATATTCACCCCCTTAATCTTGTTTCTCCACCTTGATCATGACGATCTTCTCTTGTTCCCGCACCTTTGTTGCAACTCGATTTAGCACCTCACTCTCGACCGCTCTCTGTTGCATTTCCACATCTGGTGCTCTTGTTGACTTCTTCCTTTTTACCAGCACTCCCGTGCACCGTTCCTTCCCGGGCCATCACTGCCCTATCGCCTGTGCTTGCTCCATCCCAAGCCACGCACAAACCAACACTTGCCACACCTTACATCTGGACCGATCTTGTCCTTCCTTGCATGCCTGCCTAGGCTAGAGCACTAGCTCCCACAACCACCGTTGCTTCACCATTACTGAAGCCTCTTGCTCCTCTCTCTTGGACTAAATCTATCTTCTTTCCCACGCACATCTCAGCTGAGACTACACCACCTTTCACTTCTGCACCTGTGCATCCTGATAGATGGAATAGTACCTTGTCTCTCAAACCGCGGTGCTCACCCGAGCCTCTGCACTCCTTTGTGCTAGTTGTATGTTCCCCACGCGATCCACGTGCGTCAAGCTCATTGCCTGGCTCCTTCAAACTGCTCGTGTAACCAATTTACATATTTTCAAAGAAAATTTGTACAATCAATTTGGGGATCTTTTCACCTTCATCAACAGATCCTCGTTCTTGTTATAGACATGCAAAAAACCATCCTACAACACCACCCTGCATCCTTCTTCTGTCATTTGCCTAAGACTGAGTATGTTGTTGCACAGTTTCGGTAAAAAATAAATTTCAAATATCGACTTTTGATTGTCATTCTTGCATTGCAACAACATCGATTCTTTGTCTTTTATCTCCACCATTGAGCTATCGCCAAACTTGACTTCGCCCGAAATCTTCTTATCGAGCTCATAAAACATAGAGCGATCTCCCGTCATGTGATTACATGCTCCATTGTCTAAATACTACAGATCAATGTGTGTCATTATGATCGTCGTTGCCTTTCTCCATGTGTAGTTTAGGAAATACGTTTTTCTCGTTCAATATCACCACGCCCGGCACCTCTTCGACACTTAAAGAAAGAAGTAGTGCCAACTCATCGTCCTCCTTGGCTCGGGTGAGGTTTATCTCCTCGTCCTTCTTCTTGCTTGGGCAATTCGAAGTGTAGTGCCCATACTTGTCACAGTTGAAACACTTTATGTGGCTACGGCACTCCAACACATAGTACCTATATTCGTCACATTCAAAGCACTTGACATGTGACTTATCACGGGGGCTGTCACCACCACCTTACGCAGTCTTGTCTCCACAGCCTCCTCTACCGCCTCGACCACTCATGCCGCCTCGCCCGCGCCATCATCTACGGCTACTTAATGAGCCACGACCGTCTCTCGGATCTCCCTTTAATAGCAACATCTGCTAGTTATGGGACTGAAACCTCTGCTCAGTACGAGATTGAAACCCCTTCAATAGCTCCTCGTAAGCCTTGAGGGAGCCGATGATCTCCTCGATCTTTTTTTTCTCCAGATCTGGAGAGTACATGAGTGTGGTGACGACAAGTATGTACTTTTCTGGAAGCACGCGTAGGTATTTCTTCATAGCCACAAATTCCTCCATCTTGTCGTCAAGAGGGATAATTTGATAGTACAACGAAGTCAACTTGCCGGCAAACTCATTCACCGACTGGGTCTCTTCCATCTGGAGATTCTCGAACTCACTCCGCAAATTCTGGAGCTGCACTTCCTTTACAAGATCAACGCCCTCATGCATCGTCTGAAGCGTCACCAACGCCTCACGTGTTGTCTCCTTGCCGACGAGCTGGCACATCATCAAATCTAGCACTGCCTGATATATGATAACCGAAGCTATCTGATCCACTTTGTCATCCACCTTCTTGTTCTTCCCCTTCGGATCGACTGCACCCTAGACTCCCTGGGCACGCATACTCGCTTTCATCTTCATTGCCCACACCGGGTAATTGTCGGTTGCCAGGAGAGAATACTGGAGGGAGATTAGCCCACTCTGGGCACTCGAAGTTGACGCTTCTCCCATGTTCTTCAGGTACCACCAAGATCTGTAAGCTCTGACACCACTGTTGGAACAGTGCCTCACTGATAGTAGATTACGACCACGAGCATGTAGATTACAACCACGTAAAGCTTGATATGACTACGAGAATTTTGATTTATGACCACACTTAAGTCCAAGTTACGACCAGCACGTACTTGTAACGACCTCGCCTTCTAACTCGTAACGACGAATGCTTCAACTGTTTAGCAAGTACTTGATACTTCAACTGCAAATACGCGCCTTCGACCACGACCACTCAGCGACAACACGAAAACAAGTCGAGAATACTAGTCGATATTCCAGGGCACCAAAATACTCCGCTTTTCTATATTTCCTCTTCCCCTCTAGATTACATCCGACCACTACTCTCTCGTTTGCTTGCTCCGTTGCTTCGATACCAGACTCTCCATAGCCTTTAAAGGCTGCATACTTAACCAACTCCGTTTCTACAACGTACTCATACACTAAACTCGTATATAGACATATGTGTATATGGTAAACTCTACGTATCCTACTCAAAATCAATATTTCTTACCAAAAATAAGATTAATTCCAATAGAGCAAACCTGCCACAGAACGAAACGAGACGGTTGAGACAGCTGCGGCCTGGCTGTGATCGAAGACAGCAAGATTAAGACTACGGCCTGTTGCGCAGGTTCCTGGCTGCTTGCGCCTTGGTACGCCTGCTCAACAGAAAGCCACATTGCAGCGGCGGAGCTAGCCTACCAGACGGGATGATGGATCAGTTGATAGGCCGTGGTTGGGGCATTACCGCGAACACCTGGGGCGCATTGGAGTTATGCCGACCAGAGTTGGATCTTCGCATCACTGGAATGGAGTGGAGACGAGGGGCGATGCGAGGGACGCACGGAAGGGCTGACGGCGGGCACTGCCGGTTGGCGGCGGCGAGTTGAATCAAGGCAAAAGAAGGCGCCGGCAACGGCAAGCTTAGCCAGTTAGCCGAGACTAGCCTCTCACCCGTCGAAGCAGTGGTGAATTTTTTTTTCTGTTTGTATAGTGAATGAATATGCAAGTTGCAGTGGAAAAAAATGTTGATTCATTTTGTATTCTGTGTCTGTTTTTTTGGTTGTTGTTAATGAATTTTAGCTGTGATTTATTTGTCTAATAAATAGTAATTATTGAGAGAAACCAAAAATTGATAAAAAGCCAAAAAAAACATGGTTTATGCATATGTACGACATAAATACAACATTCAATCCCTAACTGCATGGTGGTCATGTTAAGGGTAAGTATAGAATAGATTGACCATAGCAGAACCTTTACGCAATCATCCTTTTGCGGTGTACTTATGCAATAGTATTCTGTTTAGGCACCAAATAAAAAAAAGTCAGAAAAAATTCTAGACATACTTCTACTATTACTCTACTTGCAAATAAATTTTCAGGTTCAAATTTGTTATATGTTAAACGTAACAAAAATGAGAAATCTCTAACAAATGATAAATTAAAAGGAAAAGAAAAAAAGACAAATGCTACTATTCACATCAAACTTATCTCTTTTTTTTTTGTTTCTTCTAACACATCTCGTTTTTTTTGTTTCTTCTAACACATCTCGAATTTAATGTTGAAATTTTAAAGGGTGCTACAACACACTATAGACTACATCCTCATTTTTTGTGTGGAAATTTTTCATGTTAATTTTGTACTAAAACCAAAAATTAATTGCATGAGTAGCACAAACAGGTGATTGCATAGCATATGTTGCAAAAGAGACAAGCACAAATAGCTAATGTGTGTGATGCAATTCCTTTCGAGCAAGGAACCAATAAGGCCCCATTGGGAATGCTGGAATTCTCATATATTCCCACAGGCAACTATCTTTTTCTCATATTCCTACAGGCAGTTATCTACTTCATATGAAATTCATGTGTTCCGTAAATTGCATTCAAACATATGCCAAGGTGAAGTTGCAAAGTTCCCCGGATTGAAAAATTCAACATCTGTAATGACATTTTACTGATTTATACGGATGGGGATTCGAAAATCGACAGATCACAGATGACAGTTTCACCACTGATTCATATGTACAAATATTCAGACCATACCTATTTCTCGAATTACAACAAATGCATCCTATGAATATTCATGCCTTCTAACCTGCACAGCTTCCAAATCAACAGATATTTCACTCTATTGCTTCATTAAGGGAATACCTGGAGCTTTCATCTATGAAATCATACTGAGCAAAATACATGCCTAGCTAGCTAGCCTCAGCCTCAGGAGAACTAGGAATAACTTTACAACTTTGACAGCAGCCACCCAAGAGTCCAGCCAAGAAGCAACCCTGCACCAGCAAGACCTAAACTGACAGCAAATAAGATCACGTTGCAGAAGCCACCTCCCTTCTTCTGCCTCCCGCCTTTCCTCCTTATCCAGTCTTTTTTCTCTTGACCCGGAGTAGGCTTCTCCTTCAGAGTCATCCATGAGAGTTCAGGTATCATGGTTGATATCTGATGCTCTTTGTGCTTGAGCTGGAGGCATATGTTCTCCAGTTGTAAAAGTTTCAGCCACTGTTTGCATGCAAAGAGATGTGAGGCCTGTCGAAGCAATAGATTGATGACATCGTCTTTCTCATTGTACGCTTGCTTGGCAGCCATCTCGGCTTCCCTAGCCCGTGTTTGTGAATGACAGAGAGCCTCCAAAAGCTGAGCCCGCTCTGATGGAGTCTGGTATGTTTGCTTGCTTCCTGGTTCAGTATTGCTACTCCTAGAAAAATCCTGTGCACCACTGCATGAAAATGTGACGAAATAAACATTACACCAGGAAACCAAAAGGAACTGCAGAATTTGGAAGACATCTTAAGACTTCTAGGGCTGAACTGAACAGGTTACAGACTACTCATAATAGATGTAATGTGGATTGTGGAGTTGTGTAGCTTCTTATTGAAAATAGACAAGCAAAATTACCTAAGTATTGAAAATTTTGAACATAAACAGAAACCTAACCAGTATAGTATTTTTTTTCCTTTCTAAAAGAGAAATGAAATCAAATTAGACTATGTATCCCATTAGCACCAAAAAATTCGCAGATAACAATGCATTATTTACTATTTTAGTGAATCAGAAGGACTTTGTTCACCTTTTTTGCATGCAAAATCTATTTGTAATATGCAAGTGATGAATCCTCTAAACTTCAGATATCAACGAGGAAAATAAAATAAATGTAGGTGCAAATTAAGACATGGTTAGGAAAAATTCAAGTGAATGCAATCAAGCTGAAGAAAAGAACAATACGCACCTATATGTATCACTTCTTTCAGGCTGTTGCCAAACTCCATCATTAGACAAATCCAACTCATCTGTGCTTGCTGTGCTATAACTGCACTGAATATGTTCACACCGTCCGGGATAAGCATGTGACACTCTCCCTGCAGGAGATGATGGCCCCACAAATTCACCCATATTTTCGTGATTATGTAATTCTGTCCTGTGAACACGTACTGTCTGGGAAGGTCTCGGCAGATCACAATTCTCAATGTGCTGCATTGCTCTTTCTGCAACCAGTGAAGCCAGCTCATTCTCATCAGTGATCTGCCACCATGGTTGAGCCTTTTCACCTACTTTCCAAGGTGCATCCATATCAAATTTGGCCTTTTGTGGGTTCTTCGAAGGTGGTGGATCAAAACTATTGAAATCCAGGAATTCTCTATCCTTGTACAAACAATCGCCAACGCTGACATTTCCTCTGCATTTGAGAGGCACATGAGAATAGCCACCACTGGTCTTCAACTCTTCTAAGCCTATTTCAGAAGAATGCTTCATGAAAGCTGTCGAAACCATCCATGGAGGCTCAAAAACATCCTCACTCTTCTCAGGATTGGTGTCAAGTGTTTCACAAAGTAATGGTTCCTCATGCTTAGACTTTGGAGCTGAATCCTCTGCTTCCTTCTCACCAATCTCCCTGCCCAAAAAATACAGCTGCTCACTAGCAAGATCCTTCTGGACTCCGAAATTCGGTTGTAACTGAAGCCACCATCTGATATCTGGTGGCAGATTAGAATTCACGGGATTCCAGCTCGAAGGCATCAAATTGGAGATAGGATGGTCTTCTGAATTTGTACAATTTCCATTGTTTGTACCATGTTGCTGTTCAGATGATGATGGACAGCATGCTAGTTTTGGGGCTCTCTTTCTGTCCTCCTGAACAAGGCAACGGTTCGCAGCACGTTGCCAAGCAGCCCTTGCTTCAGCAGCAGCCATAGCTTTCACTGATCACAAAACTGTCCAGTACAAAGTACTTTTCATCAATAGTAGCCAAAAACATGCCAACCACAAGAAAACAAAAAAATGGATCAAAGACCTCCAAAGTGCAACCACATGGTCCACACAATGTATGAATTGCCATAATGATGAATACCAAAGTGTAGGATTGATTCTACATGAAATAATATTGTGTGGCATTGACAGAATAGATTTCATCTATTGTTTAAACAAAAGGGTTCTTGCTCCAAAGAGCCAAGTGACTTTGAAATGGGAAGTGTAGTTACTTTATATGTTGAGTAAGGCAGACTCAGAAAGCACTGACATCAAGTCAATTTCTTACAGAATCGACCATAGGCCTCAAACAAAGCTGGATACTGCATGGAACACAATCCGATGGCCACTAGGTAAGAACTGATGAGGACATCACTTCCTTGGATATACACAACACTTATCCACAAGATGCTAGGCAAGAAACTATGACGAGGGCACGTGCACAACAGTTGAATTATCTGGTGAGCTCGTTTCTAATATTGTATAATTCATCTTCTGAGAATGGGTTACTGTCTGTTGCATGTGATGTGATTGTACTTAAAAACATGGACAACAGTCAAGAAGAGGCATATGGAGTCACAGATACACTTGGAATGAACATTAGAGATCATCATGTCACTATGAGGCCAGGACAACCAAGAATAAAAACTGGATATGTTCTAAAATTTAGTTCGGCCTCCGGAAATAGGGCATGTTCTAAAATCCAGTTCGGCTTCTAGAAATAGCGCTAATTTCAAACGAGCATAGAAGATGCATACGAAGTCCAAATGAGGTGATCTTGGATTTGGTAGAAAGCTTATGACGTTCTCTTTCCAATGATTCTGGTCCTACATCAAAACTCCACCTGAGCACGTCGTAATCCATGAAACAAGTCCAAATCAGTTCCAAACTTGGCGCTGGGACTTGTATCAGTTTGAGCCTAACTGAGGAGTTGTAGTGGGATATTCCCCCACCCTCACGGACGCGCTCCCCACGTCCATAGCCCTTCAAAAACTGCCAGGGATGCCACTTTTAGGGTTTAGGCTTGTTTAGATTGTTTTTCGTTCAGAAAACATCGGTTATGTACTTATGTCGACCAGACCAACTACGACGACTTCAGGCCTCTTCATTGTTAAATAAAACTTCATATTTCATTTGCAAATTCAGATCGCGCATATTTCTTTCTTGTTTGATTCTCGATTGCTTGCAGGAAAGATCATCCGTATTGAGCACGGTTGGTAACGACAAGGGTGTGATGTAGCGATTGTAGAACGGACTTGGTCATTTCGGTCAAGTAGCCTCATCGTCAATGTCACATCAATCAATTGTAGTTATCATTTTCATCGGAAGATCGGGCCAAATCCTCTCATCAAGAACCATAACTATGGACACAAATATCCAAGAATGCAATGCAGAAAGATTTGTAAACTGCAAGCATATGATTGTTTCTGGCTGCCTGACAATGTACACTCAGATTTTTTTTTAAAAAAAGTCGTAGCTAAAAAGCTGACTAACTGAAGGACTGAACTGATTCAACAAAACTTTGCAATTTGGCTCAGTTATTTTAGTTTATTAGGAATTTAGGATAATTTATGTGCTACGAATATAAAAAAACAAACCAAATGAATTGGATAGCTATCAGGACTACAAAGCTAATTTTTATCACCCGTTTCTTTTGTCCAGATACAACATCGTTAAGCGGCTGTGGATTTTGGCTAATAAACAGCCGATCCTCATTATCACTGGATTGGGAAATGATTCTTGAAACGTGTGTTATTGCCAAATTGGAGCTCATGCAAATACTTTCCGACTATATCATCGCTAGAACTTTTGGTTAATCCTGAACGGAGCTTTGAGATTTCACAATTACATTATAGACTCACTGTTTCCTGGTAGTTCTACTGTTACCGAACAAACCTACCGAATAAACAGACTTCAGTTTAATCAATTCAATTTCGGAAATATCCTTCAACCGAAAGTTGTAGCCCATTTGGAGAATTCCCTAAAACTGAACCGGTCCAATACCAACCATACTTAACGACCCAGCAAAATGCTCTGGAAGCCAGACTGACGCTGTAGCACCAACTAAGCTAGAACAGGCCATGAAAAGTTTGAAAAGAAAAACAGAAGATTTAGTAACTTGAGAAAGCTATGTGATTCCAGCTATTTTGAAAGAAAAAATTACACTGGGAGATAGACAGAGCAACACACTTGGATCTGCACCCGAGCAAAGGGGACACAGCGAACGACCAACCCCACAACCAAGAACCATGGTCGCAGTTCTTGTCATGCTCACCATTCTACTAAAACCCCTGGCTCTGTTAGACAAACAACTAGAGAATCCCAACAAACAATCCGATTCCATTCCACAGGGTATAGAGAGATGGGCGGAGGAAAAGATGCATACCTGGACCTGCAAACTTCCGCTGGCAACAGATTATCCGACATGTAACTAATCAGGATAAGAAGATCGTACGACGGTGGTGGTGGTGGTGGTGGAGATGGCGCCTCACCATCGCCGCATCGTCCGCTCCCGCCGCTTCTTGGCTCTTGCCCCTACCGGCAAGGTTGGGCCGGAATACCATAATCCATCTGCTTTATGGGGCCAGGAAAACAACGGATGAACCCCACAGAAATGGGGGAAACGATGGGTGACGGATACCGACAGGATTGGATAGATACATGGAGTAGGAGTGGGGATTTCTTTCCTGTCGTTTCTTGACTCGGGGATAACGACGTGTAAACTACAGAGCTAAATATTTTGCACTTTATACGGTTCTACACATCTCCAACCGTAGGATCGCTACAGCAACATAGCGATGAATGGCGTTTTCAATATTTTCCATAAATATCTTTCGTTTCTTCGTTCTAATAGTCATGAAAGGTTATAAAGCAAAGATCTAAAATTTCACAGAGCGACCGTAAATTCAGCACAATGAACATTAAAAACAGTACAATTTCAAAGCTAAAAATCTAAAGAACCTTTTACTCATATATTCAAAAGACTTAAATTTTGAATTAAGACTAAATCATAACCTTAAGAGCCTATCCTAATCAAAAATCTTGAAAGAGCTTATGAGAATTGGGATCTTTTGGTTCGTGAAACTTTGTTGCATCAAAACTAGGTCAATATCATAAATTGAGTACTTTACACCAAGACTCCAAATTATTTGAAATTTAATAGGTACCTTCTCTAGAATATCAGGACTCTATTCCAATTAACTATCAAAAAAACATTACCAAGTTTTCGATATTTTCCCATTTGAAAGAATGTTGCAACAAAAAATGGTGAATATGATGTACACATGGGTGAATGATGGACAAGATGGTTTTAGAGCAAGATAGAAGACCCAAGGAATTGAACAAAAAATAATTAGATCAAGAAATCACTCGGAGAGGCCAAATTAAGCAAAAACCAGGCAACTTTAAGAACTTGGCAAACATGATGTCTAGATGAATGTGGATTGATTTCTAGATTATATCTCTATTACTTACTTATCCTTGATATCTAATAAGATAGGAAGAGGTAAGATCAAAATCAATCAAACTAAGAGCAAATTAACCAAAATAAGTGAGATCCATAAGAAATAAACAAAATTGATAGCCACTCAACTACACCACAACACTAACACCTCTTAACTCTAACTCTAGAACACTTGGCTTCAATGAGTAAAGAAAAGATGGTTGTACGGTTAACTAGTAAGTCTCTATTCCAACTCATTAAAGAAACAAGACAACCAGTCACATCTAACTCTAATAGATACTATCCAATTAGCACATATGAGGAAACTCATTAATCCCACACATGGGTTTTACTTACACACTACACTTATGCACACTTTTTAAAGCACATTAACCCCGAATCTACTAAATCCTTAGCCTTTAATTCAACTTGATCTTCGCAGTTTCTCTTTGACCTAAACCGCTTTCTCAAGTGTCACTCAAGCGCCGCGGTTTTCATCCAAGGTAGTTTATGATATTTTGGTCAACTTACCAAAATCCCCTTTCTTGATCCAGTCTTTATCTTCTATTGCAAGCAATTACCTTACTTGCCACGTATAGATACACCCCTAACTTACCATGCATTGATAAGTCTCTCCCGTTCTGGTTTTATTGGACCAACCATATGGTGCAACCCCCACTCGAACTTTCTTTTAACATTTCCTACCTTCCAGCCATCTCGCCTGGTATACTTGATCATGCTGGGCCTCATCTCCTCTATGAGTGTAGCCTCGATCCTCGATGTTAACCATGGTTGACTCTAAGCGACCTGCACATCCAAAGATCAAAAAATCATTTTCAGGCATAAGTTGTTTATAACTTTACCTATGTTAGTTGTAACATGCATGATGCAATATATATACACTGACCTAGGTCAACCCAAATCAACCAATGACTTAATTTTCCAAAATCATCCATTTTGGCCGAAGCAACACAAGCTGGTCGGTAAGACTGTCGTCTCTACAAGCTGTTAAAAAAAATCAAATTTACAAAGATCAAATTTTTACTCTCTAAAATGATAATGCTTTATCACAAGAAAATCCTGGACCTTTGCACATGGTCTTTCAACAACTCTCTCGGAATTTAACCTGATGTATTTATGCTTAAAAAGGACTTGTTTTTCACCTTTGGTCTTTGTTTTCTCCTGTATTACTTTCTCAGCCTGCCTATTAAGAGAGCCAATTAGGGCCAAATTGGCCTTCCTAGGCAAGATTTGATTGCTCATCGTTTCGTCATGCTGTGGTCCAAATAGTTCCAAATAAACACTACACGATATTTTCAAGCAATTATATTTTTCTAGTAAATGTACACTTATTTTTCACTTTCAAGGCGAAAGAACTAACCTTATTATTCAAGGCAAAAACATTATCCTTACTTCCTTGAGATATCACTCCCTAGTTTTTCCTTTAGCAAAGCAAGGTGAGCAAATGACCCAAGCATTTTTCAACTCCTTTTTAAGGTCAAGAGACTAGTGTAAGCAGCCATACAGTAAAAACTATGCCATTTTGACCCCGGTTTGGAAGCTAAGAATTTTCCCTAATTTGTATAAAAATTGCACATTTTGTTTGTGAAGTTTTTGCTAAAACAATCCCTTTTTTTTTAAAAAAAAAGAACTCTTCCACAACACTAGATAGGTGCCACTTGGCTAGTAACAGTTAAAAAAATGAAACTGACTGAATGCCTATAAGCCGCTTTGAAAAAACTGTCTGTTGTAGGGGTAGCCCCCACCTAATTCTGTTCAGCTTGCTGGGTCAAAAGGCCCAATAGGGCATGTAAAAAGACACCCCTACCCCTGGCATAGTAGGCTATTGTAAGGGTATTATTGTAACCAGACTTTATGACCATATATATATATACATACACACACACATACTAGTTATGTACCCGTGCGTCGCAACATAACTCATTGAATGTATAGATAATCGTGCTATAGAAGAGAGTTGCTCTGATCGGTTGAAAAATGGAGAATAGTAAGAAGTTAAGGGAATAGAGCGATTGGAGGAGAATGGACGTACAACAACCAACTCGTTCTTTTATAATATTAAAGACATACATACATACATACATACATACATACATACATACATACATACATACATACATACATAAATACATACATACATACATGTATGTATGTATATACACAGCACTGAAAAAGGAGGGGGCAAGACAACCCATTTCTCCTACATTCACTTTACTAGCCTCCCCATTTACTATTTGGTCCGTAGCCACAACAGTTGGCGCCGACCGTAGGGACGACCAGCAAGCTATGAGCTTGAGAGGAGTAATGGCGCCTAAGAAATCAACGATGGCAACCAAGCGAAAGAGGATTACGGTGACAGCGATCGTTGAGGCCAGCATGCAAGGGCCGGTGCTTGAAGGCCTGACACCCCCATGGTTGTGACACCCTAGCGTCGCGGGCAGTAAGCGGCCGACGCGAGGAGATAGCTTCGACGCCAACGCCGGTATGACCGTTGACCACGACGCCAGTGCTAGTGCGACCATCGACTGTGACGCCCACATTAGTACGACCGTTGACCACGACCCCCCACATTGGTGGGACCCTTGGCCACGACGTCTGCGCTGACATGGCCGTCGACCACGACGCCCGCGTTGGTGCGACCATGGGCCACGACTCCTGCACCGATACGACTGTCAACCACGACACCCGCACTCGTGCGACGATTGACCCCGACGCTCACATCAAAAGGTCCGTCGACCTTGACGCTCATGTCGACCCAGTCAACCGCCACGCTTACCGCACCAGCACGCCTACTAACTCGGGCACCCAAGTCATCACTGCTAACCTTGTGACATGTGCCCCCGCACTGATAAACCCCACGGCACATGCGGTGGAAGGCACTTTGGCAGTGGCTCTCAGAGTGTTGCAAGGTGAGCTAGCAGACCTCTAGAGTGCCATACGGGAGATTTAAGAGGCTCGAAGTCGATAATACTGGCGGAGGTCATGGTCAAGAGGGCAGATAGCCGCAAGGCTCCCGCCGCCACTCGTAGTACATTCCAATGCGTGGATCTGCAGTCTCCCTTGTCTACCGGCCTGCAGTAGTCTGTGTGGTCAAAAGATCAAGAGGGTAGACAGCCGCAAGGCTCCCACCGCCACTCGTAGTACATTCCAATGCGTGGATCTGGAGTCTCCCTTGTCTGCCGGACTGTAGTAGTCTTTGTGGTTGAAAGATTTCAAAATGCCTACTATCGAACCGTACAAGGGTATACGGAGCCCCAGGAGTTCGTACGTGTCTACGAGACAGCCATCGAAGTGTCCAAGGTGATGATTCGACAAAGGTGAAGGGATTATTACTCGCCCTGCAGGGGATAGAGCTCTGCTGGTTCTTCACCATCACGCCGAACTCCATATATGTGTGTGAGCAAATCTGGGACTGCATGTACGATAATTTCCAAGGAAACTACATTGAGTGAGTGGACGTAGACCAACTTTTCGACATCAAGCAGAAGCCTTGGGAGAAGCTCCAGGAGTTTTTCAAGCGCTTTGCTAAAGTCCATTGCCAAGTCAACGACGTAAACGAGACTAACATCATCAATGCAGCAATATGAGGTCTTCATTTAGGGCCGTTGGTTGAATACAATGCATGCAAACCCATAAAAATGGTTGCAAAGCTTTTTGACAAGATGGAGGAGTATGCATGAGTGGAAGAGGATGCGCAACAGCACTAGGGCGATGCTTCTAAATCAATGTAAGCACCTGAGGCTTCGAAGGATGGCTCTAGATGCAAGCTACGGAGGGGCCAGTGGTCCAAATACATCCTTGAAATTGAAGGTGGTGGCGACAACAACAACACCTCCGCTAGCCAAGGGCGGGGCTGCAGAGGCTGAGGTCGCAGAAGAGGCCATGATTGCGAAGATGGCAGATGGGGTCGTGAGTACGGACATCAGCAGTGGCTGTGGTGCGAGGTGCACGGCCACAGTGACTACCTCAATTAGCATTACCCCACCATCACAATGCTCCGTGAGAGCATCACCATGGACAAAGCCCTTGAGGCAAGAGCGCCGGTGGTGGCACATGTGTAGCAGCCCCTTGAGGGCCAGCTCATCCAATCTACCCCCACTGCCTTGCACATATAGGCCCCCGATAGCGGATCACGATGGGTCATCAATGTCAACATGGGGGTTCATTGCTAGAATTTTCATTAGAATGGCAGCAGAAGGCCTATGCCGTTGGCTACACCATGTCACTGCATACACCGCCCAAGCACCCCATGAGCTAGGCACAGGTCGACATCAATTTCACAATGGCCGACGCATTGGGGGTCAACTTCCCGTACTAGGATCCTTTGGTGCTCCAGGCCATCATCGCAGGATGCGACGTTAAGCGTGCCCTCGTCGATGGAGGCAGCTCTATGGACATCTTGTTTGCCAGTGCATTCAACTAGATGGGCATTCCTAAAGCAGACTCGAGCCTCTAGGTGTCCCACTCTAGGGCTTTGGAGGCCAACCGCTATGGGTCCTGGGATAGATACAACTCCAAGTGTCTTTCGGCCAGGGTGACCAAGCGAGAAGTGAGGACATAACCTTTGACATCGTCGATCTTCCCTACCCATACAACACCATCTTGGGAAGGGCGACACTCAACACTTTTGGAGCAGTCCCGCATCACAACTTCCTGTGTATGAAGTTGCTGGGTCCACAAGGAATCATCACTGTGTTCAGAGATCAGGAGCTCACTTGCTGGATAGAGCTCGGCACGTGAGGTCCTCTCCGCAAGGTGCACACCATTAGTGAGACTCTTGCCACACCCACACCATCATCACCGTCAACTCAAGGGTGGACGCCCAAGTCCAAGCCAGATAGTGTGGTCAAATGGGTCCCCTATACAGCACGGACGCCTCTAGGCAAGTCTCCATCGGTGAGGGCCTCGCCCTGGAGGTTGACCAGTAGCTTCTTTAGGTCTTACATAATAACGCAAATGTCTTCATGTGGTTGCCGACCAACATCACTGCATGGACCATTCCATCATTGAACACAGCCTCGTGGTGCGCCTGGAAGCCAAGCCGATCAAACAAAAGCTAAGACACATGTCCCTCGAGTGCCAGCAAGCCGCCAAGATGGAGGCCACTAAGCTGCTTCAGTTCGGTGTCATCCACGAAGTGTATCACCCAGAGTGGCTCATCAATCCTATGCTAGTCAAGAAGGCCAGCGGCACGTGGCACATGTGCATTGACTTCACGAGCCTCAACAATGCGTGCGCAAAAGATAACTACCCCCTCCCGTGGATCGACTAGCTCGTGGATGCCACGATGGGGTGCGAGTTAATGAGCTTCCTAGATGCCTATTCCGGCTACCACTAGATTCATATGGCCAAAGAGGACGAGGCCAAGATAAGTTTCATAATCCTAGGAGGCACATATTGCTTCGCTAGAATGCCCTTTGGCCCCAAGAATGTGGGAGCCACATTCACCCGGCTGGTGGCCATTGCTCTCGCCACCCAGCTTGGGAGGAATGTCGAAGCCTACGTTGATGATGTAGTAGTTAAGAGCAGGCAAGCTGTGTCCCACGGCCAAGACCTCCAAGAAACTTTTAACAACCTCCGACGGGCGAGCATCAAGCTGAACTCGAACAAATGCATCTTCGAAGTGCAAGCGGGGAATTTGCTTGGATTCCTGGTGTCAGGATGAGGAATACAAGATAACCTGGAAAAAATTGATGCAATCCTGTCCATGAAGCTACCCAAGATGACAAGGGTGGTCCAGAGGCTCATGGGTCGCCTGGCAGCTCTTAGCTGCTTCTTGTCTAGAACGGCCGAGCGAGGTCTACTATCATCAAAATGCTTTGCGGCTATGATGGTTTTCATTAGAACGATGATTGCGCTGTTGCCATCGACGAGTTGAAGAAGCACCTCACTGAGCTTCCAACTCTGTTGCCCACCGCACTAGTGGCTCCGCTGTTGCTTTATTTGGTGGACGCACCAACAGTAGTTAGTGTTGTCCTCGTCCTGGAGGGGGGTCCATCCAGCAACTGGTGTACTCGTCTCAGAAGCACTTTACAGAGCAAAGACAAGATACACCAAATTAGAGAAGTTGGCCTATGCGCTCCCGATGGCCTCGCAGAAGCTCAGGCATTACTTCCTGGCCCACCACATCACTTTGCCCTCATTGTTTCCCTTAGTTGAGATGCTACAGAATAGGGAGGCAACAGGCCGCATCGGCAAGTGTGCAACTGAGCTCACGCCTTTCTCCCTAACCTACACCTCCCGCATGGAAATCAAATCACAAATTCTTGTAGACTTCATGTTGGAGTAGACCCCCGTTGGCCCAATCGTAGAATCAGCACCCTGCTGAGCTAGTGTGGAGTCTCCACACCAAGAGGGCCTACGGTGCCTCTAAGGCGGTGTGGGAGCGGTCATCACTACACCGAAAGGGCATCACCTGCTTTACTCTGTGCGCCTTGATTTCCCGTGATAAATAACATGACCAAATATGAGAGCCTGCTTTTTGGCCTTGAAAAGCTGAAGGCCCTCGGTGTGTGGAGGGTGTTAGTGCACATCGACTCATGCCTACTCGTCAAACATGTTGACAAGTACTACAAAGCCAAAGATCATGACCTCACCAAATATTTAGCCGTTGTTAGGGCGAGGGAGTGTCACTTCTTGGGCATCACAGTCAAGGCTATCCCAAGGGCTGGCAATGACAAGGCTGATGCCTTGGATGCGACTGCGAGTCAACGACTCTAGCAACTGGCAAGGGCATTTATCGAGACCCTAGTCATCGTAGCCGTCTCACAGGATCAGCGTGACCCCACTCTGGTCCACCAAATTGTCAATCAAGGTGATTGGAGGGAGCCTATCTATGTGTTCCTCTAAGGGATGGTCGAACCAGATGATCCTCTCGAACTACGGTAGCTACAGCAGCATGCCAGGACCTTTGAGATACTTGACGGCATACTTTATAAGCACGGGGTGTGTGCCCTACTCCTGCGATGTCTCTTGCATCATGAGTGGCAGCAGCTCCTAACCGAGGTTCATTCGGGACTCTATGGCTCCCATATCACCCCAAGGGCCCTCCTCAGCAAGGCATTCAAATGAGGCTTCTATTGGCCCATAGTAGGCGCTGACACATAGGACCTCATTAGAAGGTCTCAAGGATGCCAGTGGATGGGAAGGATGACTCACAAGCCTCCCACCCATCTCCAACCTATCCCGTCAGTCTGGCCGTTGGTGCAATGGGGAGTCGATGTCGTTGGTTCACTGCCATGGGCCCTGGGGGACCTACGATTCATCGTAGTCACATTCAAGTACTTTTCCATGTGGCCTGAGGGGTCGCCCTAGCCAAAGTGACCTCCGCAGCGGTGTAGTGGTTCCCATGGCAAAATGTCATCTACCACTTCGGAGTCCCAAGGGAAATCACCATTGACAATGGCTTGTAGTTCATCTCCATGAATTTCAGGGCGTTCTGCAAATGCATGGGCATCAAGCTTTGTTACTCCTCTATAGGACATCGACAGTCCAATGGGGCGGTCGAACGAGCCAACGACACCATTTCCTCAGGTGTCAAGAAGTGCCTTGTAGGTCTCCCAAAGGGCAAATGGCTGCAAGAGCTGCTAAGCATACTCTGGTTCATCCGCACCATGACAACGCACCCTACGGGGTTCATGCCATTCAAAGTTCCCTTCGGAGATGAGGTGGTCATGCCAGAGGAGGTCAAGGCTGGGTTAAGGTGGGACCTCACTCTAGCTCCGACTGATGAGCGAGTAGTGTCTCTGGACATCCTCAACAGGATGCGAGTTAATGCAACCAAGCACATCATCAAGTATATGCGTCTAACAACACAGGCGTACAACAAGGGCGTGCAACCCTGGGAGCTCAAGGTAAAGCAACCTCGTCCCAAAGAAGGCGCTAAATGCTATGATGGTTGGCAAGCTCGAGTCCAAATGGGAAGGCCCCTAGATTATAACCACAGTCCTCGTACCGGGGGTGTATTGCCTGGCAACCCTCGAGGGAAGTGACCTAAAACACACTTGGAATGCGGATCGTCTCCGTCAATACTACGTGTAGTAACAATGGGATGGGTAGCCCAGGTGTACCGCATGCTTTGAATCTTTAACAACTCACTTGCACAAATGGGACGATATAAATAAAACCACATTTTTGGGTGCAAACTATTATCCATGATTCTTATGTGCGAGCAACGTGGAGGCCATGGTCTTCGCGCGAACTCTACGGAGTATAAATAGATGCTCGTAGTCCATGGCTGCCGTGCGAACCCTATAGAGTATAAAGCACCAGGAACTTAGCCGTCCCAGGCCACTCTACGAAGTATAAATAGACGCGTAGAGTCCATGGTCTCTATGCAAACTCTACAGAGTATAAATAGATGCACGGAGTCCACGGCCGCCGTGCGAACACTACGGAGTATAAATCACTAGGTACTTAGCCATCCTGGGCCACTCTACAGAGTATAAATGGACGCATGAAGTCCATAGTCTTCGCACAAACTCTACAGAGTATAAATAGACATGCGGAGTCCACAACCGCCTTGTGAACTCTACAGAGTATAAAACGCTGGGAACTTAGCCATCCTAGGCCACTCTACATAGTATAAATAGACACACGGAGTCCATGATCTTTGCATGAACTCTATAGAGTATCAATAGATGCACGGAGTTCATGGTCTCCATGTGAACTCTATGGAATATAAATAGACGCGCAGAGTACATGACCGCCATGTGAACTCTATGAAGTATAAAGCAATGAGAACTTAGCCACCCTGGCCACTCAACGAAAAATAAATAGACGTGCAGAGTCCATGGTCTCCACGCGAATTCTATGGAGTATAAATAGACACACAGAGTCCACAGCCGTTGCGTAAACTCTATGGAGTATAAAGCACTAGGAACTTAGCTGTCCCGGGCCACTCTACGGAGTATAAATAGACACGCGGAGTCCATGGTCTTCGTGTGAACTCTATGGAGTATAAATAAACACGTGGAGTCCATGGCCGCTACACGAACTCTACAGAGTATAAAGCACCGGGAACATAGCCATCTCGGGCCACTCTATGGAGTATAAATAGATGCACGGAATCCATGGTCTCCACGCGAACTTTATGGAGTATAAATAGATGGGCGAAGTGCATGGTCTCCGCATGAACTCTATGGAGTATAAGTAGACATGCAGAGTCCATGACTGCCGTGCGAACTCTGTTGAGTATAAAGTATCAGGAACTTTGCCATACCGGTCTACTCTACAAAGTATAAATAGACGAGTTGAGTCCATGGTCTTTGTGTGAACTCTACGGAGTATAAATAGATGCACGGAGTCCACGATCATCGTGCGAACTCTGTAGAGTATAAAGCATTGGGAACTTAGCCATCTTGGGACACTTTACAGAGTATCCATAGACATGCGGAGTTCATGGTCTCTACGCGAACTCTATGAAGTATAAATAGACGCGAGGAGTCTACGGCCGCCACGTGAACTCTGCAAAGTATAAAGCGCCTGGAACTTAGCTGTCCTGGTCTACTTAATGGAGTATAAATAGGCACCTATGAGCATAGCACGGTCGTGCACATGCCTATGACCACCTTGTGGTCGTAGGCCATTCCATTACCCCTGCATGGTCGTAGGCCTCCCTACGAGCATGACAGTTGTGAGCATACCTATGATCACCCTATTGTCGTTGGCCTTCCCATGGCCCCTGCATGCTCGTAGGTCTTCTGGCCGCGGTGGTCGTAGACCACTCTGCAACCACCTTGTGGTAAAACAGTCTTCTATGATGACAAAGCAATCAGATGATCCCCCATGGCTAAGCTAACTCCCGCTACCCTACAAGGGAATTGGCATGAACAACACACTTTCAAGGCTTCGTGCTTGTTCTGGGAGTTCCTTGCGTACGATGGTAAAGAATAATTGCTTTGATTATAATTGTTCCAGTTAACCTTTACAATAATACAATGCTTTGGGCACACCATCAGAGGGAGAAGTCTACTCTTATGTTGCTCTTCGCCTAAGCTCTCCATCTTTACATATTCTCTAATAGAGGCACCAGTCATTGCGGCGTGATCCGCCCAGAAGCATAGTGACTCCTATGTCCATCCCCAGTGTCGAAGCTAGTGGCAAAGAAGATGGTCTGGAATGAGAAGGTGGTTGTGCTCAAGAACCTGCTTGTCATACATACATAAAGATAAGGACACGACATGACCAACTCACATTTTTCATTACAAAACACTAGTTACAGTCACCCGGGTAGCCAGTGCCCTGTACAAAAAGGTGCCAATGGCCCTACGCATGCAGTCTAACATGGACACGGGTTGGATCGGGGAGCCTTCGCATCACACCTGCCGATCAACTGGTACATGGGAGGTAGGGTTGCCGTCTTCGTTCTGTTAGGGGACCTCACTAAGGCAAGTACCGAGGTCCGTTCTTGTGCCCAAAGTCTACTTCAGTGTGATCTTCACCAGAGCCTCGTCGATGTACTCCCATATGCGGTGCTAGAACGTGCAAGCAGATCGGCATATAGCATGCAGTGCATCGAACATCGCGTAGCTCACCCACGTGTAAGCAGCCTCAAACATGAAGCAAACCATGCAAGAACCATCTGCATCATCACAAGTGCACAATGGTTCCAATAAGCCCGAGCGGTATTCAGCGTGAGCGATGACGCCTCCCCAATCCTCTGAAGGCTCCTGACGAGACCCTCTAGCCCATGCGATTGAGGGGGGACTTCAACTGCAAGGTCACAAGGGTAGCCTCCAGGGCTTCCATCGACTCCCACGTTGATAAGGATAGCCGAGTCTTCTCTTCCTCTAGCTCAGCAATCTGATGTAGTAGGCCTTCGTGCTCCTCAACGGTTGCACATCGAGTTTGTTCTACCAATGCGCGGGCGTCCGTGATAGCCTTCGCACCTTCCCCCTCCAGGAATCGAATGTGTTCTTCTTTGGCCTCTATCACACTCATCGTGTCTGTGGCGGATTGCCGGGTGGATGACACCTCCGCCTCCAAGGTTGTTACTTGTTCCTGCAGTTCACTCCACTTGCAGCATGTCGTCGCCTGTAGAGCACGAGCCAAAGCAAGGGCCTGCGAGGTAGCGGCACATCATTAATGAAGCAAACCAAGTAAAGAGTTTGTTGTCATAAACATACCTTCATCCCCATCGCCTCCAGGGTACTTTCCAAGAGCTCTGACCCACAGGTGGAAAGCACACAATGATCTAGAGTTGCGTCCGCACAGTTCGCCGCTTCCTGGAACACCCTCAACACCTCCGGGAGAGGGACGAAGTCCACCATGAACAGATGACGGGGCTCCGAGTCAGCAACCTTAGGGAGCATTGGGCCCGACGACATGTCCATAGTGGCAGCACTAGCTAGGCTATGGCCAGCTTCATCGCTAGAAACTTGTGCGTGTCTCAGAGATCAGGGACCCGTTGACGCCAGCGATAGGGAGAGAGACCAGATCAGAGGGAGCCTCGCGAAGTTGTGAGAGGAGAATGAGTTATTCGTACCTGTAGCTCGACTTGAAGAGGCCATCCATAATGTGGAAGTGCCCGCGGACCACAACATCGGACTCAACGGAGCAACATCGCCAGCAGTCGTAGAGCCTACCCCAGGAATGGGGAGATCACAATCAGAGTTGGAGTCCTCGACATGCACTGTCAGAGCCACTCGGAACCCGGTGCCCACGATCACCGGGGGAGAAGATACTCGAGCATGCTTCGCCTCTTGAGATGCTAGAGAGGCCTCACGAGCCAACGAGGATGGAAGTATGCCCTTGAAGGTAGCCACAGCCTCGGTCCCCAAAGTGATCTTGGGGCATCTGACCTCGATCGCTCCGTCACCCCAGCCCTCCATGAGGCTCACACCGCTATGGCCGCCAGCACTACCCATCTGACGGTCCTTCTCTGGTTCAAGGTCAGAGTTCACATAATTTATGGACTCTGACTCGTTGCTTGTGACGATCTTGTCTGGACCACCCAGTTCCTCTAGTGGAGGGAGCACCGAGTGCAGGGGCGGGGTAGCATTCGTAGACTGACCACCTTGACGTGAGGGGGATGTCTCCACTCCAACGCCCTCCTTACATCCACACGACTGACCACCTCGACGTGATGGGACGTCTCTGCACCATCGCCCTCCTCCTGTCCATGTGGCCAACCACTGCTGGGCACGGGACAGTCTGGCATGGGAAGGCCGAGAGCTTTGCACACCTGGTTCACCCAGCCACTGTTCAACATCGTCGATGCTCGCAGGCTATGCTCTCTTGCGATGTATGGGCCCAGGAAGACGGCCATAGCACGCTTAGTGTCCTCAAGAGAGTACTGCCACAGTTCATCATTGGGGTTAACGATAAACCAACACATGACACCAACTGTAGCAACCACACCATTTAACACCAAAACTTACCTGGTCCGGTTAGCTTCGGCAACAAAGCAATGGTGGGGCAGAGGTGGTCATCACGGATGGGGCCGGTTGGATCTGCCACAAACGGGTAGTGGGGACACACTAAGCATGCAGTACTCCGCAAGGTTCCACATGTTGAACCAGATGGTGACTGCACGAAGCCCATCTTCATGGTCCAACACCAAGGTGGAGACATATTGAAGTCTATCAGATAGCTCGACTACTTAAGACTGCCACCAGCCTTCGACTGGTAGTAGAACCACCGGCACATCCAGTTTGACTCCCACTTGGTCTTGGTTGAATTTGTCGGGAACACCTTCATACAGGCAGACCAGACCATGAAGTTGATGCTCCCCATGTTGGAGTACTCACCCTTAACAAGCTTCTTCAGCTGGCATTGGGCATCATGGAGGAAAGCGAACAGTGCCATGCTTAGCCACATAGTCTCCGCTCGTGAGGCCCAGCTGTAGATGGCCAGCTGGACAATAGCATTGGGTGTCAGCTACGCAAGCTTCAACCCGTACAGCCGAAGGACTTCAGCAATGAAGTCTGACGTAGGGATTCAGAGCCCGACATCGAAGTACACGGTGAAGACAACAGTCTTAGACTCCATCGGCCGAGGCTCTATTGCACCGACGGTAGGCAGGAGAACCACGTTGCACGCTGAAATCTTCCCGTTACGTACCAGTGACCAAATCACCTCTTCAATCACCATTGTTAGCCCCAGCGTGCTCATGCAGAGGCCATTCACCTTCCTCATCATGCTCCACCGCTTGTTAGTCATTGATGCATCATGCTTCACCAACTCGTACTCCATCTCCATGGCTGACGAGCTCCCACAATTGGAGGAGCCTCCATGGCCAAACAAAGTGCCTATGACACTACGGCGAGAATGATGGTCACCACACCGAACGATCCTCGCATCGGAGAAGAAGGTGGAGCGACGACAGCAAGCAACCTTGGTAGCGGCACGGGGCAGCATGCAAGACACCATAACAGTGATTAGGGTGGTGGCTAGACGGAGCGGTGTAGGCAACGCCAATGGCAAAGGCAGAAGGAGAATGCCCGCTGATGGGTCGCCTTGGCAAGGACGTTGACCTTAAATGCGCACACCTTTTCGTGTGCATCTCGGGAGCTGACAAGAATCGACTCGACAGCGCATGACGCACCAACCACCATTGGCCATGTGTCCTGTACTACAGACCAGATCGACCATGGCCATCACGATAAAGCCCATGGGCCAACTACTCAATAGGTTGAAGGGACAAAGGGGGCCAAAAGGCCTGGCAATATTGTTTCAGCCTGCAGGAGATGAAGCCCTTTACTATGAGAGGCTTTTTTTGTAGGTGTGGCCCCCACCTAATTACATTCGGCCTGCTGGGCCAAAAGTCTCAATAGGGTATGTAAAAAGACACCCCTACCCTTGGCATAGTAGGCTACTGTAGGGGTATTATTGTAATAAGGCTTTATGGTCATATATATACAGCCCTATAAAAAGAGGGGGCAGGACAACCCAATTCTCCTACACTCACTTTACTAGTCTTCCCCTATTTACTGTTTAGTCCATAGCCATGACACTGTCATAATAAATCACTTTCTAAACACGACGGAGAAGTCGTCCTGTTTATTTGTTCAAAGAAAGCCACAAAAATATTGACGTCTCATGTCTGCACATCCATCTGACTATCTCCTAGTTCGAAACTTATCCAACATGCTCCTTGCCCTTCACTACCACACAAAGAATCATTATAGACGCTTGTAAACTCTCATCACAGATGGTTTCTGAACCGTCTGAATTTTTGCATCTGTGATAACATGCGGTTATCAAAGACGGTTTGTGAGCCATCTGTAATAAGTCACAACACAGACGATTTGTATAAAGAACCATTTGTGAAGGGACTATCACAGACGGCTGCCACCAAAAACCGTCTGTGATATGCGGCCATCCTATACAGTTCTATGTACGAACTATTTATGATGGGTGAATAACACAGACAGTTGGTAAAAAGAACCATTTGTAATAATATCATAGACAGTTTTTAGTGGCAACCGACTATGATGGGTGAATAACACAGACAGTTGGTAAAAAGAACCATTTGTAATAATATCATAGATAGTTTTTAGTAGCAACCGTATATGATAGTAGACCTTCACAGACATTTTATACCACAAAATTATCTATGATAGTTCATTATATACCTAAAATACCTAGATATCGATCACAAATACATAGATATGTCACAGTCATACAAATTTATAGGTAAGGTGTTTGTGCATTGCAGTGGAGTCTTAAGAGGGTGATACATATCATCAAATGTGATCCTAAACTATACTACAGATTTTGCAATAGACAAATACTAGTAACATTGTTCCACCTAAGACTAATATGCTAACTGAACAAAGACATGGCAGTTTTGCGATAGCGAGGGCGAAGGGGAAAGGACCGGCCTAGCTACCGAAGCTGTAGAGGGTGTGGCCTTGGTGCTTGAGCATGTAGACGACGTCCATGGCGGTGATGGCTTGCAGCAAGTGTGCTTAGTGTAGGTGACAACATCGCGGATGACGTTCTCCTAGAAGATCTTGAGCACACAGTGGGTCTCCTTGTAGGTGAGCTCGAAGATGCACTTCACACTGCCCCTCCTCGCTAGCCGCTAGATCATCGGATTGGTGATGCCCTGGATGTTATTGCGCAGGACCTTCTAGTGGCGCTTTGTGCCGCCCTTGCCGAGCCCCTTCCCTCCCTTGCCATGCCTTGACATGGCTGCCAACGGATCTCTTCTTCGAGGCTACATGGGAGGAGCGAATGGAATTTGAGGAGAGTTATATGGTGGTGGTGTTGGTTCTTGGTGTGAAATCGAGGGAAAAGGAGGGGCAGTAATAAGGGGCGAGAGGTGCGAGGAGACCGGTGCTTGCCGTTTAATGCGGAGAGAATGGATAGGTGAGATCGGAATCTAGCCATCGGTAGTAACGTAGACAGCCACGTGTGTAAAATCATCTATAATAATTATAACACTGACGATTTTCTAAAATCGTTTATGATGAGACGTTTAGTATAACCTTCTTTTAATAGTAATTTGGTCAGAACATAAACAGTAAAGAAACGGAAATCACCTTCTAGACAGTGCCATAATAAGACAGGATACAGGCTTCTACCACACGCTAGCATGTTGGATACGGTGCAATCATAAGACGGGATACAGACGCCACGTACGGTGACGACGACCGGCATCGCGTAGCAACAGTTCTTAACGACCACCACCCACTGATCAACTGTCTAGCCAAGCCTAAGCGGGTCCCACAAGAATCATCAGCAAACACCAAAACAAAATGGGATACTCAAATCAAATGTGTAGTTGTTATGTAAGAGTACATGCGCAAAAACAAGCTCCCCCAGTCGTGGAATCTTTCTATGGACACACACTGACGAGCACGATAATGAGCGCCGGGGTCCTGCATACCTTGTGTTGCTTTAGGTGGGGTAACCTGCAAGCTCGCTCTTTCTTTCCCATCTTAGTCAGGTCGCAATCTCGCAGCCTTTGATTTGGCAAAAACTATGGGCTTGCAGAAACCACCGGCATTATCTTCCGGTAAGGCGATGATTCTGGCAATCACTTTTGGGTCTTGACACACGGCTACTCCAACTATGACATACGCTTGTGCGTCCAACGGAAGCCGGCAGGCGCCAGTGGGCAGTGGCGCTATATATTCTCGAGCGGTTGAGCGTCCACGCGGCGACCTCACTTTACCTGCCAAACTCACCATGAGAAAGTGTTCGCTGAATCTGGTGATCCTGCCCACCGATTGATCAAGAGTTCGTCTTCGCCAGGCCCGATGTTTTTGTTGCTACTTCCAGTGCCCCCTCGCGTCGTTCGTGCTCCATTGGGTCTAAACTCTGAACACATGGCCTGCGAAACAAGGGAACGGATATCGCATCAAGATATGATCTTCTCAACAAGGAATTTCAGATGTTAAGGAAAGCTGTAAAGAATTAAAATTGTGAACCTGGTCCTGAATGCATCAGATGTAAGCAAGCACAATACTCTACTGCATGGTGTTGGAGAATGGAGACGATCAGGCAAATAGTACTAGCCAGTAGATAACCTCATAACCACTGACAATTATAAGTGTTGCTGGATAAGTTCCTTCGACAGCTTGTCGCAATCGGAAAGGGGGTAGCTAATGCATCACATGGGCTTATTTACTTCCTCACTTGCCACGGAAAAAAGTGCTGCCAAATCCGGCGATCCTGCCCAGCGATTGATCAAGGGGAGTTCATCTTTGCCCATTCATTGCTATTTTCAGTGCCCCTCACACTGTTCAGGCTCTGTTAGAATTAATCTTGATGATTTATATGTGGTCGAAACCATGGCCGAAGGAGCAGTCGAAGTCGTGGTCGAAGCCATAGTCGAAACTGTTGGAAATAATCTTGTTTCCTTTGTTTCTTAGACGAGTCGAGTCTGTATACGTGTATGAGTCTGTGTGGTTGTATGAGACGAGTTTGTCTCTGTGTCTTAGATGTCTCCGTGTCTTAGTCAATGTAATGAGTATCTAAGTAGAGGGAAGTAGGCTTGTCAAGTAGCAAGTTGAGAAGAAAAGAAAAAGGCAACGAGAGAGCAATTGGTTGTAACCAGAAGTTGAGGGGGAAGAGAGAATACAGAAAAGCGGAGTGCTTTTGTGCCCCAGAACATCGACTTGTGTTCTAATCTTGTTTTCATGTTATCACTGCCATACTCGAAGGCAGGAGGAGCAGAGGAGCTGCGCATCAGAAGTACTCATACTCGAAATATCGAGTATTGAGTACTCGGGAAGAATTTGAAGTTTATGAGCTAAGGAGTTTGTGGTTGAAGTTGAGCGTAGTCATAACGAGCTTGAAGGCATGGTCATTTCAAGTACGAGAGAGCGATCGATTGTGATCGAAAGTTGTGGGGGAAGAGAGAATACAAAAAAGCAGAGTGCTTTTGTGCCCCAGAATATCGACTTGTGTTCTTGTCTTGTTTTCATGTTATCACCACCATACTCGAAGGCAAGAGGAGTAGAGATGCTACGCATAGGAAGTACTCGTACTCAAAATATCAAGTACCAAATACTCAGGAAACATTTAAAGTTTACGAGCAGATTGATGTTGAGCGTGGTCATAACGAGCTTGAAGGCATGGTTGTTACGAGTACGACCTAGAAGGCGTGGTTGTTACGAGTACGACCTAGAAGGCGTGGTTGTTACGAGGACGTGCTGATCGTAACAAGGCTATGAGTACGAGCAGATCGAAAAGATGCAGTCGTAAACTGGAGTGGTCATAATTCGGTTATGAGTACGTGCACAGCAGAGGAGTGGTCGAAACCACAGACAACATGGTTGTAACCACAGATAACGTGGTCGTAAACGAGTTTGAGTGGCCGTAAACATCAACTGATCCAACAATTGGTATCAGAGCCTAAGGGGACGAAGCGATGGCTGGCAACCCTGTTGATCCGAAGAAGTCGGGAGCGCTTGTCAAGGTCACGAGCAACGGGATCGATCCATTAAAGACAGGCATAGTCATCAAGCTGATGGCAAGAAGCCTCTCGATCCTGATCCAATACCCGATGTTAAGCGAAACAAATTATGGCATATGGGCTACCAAGATGGAGATAATCTTGCATTCACTTGGGGTATGATTAGTGATCAAAGGTGGAGATGAAGACTATGACAAGGATCAAGGCGCAATGGTGGTCATCTTGCAAGCGGTGCCAGACGATGTGATGATGTCGATCATAGAGAAGGAGCGGTGAAATAGACCTAGAACGCACTCAGGGAGATGCGAGTAGGCGAGGATCGCATCAAAAAGGCACGAGCTCAAGTGCTCAAATGACAACTGAGCAAGTTGCTTATGGGAGACTCAAAGACGATCACCGAGTACTCCATGAAACTCACCACACTGGTGGGTGAGATCTGTTTGCTTGGTGCAAAGCTGGAAGAGAGCGATTTTGTCGAAAAACTATTCAGTTTGGTCCCAGATCGATTCCTCTAGATTATCGAAACAATCGAATAGTTCGGCGATGTCACAGCAATGTCACTCACGGAGGTGATTAGTCACCTTAGAATCTTCGAGGAAGAACTCAAGGGTCGACAGCACTCTTTACCCAAACCAGGTGGGAAGCGAGGAACTCGAAGACAAAGAAGGAGGGCTCTAGCGGTGCCGAGAAAGGAGGACGTCACGGGAATGGTCGGGGATGCGATCACAGACAAGGTGTGGTGAGAGATCCCGTGACAAGTCACCTATTAAGTGCTTTGAATGTGATGAATATAGGCACTATGCATTGGAGTGCTATAGCCACATAAAGTGTTTCAACTACTATAAGTACAATCACTACGCTTTGGACTGTCGAAGCAAGAAGGACGAGGAGGTAAATCTCACCAAAGTGAAGAAGGACGATGAGCTGACACTACTTCTTTCCTTATGTGTTGAAGAGACACTGGGCATGGTGACCTTGAACGAAAAGAACATAGTTCCTAAACTACGCACGGAGGAAGGCAACAACGATCATACTGATTAGTGGTACTTGGAAAATGGAGCCTGTAATCACATGATGGGAGATCACTCCATGTTCCATGAGCTCGATGAGAAGATTTTGGGCAAAGTTAAGTTTGGCAATGGCACCACGGTTGAGATAAAGGGAGAAGGATCGATGTTGTTGTAATGCAAGAACAACGATCAGAAGTTGGTGTCTAAAATTTATTTCATACCGAGACTGTGCAACAATATACTCAGCCTTGGGTAGATGATAGAAGAAGGATGTAGGGTGGTGCTGCAGGATGAGTTCTTACGTGTCTATGCAAAGAACAATGATTTTTTGATGAAAGTGAAAAGATCTCCAAACTAGTTGTACAAGATTTCCTTGAAAACTTGTAAATCGGCTTATCTAAAGAGTAGCCTAGAGAAGCCAGGCGGCAGCAAAGAGCAAGCTCGAGAGGGTGGTCAGCATGACGAGTCCCAAGGGATAATTGTGCCAAGCATAGAAGACAGCAGCTCGAGTCAAGGCTGTGGATTCCATGCACAGGGGGTGCGCATGGAGAGTAGGTTGGACGCACAAGGGGTGCACAAACGCTTGGAAGGTTTCGACCATGCAGGGCGCAGGAGGCATCCCAAGCTGTCCTAGTCATCTAGAGAAGATACGAGTACCAGAGGAGTTTCAAGTAACCAAATGCTTTTGAGTGCGAAGTCAGAAGTGTACGGTCAAACTTTGAGTTCGACTGTTTAGTCGGAAGTGTTCGAGTGCTAATGGTCGAAAGCTTTAAGTGGTGCGGTCAAAGGATTAGAGTATGTAGTGGTTGGAGGTTGCATGGTCGAAGCGAACAGTGCTATTAGCACACATCACAGGGACCAGCAGGTCTCACCGAAGGAAAAGGACGATGCATCCCTACAGGAGACAGAGCAAAAGAAAATTTTTTAGCAAGGAAAATTTTCACTGTAGATGGTAGAGGAAGGTCCCACGAGCATGCTACAGTTCCACGCTTGAAAGGAAGATGTGCCCATGGTGCCTGTGGAGGGAGAGCGGGCAAGCATGGATGCCAGCACAGCAGCAGTGGAAGTTGAAGGGCGCAGAGTGGTAGCCAGAGCATCAGGAGAAAGAAGTCGATGAGAGTACAAGGTTTGCAAGAGCAGTAGAAAGTGGTCGAGCAGGGGCTCCAACCCAAGCAAGCATGCAAGGGAGGACGAGTTCAGTCCAGGTGCGAGACGCGGTAAGCATCAGATTGTGCGAGGCTCAGGATGGAGCAAGCGCACATGGTAGGGCGATGGCGGCTAAGGACAGAACAACACACGGGAGTGCAGGCAAAAAGGAAGAAGCAGAAGATAAATGAGAAGATCGGTGTGGTTAAAATAGAGAAACAAGATTAAGGGGGTGATTGCTGTAAATAATCTTGTATCCTTTGTTTCTTAGACGAGTTGAGTCCGTATACATGTATGAGTCTGTGTGGTTGTATGAGATGAGTTGGTCTCTATGTCTTAGATGTCTCCATGTCTTAGTCAATGTACTGAGTATATAAGTAGAGGGAGGTAAGTTTGTAAAGTAGCAAGTCTAGAAGAAAAGAAAAAGCCAATGAGCGAGCAATCGGTTGTGATCGAAAGTTGAGGGGGAAGAGAGAATACAAAAAAGTGGAGTGATTTTGTGCCCCAGAATATCGACATGTTATCACCGCCATACTCGAAGGCAAGAGGAGCAAAGGTGCTACACATCAGAAGTATTCATACTCAAAATATCAAGTACAGAGTACTCAAGAAGCGTTCAAAGTTTATGTGCGGAGGAGTTTGTGGTTGAAGTTGAGTGTGGTCATAACAAGCTTGGAGGTGTGGTCGTTACGAGTATGACCTGGAAGGCGTGGTCGTTACGAGGATGTGCTGACTATAACAAGGCTACGAGTATGAGTAGATCGGGAAGACGTAGTCATAAACTGGAGTGGTCGTAACTTGGTTGCAAATACATGCACAATAGAGAAGGAGTGGTCGAAACCACAGACAACATGGTTGTAACCACCGACAACGTGGTCGTAAACAACTTTGAGTGGTCATAAACATCAACTGGGCCAACAGAAGCTACCGTCGAAGTGATCATGCTTGTAGTGGCCGTGGTCATAGTGACCATGGTCGAAGTGGCCATAGTTGAAGTAGTCGTGGTTGAAGTGACCATAGTGAAAGACTCTGAGCACAAAGGCAGTCGAAGACTCCAACACGAAGGCAGTCGAAGACTCCGAGTACATGTGAAGTCGTAGCTGCAAAGGTTGTAGCTCTAGTGGTCGTAGCTACCGTTGTTGTAGCTATAGTAGTCATAGCTACAATTCTGGTGAGAGTATTGTAGCATCATGGTGGTAAGTTGTTACTTGGAAGGACACTGTAGCAGTCAGTACTTGGAAGAACACTATAGTAGTTGGAGCATCTGAGTACGGGAAAGTCGAAAGGTGAAGCGGTCGTAGCCATGAAAAGTGGTCATAGCCGTGAGAAGCGGTCGTAGCCATGAGAATCGGTCTCGTGCAGATCGTGGAGAGATTCTAGGAGGCATGAGAATAGGCCCAAGTTAGTGGGTGCGTGGAGGTCATGTGTGTGTACTTGAGGCTTATTTAAGTCATGAAATTGTAATTCTTATAAACGCAGAGTGTTAAGTCAAAGAAGATTGAGTAATTTAATCGCAACACTTGTGTATTAGTCTCCCTCTGTGTGTGTTTATCCAGAGTGACAAGAGAGAGTCTGAGAGGATTGAGAGATTCACTCCCACAATTGGTATCAGAACCTCAAGATCCAGAGTAAGGTGCGAGGAGAAGCTGCCTGGCAATGACTCTCTAGTTGGCGTGATGCGTGCACAGCAGTGTGCGCCAGGCAGAGGTGTGCAGGTGCTGGCCACGAGTCAGCTACATCATCGTATGCTCAGGAGCACAGTGGTGAAGGTCCGCATAGTCATGGTGAGGCCAATGCGGTGTGCCAAAATTGCCCGTGACATGCACATCGGCGACGACGATGTGATGTCGCATGGTGGTGGGTCATCAAGTGGTGCTATTGCAAGTGGCAACTTAGACGACAGGTGCATTAATGGCAGACTCCATGAGTGGAGGCCAGAGGTGACGCAGTAGCAGGCTCCATGCGAGGTGGAGGCCAACCGCGGGTGGTGGTAGACTCCATGCGAGATGGAGGTTGGCGTCAGTGGTGAAGGCCATTATAACGAGGAAGACAGTGTAAAGCTAATGGTGATCGTCGATGATGTCTTGGTGTGAAGCCGACAATGATCATCACAAGAAGATGTTGGTGTGAGGCTGACAATGATGGCAGTGCGATACCGCTATGAGGAGAAGATGGTGGTGTGAAACCATCGCCGCTAAAGGAGTTGGTGTGAGACCGACAACGATGACGAAGAGAAGGTCACTATGAGTGACAAGAAGATGTGGGTGATCCGTATCGGTGTGTCAACACATCAAGATTAAGGGGGTTAGAATTAATCTTGATGATTTGTATGTGGTCGAATCCATGACCGAAGGAATAGTTGAAGCTGTGACCGAAGTCACGGTCGAAGCTGCAGTTGAAGTGATCGTGGTCAAAGTGGCCGTGGTTGAAGTGGTCGTGGTCGAAGTGGCTGTGATCGAAGTAGCCGTGGTTGAAGTGACTGTGGCTGAAGTGGTCGTGGTCATAGTGACCATGGTCGAAGTGGCTATGGTTGAAGTAGTCGTGGTTGAAGTGATCGTAGTCGAAGACTTCGAGCACAAAGGCAGTCGAAGACTCCAAGCACGAAGGCAGTCGAAGACTCCGAGTACATGTGAAGTCGTAGCTGCAAAGGTCGTAGCTATAGTGGTTGTAGCTATTGTTGTCATAGCTAAAATATTGGTAAAAGTACTGTAGCATCATTGTCATAAGTCGGTACTCAGAAGGACACTGTAGCAGTCGGTACTTGGAAGAACACTATAGCAGTCGGAGCATCCGAGCATGGGGAAGTCGAAAGATGAAGCGGTCATAGCCGTGAGAAGTGATTGTAGCCGTGAGAAGCGGTTGTAGCCATGAGAATCAGTCTCGTGCAGATCGTGGAGAGATTCTAGAAGACATGAGAATAGGCCCAAGTTAGTGGGTATGTGGAAGTCATGTGTGTGTGCATGAGGCTTATTTAAGCCGTTTAAGTGTAATTCCTGTAAACTCAGAGTGTTAAGTCAAAGAATATTGAGTGATTCAATCCCAACACTTGTGTATTAGTCTCGCTTTGTATGTGTTTATCCAGAGTGACAAGAGAGAGTATAAGAAGATTGAGCGATTTAGTCCTAACATGCTCCACTGGGTCCAAACACATGTCCTATGAAATGAGGAAGTGCATATCACATCAAGAAATTCTCTGGAAAAAGAGGAACCTTATAAATTAAGAAAAGCTATGAGAACTAAAATTCTGACATGATCCTGAAAGCATCAAAGGTTAAGGGTGTATGAGCTAAACAATGTATTGCATCCTGTTGCAGACAACAAAGCAAATATTAGCCCGCGGGTAACCTTGTAACCACAAGGTTTCCCAACAACTTGGCAAAGCAAATTTAAGAAATAGACTCAACAACTTGGCAAGAAACCAAGCAAATCCAGCATATGTTTTCCAGAAAGGCGCCAAAACCTGCCCACTTTCATGTTCTTGTGAAACCTCTATATAGCCTTATACTAAAATCTAGCATAAATGAACAACCAAAAGAGTTATTGATGTATAAATGATTCGCTGTTAGAGTCGCATATCCCTTGGCGATATAGCTTTTAATTTTTTAATACTAGGGAGACACCAGACAAGGACATAAGTTATATTTCTTCTTGTTAGAAAAGAAGTCCTGTCAGCTTCCACTCCTGCATAATATTTTTTTGGCAAGCATTCTCACTCCAAAAATAGATTTCCTATAGAAACATTAGCATGGGTCATCAAAAGCTAAGTATGACCGACATAGTGAAATGAGTATAAAAGAACTTGAAAATATGTTAGAATTATGTCGTCAATACGAGACCGGATAGTAAACTTAGATATACCCCCGGTCGGATGCGGAGACCACCGAGGATGCAAAGGGACTCAACAAAAAGTATATCAATGACCAAGTGTATTCAATATGAGTGTCTAGAGTTACAAATGCCCCCATATAAAGAGTCCTATTTATAATGTGGGAGGAGGTGAGTAGAGTTAAAAATTTGCTATCGGAGCCTAGCTTACTTCTAAAGGTATTTTCGTCCTTCCTGCTAAGTAGGTCCCGTCGCATCCAAGGGACTCCAGGGTAGGTCTTGGACCTTACTCGGGGTTGCTCCCAGACCTCGTTCGAGGTTAGCCTTCAGACCCCGCCCGAGGTTGGCCTCCGGGTCAGACTCCGGACTCCGCCCGAGTTTGTTCTCCAAACTTCATCTTGGGTGGACCCCCAAACCCCATCTAGGGGACTCCGTCCTGCAGGATGGTGGGGTCCTCTGGACATCATCCGGGGTGGACTTCAAATCTCGACCGAGGTTGGTTCGGACCCCGTTCGAGGTTAGTCCGCGGGCCTCATCCTAAGTAGATTCCCCAATGTGTGTCGTCACACCGAGGTAGCATGGGGACCCTCCTTCAACAGTAGCCCCTAGTCAATCCAGGTAGTCATCAACTACCCAGGCACACCAAACGGGGTCGGTGTGCAGCCTTGGGTCAACGATCCTACTAGTAGCATGCAATGCATTCCAACAACACATTAAAATACTTTAGTCCATGTGCGAACTTTAGATGATAGGTCGTGTCCACACATCCGGGTTGGGTTCCCTTGGTGTTCACAAAGGTGTTGTTGCTCCGCTTAGCTGATTTTGGGTCTTATTAGGGAGTTCACCATCACACTGAAGGACACAGGGTCATGAACAGCTATGGAGTCAAGCGTCAACCATAGGAGTGCCAAGCTCGACTCACCTAAGCATGGCCACCAAAGAACGATAAAACCCAGGGTGGGAAAGGTTGACCCATGTGAACACATAGAAATAAGTGCCCAACTTGTTAGATCAAAACACGCAGAGTCCTCGGGTAATATGTCATTGTGTGAACTCATCGGGATGGGTGTGGATGTACCGCTAGTTTGAGGTGTAATGGAGCTTCAAGGTGCATGAAGCTGATTGGGGCATACGTGTCCCTATGCATGAGCTTGATTGGCAATGCTGAGTTGGATGACATATCGAGATATGATCGATCGATGCATGCTTGTAACATCCCAAAAATTTGAAGTTGGAAATTGTGTAGCCCTTGAATTGTTTTGAAATATATCTTGTCGATATTTGGAAATTTTGTGGATTTTCTTTGGATCATGGTCGAGGTTCCAACAATTGAACATGAATTATGAAAAATAGAACTAATGGAAAATCATGAAAGAAATAGGAAAATAATAAAAAGATTTTTGGGCCAATTCTCGGCCAGGCCTAACCGGCCCAGACTGACCCATCACTTTCTCTCTCCCCTTGCTTCGGCTAAGGCCGAAGCCATCCTCGCCATCGCAGCCCACTTCACCACAACAACCCAACTTTATGACTGCACCCCCTTTGGACCAGCGGTCGAAGGCATGCCCCTGCGCTCGCGTCACTATCTCTCCTACTCCCCCACGACCATGCGCGTCACTGCCAACCCTCTGCCGATGTGACCGACCCCTTTGACCGTGCGGTCGCATTGCCTTGCGTCACCACGGGCGCCGTGTCCACTTGCCACCGACTTGCCCGGCCACCCTCGTCATCTGCAATGCACGCCTGTGCCTGTCGTCTTCGCGCCTATCCTGCACGACCTAGCCACTCCCGTCTTCAGCGCCATGCCCTGCTCCTCCGTGCTCACGCGCCCCACATGTCGCCGCCTACTCCCATGACCTCAGCGCCCATGCCCTACGCGTGCATCGCCCGTCGCCCACGCCCTGCCCCAAGGTCAAATACCGAGCACTGTAGCAGCTCCACTACCACGCCACCGAGACGACCGCAAAATTGCCCTTTTGTCGACCACCACTTTTCCATGGCTATAAAGCCTCGCCCAGGCTTCCAATCGCACCGCACCACTCCAGCGAGACTCCCACTTCACTGAATTGGACTTCCGAGCACTGCAGCCAGCAGGTGATTTCTTCTTCTCCAACACTGGTCAGTGAGCAATCGGTCGATTGACACCGCCACAGTCCAATTCCTTTCCACAGAGGCACCCCTGGAGCACTACGACGCCATCCCCGCCCTCGACCGGACCTTCTGTCGCCTGATCCGTGCCAGCACCATGTGACTCCTTCGACTGCCACTGTCACATGCCGCCAGCTCCCCACCACCACTCCCAAGCCGTACCGACCGTTGAGGTAAGCTCCCAAGCTCACCTAGATGCTTCCCTCTTGATTAATTGGTCTCTGGTGCTGTGAATCACCATAGCCGTTGTCCTCTGTTCTGCCGCCTGGCCGCACGTGGTCGAAGCCGCAGCTGCCGTGGTCGAAATAGCGACCACGGCAGAACTCGTGAGGCCTAGCAGTGGTCGAAGAGCTACTGTAGTAGCCCTGGTCAAAGCAACCCTCCGACCACTCACAACGTGGTCGAAACAACTCACGACCACGTCATTATTTACAACCATGCGGTCAGATATTCGACCACGTTTCATTTTCGTAGTCGTAGCTCCCTACGACCACACAGTGATTCTACTGACCACTGTTCACCATGGCCGCAACCCTCCGACCACTCACAACGTGGTCGAAGCAACCCTCTGACCACTCACAATGTGGTCGAAGCACCCTCCGACCACTCACAACGTGGTCGAAGCACCTTTCGACCATGTTCACCCCTTCACAACGTGGTCAAAGCATTCTTTGACCATTTTCACTCCCTCACAACGTGGCCATAACTCCTTACGACCACGTCTACGAGTACTGGGCCATGGACGAAGTCGTTTTCGACCACTCAACGTCGTTTACGACCACTCACTGCCCTTTATGACTATTCTGTGTCATTTACGACTGCCCAAAGTCATTTATGACTGCTCACAGTCGTTTACGACCACTCTGTGTCATTTACGACCGCTCATAGTCGTTTACAACCACTCTGTGTCGTTTACGGCTGCTCTGTGTCCTTTACGACCACTCAATCTCGTTTATGACCGCTCAAACTCGTTTACAACCACTCACAACCGAGCTACGGCCATGCGGTCGAACGATCGACCATGCAGTCGTTTACAACCATACAGTCGAAGTTATGAGCACGCGGTCGAACTATCGACCACGTAGTCATTTACGACCATGCGGTCGAAGTTACGACCACATAGTCGTTTACGACCATGCGGTTGAACTTATGACCACGTGGTCGTTAGCGGCCACGTTGCCGTCGATAGCTGACAATCTGCTGAGGGTCCCACCTGTCATATTTTTTTTATTATTTCTCGAATTTATCTAAACAGAGAGCTTCAGATAGTCATAACTAATTCATTTTAACTCTAAATTGAGTGAAACAAATTTCTAAATTCATCTAAAATCAAAATCTAACCAATGGAACTGAAATCATGAGTTTTAGAGTTCATTTAAATTTTCTTGTGAGGATTTGTTTGATTTGCTGATTTTTATCCGAATTTTTCACGCACGTAAAAATAGCATACGAGGCTCAAAAGGAGGAGGCTGGGGCTAAAGCAGCTCTAGACGATCAAGACCAAGTTCACTGTGACCAAGGCAAGTCAAAACTTTGATCATGTTGAACCTACATTTTCTGCAAATTATTTTTGTTTAAATTATCAAATTGCATGCTATTATTTTATATGCAAATATATGTTGATTTAAGATTCTAGTTATATGCCCATTGTTTAACATGATTAGTATTACATCTCTGTTGGAATATTTGAATATGTTAGCCTTGTCACCCTAGCAAAATTATAATGGTAACCTTTCGAAAATAAGTCCGTAATTATACGCCATGCTTAGTATTGCTTAAATACTCGGGGGCACTAAAATGCCCCAAGCATCATTTTTAATCATGAGAAACTGGTTTGAGAAGTCATGGTGGTAATAACTGGTATATTTTGATATGATTATTTTATGCTCCCAAAAACCCTCAAAAATTGCTTAGCTATCTGGGCAGATGGATCGGGGGTATGGTGCAGTGGTGCACGAGAGTGTGGTTAGTGGTAGAACCGCCCAGATAACCCTAAGGACTGAATCTTGTAATGACCTCATGTGCAAAATAAGTATAACCACAAGTCTGTAAATTACAACTTGGCTTAGTAGATTTACCGTACCCTGAAAGTCATCGTCATCGGTGGAGGAGGTGAGGTAGTGCAAGCGGTTGTCTGTGTGACGGCTTGAATGGGACACTCACAGAAGGTGAAGTTTTTTGTGGCAGCTAGCAGTGTGGGTAGCTAGCTGCTAGCCGACTGGAGGAAGAACATCCCACACAACTTATGGGACCTGTCACAAGCGGGCTAAGCCCATATGGGTGAGATTAGGGCTGTAAAAAAAACTCGAAGCTCGCGTGCTACTCGAGTTCGGCTCGTTCTAGGCTCGATTCGAGCTCGGTTCGAACTCTAAACGAGCCGAACTCGAGCTTGATCTCGAGCTCGTGAGCTTCACCGAGTCGAGCTTGAATAGTTCGCGAGCCCCGATTCGAGCTTAAATAGTAATACATATTAATTCTTACCGAGCTTACTCGAGCCGAACTCGAGCTCGAGCTTGTCTTATTATTGAAAATTAGTATGTATTTGAATTATTTTTTACTGTTATCGAGCTTACTAGAGTCGAGCTCGAACTTAAAATTTCCTTATTATTGAAAAATAGTGCATAATAAATTATTTTAATTATTTTCGAGCTTCAACGAGCCGAGCTCAAGCCTACTCGAGCTTAGGCCGAGCCGAGCTCGAGCCCAGACCCAAGCTCAGACCCCAACTCGAGCTCGGCTCGAGCTTCTACCTAGCTCGAGCCTGGAAGGCCAAGCTCGCTCGAGCTCAGCTCGTTTACAGCCCTAGGTGAGATGATGGAAGGGGCGAGGTATTTTGAATGGTTACTGTGATGGTTTATTCAACCGCATGACTAAGGAATCGTGTGGGGGTAACGAGTGGACTATCTCTTGTTGGGTCAAGTGTGCAAACTCTACAGAGTCAAAAACTATTCGAATAGCGGTGCCCACGGTCACGGGCGGACATGGGAACATAACTAGATATAGTTCTATTTCTAAAACTTTGTGGGAGGAATGGGAAAAGTGGGAGGACCGTGGGAAGCCCTGATTGGTGTTGCCCTGGGTGTCATTCCAGTGATAATGTAAGCGACTATAACGCTGAAGGTCTAGCATATGGTGCAGAGACCATGTAATGGTGGATGGTATCTGGATCACTACTAGTAAAGCATTCTTTCACAAACTATACTTTAGTTCAAACTGCTAGGTCATAGGCAAGTTTCTAAGTAATATATTTAAAAGCAATTTCTGGCAAACAAAATTAACCCTAGCCTTCCCTTGATAAGCCATGCATGTTATTTAATTGCATCTTATGTATTGGCTCGCGGAGCACGGTGGATTTGTGCTCGCACTAGCATTACAAAAATCAAATTCAGGGACCCAAGATCATTATGCATATGAAGATATCCCTACCACAAATGGAGGAAACAATGTCGGGAACTAGGACGACTTCTGCGATTTTTGGTCCTAGACAAGTAGACCATGAAGTGGTGTGCACATATATTACCTAAGTCCAGGCAATATATAATGCACACATTTACCCTCAGTCGCTTGCCTCTGGATTATGGTATTGCTAGCGCTTTTGCTTTCATTGTTGCCTTGTAATGTAAACATTTATCCTATTCGGCTCTTATGTAAACTGTCGCCCGACGTGGTGTAATTTAAACTCTGATCTGTAATATTTTATTCTATGTGATGTATGAATTGATGTAGCAATATACCTGTGTGCACTATCTACTGATCTAGGGAATAGTGTAGTGAATCACAGGGGATTCTGGATTAAAAAATCCAGGTCCGACAGCGCTGGTATCAGAGCATACGACTGTAGGGTAAAAGCATTAGAATGGTTATTAGGAAAGAATTAGGATCACAATTTTAAAAATTTATAAAATGAATTTCTAAAAATATAGCGTATTACTTCCTTTCTTATCCTTCTTAGATCTAATCTACTCCATCTTTCATTGGTATTTTGAAAAGATACTAACACTAGTGTTGTAAATTACAGATGGCAGGAGCAGCAGCAGAGGGACACTGGGACTATCTTGCTCATGGTCGCCAGGAGGGAGAGTTCGCATGTATTCTGCACAAACAGCTGCACTACATGGGCTACAAGGACCAACCCATCTACAGAGTGCGCAAGACCACCGATGGAGCGGGAGAGTCGTGGATGATGGAAGTTATCATCTACGCCTTAGATGAAACAGATCTGCCCCTTATCTTTAGGACGTCGCACCAGAGGAGCACCCTCGCCACCGCTCTCCAGGACACTGCTCGCTTAGCCGCAGCCCGGCTATGCTACATCCATGGACACCCACTGTGGCACTCACCGTTCTGCTATTACTCGGCTCGCCAGGAGGGAGCCAGTTACAACCAGACCATCATGCCGATGATGGAGGATGACCCGATGCACGCATCAGGTACACCTCACTCACGCCATGGGGATGACTCACACTGCTGCACTTGAGGACATCTCGGTGCTACGATAGCACCTGCTCACTAGCCATAGTGAGATGGAGACCCTACAAGAGAAGATCGCTGAGTGCAAGAAGGCCCTGACAGAGGCCAAGGAGGAGAAGGCCGCCGCACTCGCTCAACTACAGCAGGCCATTGCACCTACCTCGGCCCCAGCCTCACCATAGCCGTGGACCGGTAGGCCTTGCACGAGGCTTACTACACGTAAGAGCGTGTGACCCTCGGGACCTCAGTCAGCCCTTCGCCTGGGAGAGACCCGTCGTGGCCGCAGTCGCTCTCGCTCCTACTCTGATTCTTCAGAGTTTAGTGGCAGCTGGTCCCACTCTCAGTCTCCAGATTATAGCCCTTCCTACCCAGGAGCCAGCTTCATGGAGGAGTAGATAGCTTAGTGCGGTGCTTGTTGAGTGTTGTGAAATGTCAGTAAGCACTTATCCTCGTAGTACTAGTAAGTTATGCTAGTTCGCCAGTCCTGTAGTCGTAACTATTATGAACTTGAAGTGTTTTATTGTAATCATGGATTCTAGCTTAGCCTGAGGGCTATATAAGCTGGCTATGTAATCCCTTGTTATGTTTAATGTATGGCCAAGTTATGGCCTTGTGTTGAAAAGCCGTTTTACCGTTTATCTTATACACTACCGCACATGCCAATGTTCAAGCTATCACTTGGAATGAGTTTGTGCAGAACTTCCGCAAAGCTCATATTCCCACTGGCACTGTCACTTTCAAGAAGAGGGAATTTTGAGCACTGAGCCAAGGGAGCTGCACCGTGAACGAGTACTTACAGAAGTTCAACCAGTTGGCACGCTCTGCACCAGAAGACGTCGCTACAGATGAAGCCAAATAGGAAAGGTTCCTAGAAGGACTTAATGATGACCTATCGGTTCAACTCCTATCCAATGATTACGCTGATTTCAACCAGCTCATCAGCAAGGCAATATGCCAAGAGTCCAAGCACCAGGAGATAGAGAACCGGAAGAGACGGGTGCATGCTCAGCAAATGAACACTGGAAGCTTTCCCAAAGCTTGAAGAGCTCCACCTCAGGCCAACAGATTTCAGCCATCATCATCAACAGGAGAACTAGTCCCCACTGACACCTCTCCCAATACTGAAGATAACAAGGTCTTGAAGGACCCGAACCCTGCAGCAGGAGTCACTTGTTTCAACTGCCAAGAGATGGGACATTACGCCAACAACTGCCCTAAGAAGCAAGGTGGTGAAGAATGGTATACCTAGAGCACCGACTGCCAACAACCTTAGGCAGCAAATAGAAGGCCAAAGAAGTTCATGAAAGGATGCCTGAATTAGATGTCAGCACAAGCCATGCAGAGTAAGACCCAAACCCATTCCTTTATTAGCCAACCTGAATCTCGGGGATGAGATTCTTTTTAAGGGCGGTAGTTTGTCACTGCCCAACTGTTTTATTTCAAAATTTTGAGTTAAAAAATTATTAAATTAGATTAATTTGGTGTAAAATAAAAGCATGTATTTGGTTGCCTAAATTTTAATTTTGTCTTGCCCTGAATTTCTGTTTTTGAAAAGGCTGGATTTGAAAAGTATTTTAAGTAAAAACCTAAAAATATTATTAAATAAAGTGATATTTTGATTTTCTATAAAAACCCTAATTCAAATTAATTACTTGGATTTATTTGGCTTTTTTGAATTTCTGAGTTTTTTGTAGTTTTAAAAACTATTTGAAATTAAAAAGGTATATTAAATATGAAAATATAATACCAACTTTAGTTGGAAATATTTTTAATAAGTCCAAAATATCTCTAGGATCTTCTGTGAATTTTTCTAAAATTTTGGGAATTTATTTCGTATTTTTCTGAGACTTTTTGAATTTCCTCGGGTTTTCTTAAAATCCAAAATTAAAATTTAAAATGTCCTCCCTTTCTCCGGCCGATGCGTGGACGGCCAGGATGCGTCCATGCCACTGCCCGAAAACCCACCTACCCCTCTCCTCCGCTCGACACGTGGCCGCCCCAATTTCCCCCGCGTCCCTGCCTCGGCCCATCTGCCCCGTCCGCCCCTCTCTCCTCTCTCGGCCGCCCGATTCCCCTTCCCTGTCACACGTCGCCATCCCAGCCGCTCCCCGCTCCCTCCTCCCTCTTCTCTCCCACGGACACCCTGTCCCCACTCGTCAGCACGCCTTCCCTCTCTCTCGCTGCAGCTTGGGCCCCGCATGTCAGCCCGTACTCCTTCCTCCCTGTCTTCTTCCTCGCATCGCACCCGACTCCACCGAAACCTCCGGCTCCACCCTCTCTTCTCGCGCGCGCACCACCCCACCTCCCTCCCCTTCGTGCGCCACTCCGCACACCCGTCTCCTCCCTCCACACGCCCGTTTCCCCCACTACCCCCTCTTTCTGCGCCCACTTCCCCATCTCCGCCCGCAACCGCCGCCCACCTCCGGCGAGCAATCCGCGCCGGTCCACTCCTCCGCCCCCTATAAACCCACCCTCGGCTCCACCCCTCTCCATCCCACCTCACTCCTCCTTCCTTCTTCCCTGCGCTAGCCTGAGCCACCCTAGCACGGCCTACCTCCTCTCTTAGTGCCGGCGAGCTCGACGGCGAGCAATTACCACCGACCCGAGCCCCCTCACGTCCAGCCGACACCGCCCCCATCTTCCCCGAGTCACCGCCATCCTCGGGCGCCACTCCTCCGGGCTCGAGCGCCACCGGACCGCATCTGAGCCTCGCTGAGCCCCGCGCAAGGTAGAGATGGACTCCCCGCAACTCCCTCTCCCTCCTCCGCTCCTCGCAGGTCACCGCCGTGCCCGAGCGCCGCCTTCGGCCGGCGTTGCCACATGTGCCTATGTGGCAGCCACGTGGTGCCATGTCAGAGCCACCTCAGCGCCACACACGCATCAGCCACCCCCCCGTGCCACCTCAGCGTCCCCTTTGGTCCATGGACCCAGTCCATAGACCCGGGCCCATGTGTCAGCCTCCTATCCAAAAATCCGACCAGGGCTGACATCAGCTTGACATCATAAACCAGTTTTCCCGTAGAAAAATAAATCGGCTGAAAAAGAAAATCCCTGCTAACGTCATAATTGTATTTTTCTTCAGAAAAATAATTCCAAAAATCCAGTTTATTCTTTTTCTCTGATTTTAAACTTCCGAGAACCCGTTCTCCTCCATCCTAACTCCGATTGAGCCCATTCAAAATTTTAAATTCATCAAAAATTCCCCTCTATCCATTTCTACCCTAAATTTAATATTTGGTGTTCATTTGAATTTATTTGAATTTTATTTAAATTTGGTGGGTTATTTACACGAGTAGACTGCGACAATTCGGGAGAATTCCTTGACGAAGATTTGCACACATCTAAAGAGCAAGGCAAGGCACACATCTAAAGATCAAGGCAAGTCACACACCTTGATCATGTTGATCCCAAATTTCAAAATAAAATTTAGGTTATTTTAAATTAATTCTACATGCCTATTTTTATTCGCTGTATTTCAATTCAGTTTTAAATTTAGTTAATACTTGTTTGTTAGTACCTCCTTTGATATTGCAAACCCTTATACTTTGTCACCCTAGATTAAACTGTAGTTAGTACACTAGTATGGCTAGAGATCTTTTGGTAGCAAATGCTTAGTCTTGCTTAGAAACAACAGTGGGTTGGGATACCTTTTCACATAAAATGATGAACTTTTCACATGAAATGATATGTCCCCTAAATGTATTCTTGACTTTGGTGAGTCAAGAAAGTTTATGAAATATTTTGAAATAAAATATTAAACCTGGTTTAGACCTAGGCTAATGGTTAGGTGGTGAGTGCGGGCATGCATTGTTGTTCAAAGACACAGTGTTGATTGTCATGCACAGGGGGTATGTGGTTGAGCCTAAGTCAATGAAGGACCGATCTATGAGCTACTGTTGTAAAGCCCTATCGTACTACCACAAGGCTGGTATGGGACAGTCCTGACTGATTAATTAGTGGGTCCCAACCTGAGTCATGTTGTAGGTTGAAAGTGAGTGTGGCGTGTGCTATGTGAAGTCTCACTCTGCTCAAGAGGGGGTCCCGGTCTGGTGGATTCTTTTCTGGGGTGAAACCTTAGAGTTGGCTTGGCCAGGTTGAAGGCTTTGCATTGTAAAAGCCTTGTCATGATCTCCTCGCCACACACCTAAGGAAGTGTGTAACTCATGTGGCAATCCGAGATGATCATGTCTTGTGGGTAAAGTTGTACAACCTCTACAGAGTGTATAATCTATCCTGGATAGCTGTGTCCACGGTCATGGGCATGCTGAGTGAAAGTTTTTCATGGATTAGACTTTGTTTTTCAAAATGATTTTCGAAAACCTTGTGGATAGATGGAATCCATGAGAGATTGAAAACGTGTGGATGGATAGAATCCATACAAGTTTTTGCAAAGCTTGTGGATGGATGGAATCCATGAGTGGCTAAAAGCGTGTGGATGGATGGAATCCATACGAGATGTTTTTGCAAAAGATGGTCCGGGTGGGATGCCCGTGGATAGGTTGGTGTTTGGTCAGAGTCTGCACTGACGGTATTATTTTCAATTACAAGTACTGTTTTTACTTACTATATTAAATTCAACATTTTTAATCTATTTACTATATTTCCTTAAATGATGTTTTATGCTCAAACTAACCCTATAAGCCTTTCATTGATGCCTCTATCATTATGTTGCATTTCTCCGTGTGATTTGTGGAGTACAAGTTTGTACTCACCTTGCAATTTCCATACAGAGGAAGATGCCTTCGATTTCGGTGAGGACCTGGACGAGTAGGACACGTCTTACTATCGTTTGCTTGTGGTCAGGCTTGGGCTTTGCTGTTTATCAGTTTGCTTCCACATTTATTTGCCTTAATTTTGTTGCCAATGAGCATTGATGTAAGACTTGGCCATAAGGTCGTACTCTTTTATTTAATATAGTTGGTCATTTGTGCTTAATATGTTCTTTGTTTTGCTGTGTGCACTAGCTGTTCCTGGACTAGTGCGATTTACACATAGGGTTTCAAAGTCGTTGCTCCAGGATCCGACAGTCAGTAGGCTGAGGTACAGTAGGCTAGGTCTGGTAAGCACCGATGTCCTCCTACTGAGACATGCCAAACTGCAGGCCACTAGCACGACATGACAGCGAAGCCGGAGGAGCTCTGCCCACCGAGGTCTCCAAACCCTACGAATGGTGTAAACGATGAGCTTTGCCCTACGTATGCTGCAAATGCTAGCACTATGTACTGCTCCCTGGAAGCATTCGGGAGGCCCGTATCATCATCGGTGGACTCGATGTCACCCCTATATTGAATTAAAGGCTGCAAGATGAAACGATGCTAGTCATATTAAACATTTCGGATGAAGAATATGAATCTCGTACCTCTCAAATGTGTAGCAAAGATAAATGACAGGGAGCAGTAGTCTATGTAGGTGGTACGGAGGTCAAAAGTGATGCATCTCGATGATGGACCTGTGGCGGGAGAACACCGTGATGTTAGTGGAACGTAAGGCTTAATAGGAAACAAAATGTAGGTTTATACGTAAGTTGCCTCCTCGTCGATACGACCCACGGATGATCGACGGGTAGTACTATGACGTCGAGCAGACTCGATAGATTATGATGGCTGGCTGGACTCGCTAGGTCACGATGACCTAACGGGTGAGCACGATGCCCCCGCTAGGTGCCGGATGTGCACAACGTGCTCCATCGAATGGCCACAGCTTAGGTTGTGCACTATTTTTTTGCCTGCTTTAGGATGTACTTTAGAGTTTCTATGGGCCGGTGGTCTCTGGGCTGCTGATGGTGGTCTTGGACATGCTTTATGATGCACTGCACCCACTCCAACTAAAGTGACATAGAAAATAGGTTCAGTAACGACCAGTATGAATTTCGTAAATGAAATGATCAGAAATTTCAACATGTCTTACGCTATCATGGCGTTGCGAAGCGCTGTGATGATCGATCGAGCGTTGTAGACTGTCGTCATGCATGACCTACTCGGGGCGATCTGGTGGATGAATGGTGAATCTACCACGCAACCGGGGTTTGTATGACTGTAGGTACTCGTCGTACGTCCGGACGTCGTATGGATGCTACTCCATGACGACATCATGCTAACCCACCCTCGATTGTCTGTCCGTCCATGCCATCATCCACTCCTGTTGCAATGGCTGCCAGTTTGTACCATGCTGATCCGCCCTCGATTGCCAGCATTTTTGGAATCACTGATGTTACAGAGCAAAACATACAAAGTGTAAACATTACTCAGATAGAGTTTGACTCACCAGTCTACGGCTCATGGAGGGGGCATGACCTGGTGCAAATCAAATTATCACATTAGGCTTCCACCATATATGAGAACACAGATGGAGTGTCGTCGCCCATAGCTCCACGTCCTGTAGGCATTGTAGGGACAGCCCGTAAGGCGATACACGCTCCACGAACTCTATAGTTCAAGGATCCTAGATGATGTCACTGTCATGCAAAGACTCGAACTCGTTGTGACACAACAAGTAGCACACAATGAAATTCCTCAGCCACCTGCGGGGGACGCCACGAGCACCCTCCAGGATAGCTAGGCTGAACCGGTGCACCAACCTCTCCTTCAAGTCCGTCGATGCAGGAGCTAGAATAAGTGCATCATCTCGGAGAGGGAGACTGGTCAAAAACAAGATGTCCTATAGAGTGACTATCATCTCACCCCACCAAAAGTGGAATGTGTGCGTCTCGGGCCTACACTTGTCCACCAGTGCCATGAGTAGGCTACCGTCGAGGGTGAACTAGCATTTGATGGAGACCAGCCTCGCAAAGGGCAACAAGCCTGTGGCCCACAGGATTGGAACGTAGCACTCGTCCAGCTCCCAATGATCCCTCCCTCCCCACAACCTGAAGGACGAAGGGCTAGCTGCATCACCTGTCATCCATGACTGGCATCAATGGTTCTCATCGTAGAACTGTTCGAGAAGCTCCGGTAAAGACATACCTTCAAACAAATGGGATAGAGAAAATATTAGTGCAAACATTGATAATGATAGTAAAATACTAAAAATTAAAATTTGTGATTAAATAAATAGTATAAAATAATATACACTTAGGACTAATGGCAGGAAGCATCCGGGAGGCCAGGGCTTACGATGCATATACACATATGTACAAACATACGTATACACATATACATGTACACATACATATATAATGGTAGTATGATACTATAAATTAAAAATTATTATGAAATAAATAATTACATAAATATTTATTTCATAGCAGTACAATACTACAAATAAATAATTACATAGTTATTTATTGCATGGTAGTACATTACTACAAATAAATAATTACATAGTTATTTTTTCATGTCAGTACATTACTACAAATAAATATTTATTTCAAGGCAGTACAATACTACATAAAAATTATGATGAAATAATGATAATAATATACTACAAATTGAAATTTACGATGAAATAAATAGTACATACATATCTGTATCTTCTGACTTCACAACCCACCAAAACCCACCAAATCACGACATGTTGGCACCCTACCTTTACATTCGAGATTGATTTTTGTATGCTAGCCATATTTTAAGCTCCACTAAAGAATCGATGATATGTTGAGTTTTTAACTTCATTTATTTTATGTGTGAAATTACTTAACAATCTAAGACCAGAGGGCCTATCGAGGAATTACTCAATAATGAATCTTCTATTTTAAATCCTTTTATTGAATTGCTTCTCATATGAACTATTTCTTAAAGATGACTTAAACATACATATACCTGGTCTAATATAGCTCTCTATGTCAGTAGGGCTACTGGACAGCCAACCAAGAATCTGAAAATCAGGATTTAAGTGTTATATCCAACATATGTTCTCTTGTATCATTATGAGGGAAGACATAATTTACCTATGATAAAAAAACTGAAGGTAAATCACTACAAACTTTCTCGAAAAGTTTGAAGACAATTTTATCAGTCCAACACTAAAGCATCCATAAAAACGTGTGTGTGTGTGTGTGTGTGTGTGTATATATATATATATATATATATATATATATATATATATAATGGCAATATAATACTACAAATTAAAAATTACGATGACAAAAATAATTACCTAAATACACACACATGTATGCAAACACATAGGTATTACACAGAAAGTACCTGCTAATACTACTGCTAACCGGCTGCGAACAATTGTAAGACTCTGAGAGCGACTACGAGAGAGTTTGCAAAAGAGAGACTGTAAGAGCGCCTACGGGAGAGCGCGCAATTTATAGTGAGCGAGAGCGCACTCGTGCTAATGAAGCACAGATAATGGCGGGAGTGAACTACGCGTGGGGAGACAGACGTGATGCAAGTGAAACTTTCGGTGGTCTATTCCTGCACGAGTGCTCAATTTTCACATAAGCCAAATGCCTAAGGCCCACTCCATTCGTTCGCATGTGGACTAAACAAAGCAAATAAAACCCCACCCCTACCCACCCCAGCCGCATGGTTTCAAAGCTGCCACCTAGTGGCAGGGCTCCAGATGATTAGCAAGGGTATTTGTACTATTTATGTACTCTTACAAATATTTGTAATGCATAAAATTATGGAAAAATAGACAATTACTATGACTATGTCAGGAGGCTACACGTAAATTTTTGTAAATTTTAGAGCTCGTTTGTTATATATAACAAGTCATACAAATATCATAATCGTATGTATTTTTGAGTAATATTCACAGCGAATAAAATTATCAAAAATTACACAATCAAGTATATTGTGTCAGAAGGCTACACATAAAAGTTTATAATTTTTAAGCTCATTTGCTATTTTAAAAAATTTAAATAACAGTATACAAAAGAAATTAAGACGGTGATTAAGTCATTACATGGTGCCTGGTGGTGAGGTGGTAGGCAATACACGTCAGCCCTACGACATCGCCGTCCAGCCATCGGACAGCAAAAATACTATTTTTACTAATACAATACATATATAATTATTTTTATAATTACGATTATAAATAGTGCTATACATACAAAAAGTCAGTTTAACCGCACGAAGCATAAGAGGTCTGCGTCGTTGCATCCCACCGACCAGCTGGGCGGGCCCACATGCATCCACACAATCACACGTAGCCACGTTGCGCGCGCTCCTCTCGCGACCTTTCCCTACCCTTCTCGTCTCCCTCCGCCAAAACCAGCAGCGGCATGTAGGCGACGGCAGAAGCTTCCCAAACCATCTGCGGATCTACCTCTCTCTCGCGCGCGCGCGCGCGCCTCTGTAGCTGATCCGCGCGCTTACCTCGCGGTGCTGCTCTAAGTTGTGCTTGTGCGTGCGCGCTTGTGCTGGTCACTCATGGGGTTGCAGTTGGAGATGGACATGGAGGAGGAGGGTGCGCCTGCGGCGGCGGCCGTGGCGAGAGCGCGGGAGCGAGGGGTGGAGGTATACCCACTCAGCCGGTACTACTTCGGCGCCAAGGATGCCGCGACCGCCCGCCGGGAGACCGCCGCCGACCGCGCGCTCCGCCTCAAGGCCAAGTAAGCAATTGAGCGCGCATCATCCATCCTCTGTTTCTTGCCTTGTTCTGTTCTTGGTGGTTGCGATTTGTTAACGTTCAGGCACATATACTTACGTGTGCGCCTCTGCCTTGTCTCCGCCGTGCTGGTGCAGCTTCGCGGCTCACGGGCTCCGGACTTGCGTCCATGGCGTCCTCCTGGTCGGTCTCTGCTCCCTCTTGATTACTCTGAGTGCTATCTACTCTCCACCATTTCAGCATCCTTAAATTTCTCTGCACTTTTATCTTTATTTACAAACGAATCATCCTAATGCACAGAAAAGCCTTGTCCTTGGCATGGACTGCACTCCAAACTAGGCAGTCAGGCAATACTCGCGAATGTGTTGAGAGACATCATCTGCATAGTACATGGATCCTGAACTGAGTTTTTCCTGCTGTCTGCAGGTGGAGCTGTTCGATCATCCGCACGTTCTGCTCCTGCAAGTCAGGAACTCGTCTTTCACGCTCCCCGGAGGCCGCTTAAGACCTGGCGAGCAAGGTACACTGATACTGCCTTACTTTCGCAGGACTGCGATTTCAGATATTTTTAAATGTTTTAGCACAGAGAAATGCAGCCTTAAATTGTGGAAGTTTTTGCAAGGTTCAAGTGTAGGTTGTAAATGATTTGCGCTAACAAGTTTTGTTGTCTGCTAATTGCGCTTCAGATGTCCAAGGACTGAAACGCAAGCTTTCGAGCAAGTTATCGCTTGACGATAACCAAACTACTGAAAACGAGGACGACCACTGGCAGGTAACCACTCTACTATACAGGGAGATGTGATTATGATCCACAAAATTCTCATCGTTTACGCGTTGGCCATTGGCTAGATTGGGGAGTGTATTGGGATGTGGTGGAGATCTGAATTCGAGGCCGTGCCGTTTCCATATCTGCCTCCTAACATTCGTGTACCAAAGGTAAACATGCAAATTCCAGTATACCTACCCATGCTTAACTTCCTCACCCTTCCTTCATCTACTCTGAGTGATTGAAATCTTCTTGTCCTGTGAAGGAATGCATAAAGCTGTTCTTGGTTAGGTTGCCGATGTCGCGGCAATTTGTTGTGCCAAGGAACCTGAAGCTGCTAGCCGTGCCTGTGTCCCAGATTCATGACAACGCTCAGGTTTGTTGGAGGTACAGAGCATTTCTCAGCTTTACGCCTTTTCGAATGTGTGATCAAAGTTGTTATTTTACAGGTATATGGCCCAATCATATCTGGGATTCCAAATCAGCTATCGAAGTTCTCCTTCAACATTATCCAGGATTGAGAAGATGGTTTGTGTGCCTACGTTAAAGGTTGTGACCCGAGTTCAGGGCTTTAGAAGAGAAGCGTATGTGGTTAGTCATAGAACAATATACAGTACAGACCAAACTGTCATCTGCTGCTGGTTATCTTGTGTTGTATAACTCTTTTTCTCTATTATGGATATAGTTTATATATTTCAACACCTGTGGTATTGTAACTTTTGTAACCATTTTTGGGCATGTAAATATGAATCAGTTTTGTACAATAGTTATGTGGATTTGGCCGAGTTTTTTTGGGCTTAAATTTGACGTATGCTTGTACTGTCTACAGTAACTAACTTTTAAACAGTACATTTTTTCAAAGCGGGGTCAATAGAAAAATTATAGTAAAAAAGTGTACTGAGTTTAACCGTATCGATTAAAATCGCATATGACTATTTCTCTCTACGTACTATCTCTAGTTTCTGTTCTGACAAAGCTAAAGTGAGCACCCCTCTCAGAAACAAATGTCATCTGGTCATTTGTTGATGTCACAGACAGAGAAGGGTAGAAATTCTAGTACCGGAGGGTTACCGCTCGTTGGCTGGTAACCAGAAAACCTGAAAACAATGGACCAAATTTTAATTGTTGAAATTTGAATTTGAAACCGCTAACCAAAAAAACTGTCCAAAAAAACTAGAGAAAAACTGCTCAAAAATAGTTTTTCAAATTTGAAATTGAAAATTCCTAATACATTTATGGCAAAAAGTATGAAGTCGCATCTTCCTAATACATTCCATTAATGTTAAATAATATAAACATCTTTAAAAAAACTAACTTTTACATACAAAATTTTACATTTGAATTAAATAAAAAACCACTAGTTTTTATACTACCGGTAGCCACTGGTAGAACTAGTTATCACCAAGTTTTTTAACCTTGAACAGTGATCAGGTGAAACTAAATCACTGAAAGTACTGTCGTTAGAACAGCCACACCCGGCACAGCCTTTCCAGGAACATTGTTACGCAAGCTCCCGGGAGCATACAATAGCAACATCTCCTAATCATCGGGAGCTAACCGTAGGGATGCAAACAGATCGAATATAGATGGATAATGTCTACCATATTTTTTTCATATTTTTTTCTCATATGCGGATACGAATACGAATAACTCGAATACGAGTACAAAAACGAATAATATCAAATACAGATATAGAGCGAATACGAATCGAAACGGTTACAAATATTTATTGGAACATGAAAGCCCCTTAAACTATACATCCAAAATTAATGAAAATACATAAATAGTTTATCTTCTCAAAAAATTCATGAAATCTAAACAAGCATAGTCTTTTCATCCACAATGAAAATATACTCAATTGTTGTAACATCCTGAAAATTTGAAATTTGAAAATGTGAAGTTCTTAAATTATTTTGCAATAAGTTCTGTTGGAATTTGGATTTTATGGTGATTTTCTGAATTTTAGTTGAGGGTTCAAAAATCTAAGAAAGCTACGAAAAATGAAACTACTATTAATAATGCCATAAAGAGAATATGCAAATGATGTAAACTCAAAAAATTTAAATACGAATCTGAGAAGATGATCCAGTATAAGGAGAGAGAAATCTGAGTTAATAAAATATAAAAATTTCATTTGGGAGATAATAGTATAAAGGGCAATAAAAACAAATTAAACACAAACATAAACCTACATAAATATATACATAAACATATATATATATACACACACACACACCTATAAGTAGGTAAGATATGCATATGCAAGGAGAAGGGAATTGTAATATCGGGCAACAAAAATAGATAAATAAAATGTATGCAAATAAGTATACAAAAGGCCTAGCCTGGTAAGCAAAAACATAAAAATGAATATGTACAAGCATAGAAATAAAGAAAATATGTATGTGAAAATACATGTATATATGTGTATATATAAAATAAATAGCAATGAACTACAAGCAAATAAAAAAATGGCCAGGCCGGCCAAATGACCCGGCCCAATCCCTATTTTCTTTCCCCACCCACTGCCAGCCGGCCTAGCTCCACATCTCCCCTTCCGACCAACTTCACTGGCCGGTGGGCCCCGTTCCAGCCCCTCTGCCACGCGGGACCGCTTTCCCCTCCCTCTCTTTCTTCTCTTCCTCCCCCGTGAGCTGCGTTCCTTTTCTTTTCCTCGTCCCTCATCCCTTGTGCGGCCGAGCTTCTTCCGCGTCACCCACTTCTTTTCTCCTCATTCTTTTCCTACGCTCTCTACTCTGCGCCGCTCGCGTCGTGTCACAGTTCATCATTACCGCGCCGCCCCGCCAACGTCGCGTCCTTACGCTCTGCGCCTCGCACGCCACCGCGCGCCGAGCCCCACGCCGGTTCTTGCCCGGGGGACCTTTCCCGCCACCCGGTCCACAGCTGCAACACCTCCTCTCTGGCTATAAGACGCGATTCCGGCCTCCCTTTCTGCCCCGCCCCTCTTCCTTTCCTTCATCTCCTACCGTGCCCGCACCGGCCGCCACGCCTCCACGCCGCCCCTGCTGCTCCGGCCATCTCCCCATAAACCACCCGCGTCACGGTGTGACTGCGCCTCCCCTCTGCCCCCTCTTCAAGCTGATTGAAATTTCATCCACTAGAGCACGCGCGCCGGCCATCTCCCCCAACACCGGCCAAAACCGCCGCCGCCGCCCCCCCCCTCCGGTGCTTAGCTCCTCAATTCCGGCCACCGGGAGCGTCTCCTCAACACCCCGAAGCAACGCCGGCCACCACCTCCTGCTCACCTTCCCTCCGTCGAGCCCTCCACGGGAACCATCTAGCGCCGCTGCCCGTGCTCGCCGTCGGCCCGCCACCGTTCCCCCCAGCCCTTGCCGACTTCACCACCGGCACCACCGTAGCAGTGGGAACACATTTTAGCCTCCTCCCGCAACCCCCCGGCCACCCGGCCGCCGCCCCGGACTCCTCTGTTTTGGCCGCTTTCACCTCCACCTTATCTGCAGTCACGCCTCTTGTAAGTCACGAAACCTCAAGTAGCCGGGTGGCTAGCAGCCTTCGCTCCCACGCCGCCGGCCCGGGTTCAACCCCCCATCTCAGCGCACTCCTTCTTTTCTTTTTATTCTATTTTTAGTGACCATTTCAATTAATGAAAAATCAAAGGAAAATTTAGAAAAATCCATGGAAGTTAATAAATTTAATTAGTATATAAAATAAACTTAATTAGGACTTAACACTTGATTAATTGCTACATAAGTAATTAATATAGTTAAAATATTTAATTGAGGGCTAATTAACAATCAAAGGCATTGATAAAATATAGCTTTGCTTACGTGCCCCAAATTCAATAAGGACCCCAACTAAAAATACATTCAAGATAAAATTCAGGAAAACAAATTGGGTGTAGGTTAGAACTATGACAACAAGTCTATAATTAAAGGCTACCCAAAATGGTAATACATGATCTAACGTTAAAATACCGTCATCAAACAAGTCCCAAGTAGTAGATTTAGTTAAGCCCCATATGAAGGTATAGCTATGAACAACAAGTTCACCCTCACATAAATAAGATTGTACTTCCGATTAAAATATGCCAAGCAAAAGGGTAGAGATATCAATATCGCAAAGACTCTAATTAAGAGGGCATATTAGTGAATAGTTAATAACTATGGATCAAAAGCAAATAAAAATAACCTCACTAACATGTAACCTGAAGCCCAACGATATTAGGCATAGCGAGGAATAGTATTTATATATCTCAGTATAAAGTTATATGTAAGTTAATCAAGTAGTTTTGGTTAAATATCCATATTTAGTAAAGATACCCTCAATTATAATTAAAATTGAGAGACCATGTGGTTGAGACCCCATGTGTGTGATGAGTAATTGACATCGGTTTAGGGAAGTCGAGTTTGATTTGATTGGTTCGGACCTTGACGTTGCGTGGTATAATCAAGCTCGGTCGGACTTGGTCAAACCTGGTCAAAATGGTTAGGATGCATATTATGTCGACTTGTCAGGTTTGGGCTATCTCATTAATGCATTTATGCTTACATGTATCGAACGGTGCTATTTGATGTGTTTCTTGTCTGTGATGGCTGCAGGACATCGATGTGGAGTCGTGGCGAGACACGAGGTGACCGGACTAGGCGCAGGTGGCGTTGAGGTCAGAACGGTCGGATGTGTCGAAGACGGCGGAGATTCGATGTGGTTGTGAGTCATGGACGACAAGGAACGCGGAAGCTTCCCGGAAGGTGCAGGAGGGGCAAAATGGTAATTTCGTGAGGCTGCACAAGCGGGAGCGGGTTCCGTTGGATTTAGCGGGCGTAACGGGGTGGAGACCCGTTAGCCAAGGGTTATAAATAGATGTGAGGGGCTGCATGCCTCCTCATGGCTTTGGGAGAGAGTCAGGGTTTGCTAGAGTCAAAAAATAAGCTTTGAGAGTTTGTTTTGGCTTTAGGCTTTAGTTGGTGAGGCTTTGGTAGTGGAGAGTTGTTGGAGAGGGCAGAGTGTCTGTCTCCTTCGATGTGTTCTTGAGTCCCCTCTCTAGCAAGCATGTATGGGTGTGTGTTCTTGAGACTAGATGTGAGGGAGGAGATGGATTGAGAGTCTTGTAATCATTCCTCTTGTTCTAATGTCCATGCGTATCGGGACTCCTTTGTCATCCTTTTGATTCCATGAATGAAACTCTAAAGTTTATTCTGTGTTCTACTTCTGTTCTTCGTTCCTCTCAATTTGGGTGATTTCTTGACTTTCTTGTTTTCTTGTTGTTTGTTGCTGGGGAGTGCCAAAATGGGATGATGCCTCAAGATCATTTAATCAATTTTTCCCAAGAGCAAGTTGATTGAATCAAAGAATCCCATTTTCAGTCTTCTCTGTTCTTGTTTTACCCTTCCTAGGGTTTTGGTGTTTTTGTGATTCCCTTCATGAGATGGCACGAAACCTGGCACTTTGAGTCTCAAGGCTATTAATTAGCTATCCTCAAAGTTTTGTGGCCAGAGGATCAATGGTTAGATGCGAATTTGGATTTTTAGGCTGCTCTCTGTATGTTTTCCTCTCTGTTCGTGCTTCTAGGGTTTTGAGTTGGTTTGCGTATTCCTTCATGAGATGCCCTAAGGTTTTGTCCCTTGAGTGCTAGGTCTATTGCTAATCCTTGTGCAAAGCCTCTTGAGCAAAGGTTCAGAGGGAAGTAAGTAATTTGAGTTTAGTTTTTGTCAAAATCTAGAATTCTTGCTCTTGGTTTGTTTTCTCTTGGTCTTCCGGACTCTGCATGCTATTTGGCTCATATTCTTGCGGTTCTGAGCTGAGAAAAACCAAGAGAAACTTCCATTTTTTCATCTATGTGGAGTTCTCAGGTTTCTGGATTTCGGGCTCTGTTGTCTCTGCTGACAGTCAGGCTAATCGGTCTAACCGCGATGGCCGTGATCGGACCAGCTCAGCAATAAGCGGTCGACCGGCGGAAATAGCGGTCGACCGATCGAAATTACGATCGACCAAAGACTCGTTAACCGGTCTGACCAGCCAAGAAGGTGCGGTCTGACCGCCCGGCACCTTGAGGTCAGACCGCCTTCATGCTGCTTTGTGCCACTTGGTTTTTCCATCTGCTCCATTTATTTGTCTTGTCTTCTCTCTGTTTGGTTGAGGGTTCAGTTTATGCTTGATGTCTTTTTCATAGCTCCATAGCTATTGGAGAAGGGTGCTTTTCAAAGAAGATACTTGTGAGGGCCTCGTTTTATTTGAAAGCATCGACATTCACCCCCCCTCTGTCGCCATTTCGGTCCAACAATTGGTATCAGAGCCGGTTAGCTCTTCTTCATAGATCTTAACCGGTCTCTAGAGTCATGGCGACGGACAAGTACTCGACCAAGCCCCCGGTCTTCGATGGGATCGACTATCCCTTCTGGAAGAGCCGAATGGAGACCTACATCCAGGCTCAGGGCTATGTCATCTGGCGTAAGGTCAAAGTACGGTATGCTGTTCCTGCCGATGAGAACATCAATGCCGGAAATATGCATGATGTTAAGGCAAATGCTAAGGCAAGGAACATCATAATCCAGGGGCTTAGTCATAGCGAGTTTGACCGCATATCTCATCTTTCGTCCGCCTTTGATATTTGGGAGACCCTCGATGCTTACCATGAGGGCACCTCCCAAATAAAGGCGGTGCGACAGGACCAGTTCAAGCGAGATTACAACAAGTTTGAAATGCTCGCTGGCGAGTCCCTTGATGAGTGCTTTGCGCGTTTTCACAAGATTACGAGCAACCTCGGCGGTCGGTCTCACATACCCGACTCGGATAACGCTCGACGGATGCTCGCTGCACTTGACTTGCGCGTTTGGGAGATGAAGGTGACTACCATCAAGGACACCACGGACCTCTCGACTTTGACTCTTGATGCGCTGTACTCGCGCCTCAAGACTCACGAGATTGGCATTGTCTCTCGCAAGTCGAAGTCACAATCGATGGCCCTAGTCACCGATCCCAATTAAACTTCGGTCTTTCTTCGATTCATTGTGTGGATTCTCCTTGCTTGCTCTCTCGTGATATAGCGATGATCGGTTTTAGCGACTTGCGGATGAGCGATTAGCCCTCCTAGCTCGGAGATTCTCCCATGCTTACAAGAGGAGGGACGGTAAGAGAGGAGGACCGTGATACGCCGAGTGTGGTGGCCCCAACCACATTGAGCGAACCCCCAGGCGGGAAGGGCAAAGGTGACTACGGTTCGGGCAAGAACAACTACATCGACAAGAACCGCAACAAGAAGCCCTCAGCTCCAGCACAAGGCAAGAAGAAGTTCCGCGAGCTTGGCAAAGCCAAGAAGCTCTTCCACCGTGTCCTCACCGCCTTCGACGACCTCGATCTCAGCGAGATGGAGGGATGGAGCGACGACGATGGAATAGATGAGCAAGAACCCAAGGGCGGCGATGACTTCTCCGGCATGTGCTTCATGGCCCTTGAGGGCGAACTGAGCGACAGCGAGCTGTACTCCGACTCCAACGAGGTATCCCCCACCTACGACCAGCTTAATGATGATTTTCTTAAGCTAGGTAGATTCCATGCTAGATCTAGAGCTAGGTGTAGCGAGTTGGAGAAGGAAGTAGATAGACTATCACGGGAGCTTACTTCACTTACATCTGCTCCCTCCCGTGATGATTGTGATACATGCTGTGCTCTGATGGATGACATGGAGAAGCTAAGGACCTTGCATGATAGTGTGTCCTCTGAGCTTGATATGGTTAAGGTGGAGAACATTAGTCTTCTTGCTGAGCTTGAGATGAGTAGGGTAGCTCCTTCTTCATCTCCTACTGTTGAGACTATTGCTTGCACCTCATGTGAGGATAAGGACAATGCTTTTAGAGGTCTTTATACTATGCTTCTCGATCTGCCCGAGACTTGTGAAAATTGTAATTATCTGAAGATGAACCTAAAACGGGCAGATCATAAAATTGCGGAATTACAAGCTTTTCTCCTTGAGCCCATTGCTTCATGTGTGAATTGTCCCAAGCTTATTGCTGAGCTTGAAGCTGTCTCCAAACAGTTTCAAGAGTTAGTTGATGATAACAATAGATTGGCTCAATGTGCTTCTAAGGACCCTGTTAGCTCACCATGCATTAATTGTAACAAACTAAAATCTAATTTGATTGCTTTGGACGAAAAATATGTGAAGCTAACTAAGGACCTTCTAGAGAAGTCACCTTCTGCTTGTAATGTCTGTGCTGAGGTGGGGAAGGAGCCCAAGGGTAAGCTGGAGACGCCTAGCGACGTGAACCAACTGGCTAGTAGTAGGACTGTCCTCGTCAGTGGTGTGCGTGCACAAGCCATTCTTTCCTCTCTGTTGGTTCTTCTTACTGCTCCCTTACCTTACTGCTACTCCTTCTTCCCCTGCTCTTCTTGCACCTCTCTTTTGGGAGTGTCGGTATCTTATGAACACTCTCGAGAGATTTGTAAGCGGCAAGAAGAAGCTTAATCTTATTCTAGACCAATCCAAGATTTGCAGATTTAATCGGGGTCTAGGATACGATTTTTATGAGGACATGAGGAAGCATCCACCGCCGTGCTCGGACCCATAGCACCATGTGTGATCGAGACGAGCCGGGACCGAGAAAGTCCAATTTAAGTCTGCGGGCTTTGTCAAGGGATTTCGGCGACAAGGTGATTCCACTGCAGCCGCCACTCGAAGGCGAAGCCTCATCATGCTACTTCTACCTCTCAGAAAGTGAAGTATCATTGCACCTTCTGTCAGAAGGATGGACATCTGATCGATCGATGCTTCAGGCGTGCCAAGATCGCGCGTAGAGACCGTGTTGAATCTTTTAGGCGTATTCAGGGTCAGCCCCAGACCTTGAGTGCACCTAAGACCAACATGAGGTCTAGGGTTGTTTTAGCTGATGGGTTTGGGCAGCATCGAGGACTTGGTTTTTCCGAGTTTCTGGTTTTCGTCCTCATGCTCCCTTTGGTCGTGACTTCCGCCGTTCTGAGGGTAGATCTCGTTTTTCCCATCGAGATGACTATCCGCGGCGTGTTCAGCGTATTATAATAGTAACATTTCAAAAATAAGTCCCTAATTATATGCTATGCTTAGTACTACATAGATACTCAAGGGGCGCTGAAATGCCCCAAGCATCATTGCCATTTTTAATCATGAGGAACTGGTTTGGGAAGTCATGGTGGTAATGACTGGTACATTTGATATGATTATTTTATACTCACAAAATCCCCAACTTGCTTAAATATCTGGGCGATTTGGTTCGAGGGTGTGTGTGGTGCAGTGGAAGCACAAAGTGGGTTAGTGATAGACTGCCCAGATACCACTAAGAACTAAATCTTGTCATGACCTCCTATGTAAAATAGTACAACCACAAGTCTGTAAAGTACAACTTGGCTAAGTAAACTTATCGAAATCCCAGACTCATCTCACTGGTAGTGGATAGAAGTGGATACGCACGGGCAAGGGGGCCCTAAGGGATACCGGTGTAGGGTGAAGTTTCTCAGCTGTTCTAACGTTGCGGGAAGTGGAGCCCGGCTGTGTTAGTAACTGTGGGGAACATCCCGCGCATAGATGGGACCCACCGCAAGTGGGCAGTTTCCCATAAGGTGAGATGACAGAAGGGACTAGATACTTTGAAAAGTCACTGTGATGGTCTGCTCAACCACATGACTAAGGAATCGTGTGGGGCAACGAGTTGATTGTCTCTTGTGGTGAAAGTGTACAAACTCTGCAGAGTCAAAACTATTCGAATAGCCGTGCCCACGGTTAAGGGCGGACATGGGAACTTAACTAGATATAGTTCTATTTCAAAAATACTTTGTGGGTGGGAATGGAAAAGTGGAAGGGCAGTGGAAAGCCCTGATTTGAGTTGTCCTGGGTGTCGTCCCAGTGGTAATGTAAGCGGTTATAACGCTGAAATGTTAACATATGGTGCGGATACCATGTAACAGTGGATGGAATCTGGATCGATATTATTATTGCATTCTCTTACACATTATGTTTCTGGTCAAAACTGCTAGGTCTCAGGAAATTTCTATGTATTATATTTTTAAATAATGATAATATTTCTTACAAAATAAAATGTCAGGAAGAATAATTAGAGTTGTAAGAAAAGAAGATGGATGTTTGTGGTAAATACATAAAGTTGTCGGTGGAATTATGTCGATCATAAAAAGGAAACGATAGAGTGGATTCTGGGATAAATAAATTTGTGGAGCCTAAATGAATATATATACTATACTAGATAGATGATTTAAATGATTTTTGGGAGAATTAGGGAGTGCAAAGAGATTGCTGGATTACAATATTGATATCTAATATAAATTCTTGGAAGATGTTGGCAATAATGAGATTAATAGGATTGGATCAAATATTAGATGGATGAATTGAATTGCTGGGGATAATGGAGGAATGATAACAATTATTGGGTTTAAATCTCGATCAGTGATATTCTTGGTGGCTGTATACTAGTGAATTGTAGACCTGATCAATGATATTTTTGGTGGATGTATACTAGTGATGCGTAGACTTGATCAATGATATTCTCGATGAAGGTATACTAGTGAATTAGATATAGATAGATTATGAAAATTAAGGTTGATTATTGGAAGAGCAAATTATGGTTGTGGATCAATAACAAAATGATTGGATTGCTAGGAATTTAGAATACAAAGATATTGGTGGATAAAATAAATGATTTTACATAAATAATGTCACTCGCTGTTTGGAGTTTTAGACAGCAATCAATATAGAAAGTGCATGATCAATGGAATAATTAAATGATGTCACTCGCTGTTTGGAGTCTTAGACAACAATCAATTTGGAAAGAGTATATTCGGTGGATTAAGTAATGATGATACTCGCTGTTGGAGTCTTAGACAGCAATCAGTAAGGAAAGTGTGTCTTTGGTGAATTAAGTCAATTATGGCAATCGCCGTGTGGAGTTTAGGTAGAATTAATAACACTATGATTTAATAATAATAATAATGCTACTAAAAGCGATTTTTGGCAAATAAAATAACCCGAGCCTCTCCTTTGATAAGCCATGCATACTATTTATTTGCATCCTGTGTATTGGCTCGCGGAGCACGGTGGTTAGTGTGCTCACACTCGCTTTCACAACAAATCCAGAATCAGGAATCAGATCACTACGCCTCAGTGACACGATTGGACATGATGGCAAAGAAGATGAAGATGGCAAGGGCTAGGCCGCGGACCTCCAGTTGGCTGCCTGTGGGCATGTCCTGAAGGTCCCACCTGTGTGCTTCGTTCTTCCGCTGCTGCAATTTAATGATTTCGGCCTAATCGGCCCATGTGTAAGTCTACTATTACATTTACGCTTCCACATGATATGTACTTTGATATTCAGAACTGTAATCTGTGAGCACTATCTACTGATCTAGGGAATAGTGCGGTGGAATCACAGAGGAATCCGGATTGTAAAATCTGGGTCCCTACAATTGTCGATCAGTACATAGCATAACTGCATAAGTTGAAGTATATGCATTTGTCAGGATAATCGGAACTACTGACATGTGTTGTGTGGTACTACCGCTAAACAGAACTACCGGTGTTATAATCATAGAACTACTGAGTTTGTTGATGATCGGAAGACCTTCGTGGTTGAGAACCAATGTGGTCGAGACCAGTGTGGTCGAAATAGGATGGTCAAAGACCTGTGTGGTCAAAAGGCCAGAGTGGTCAAGCCAAAGTGGTCGGAGACCGACTTGGTCGACCAATGTGGTCGAAGACCTGTGTGGTCGAAAATCAATATGGTCGAGAACCAATATGGTCGATCAGCGTGGTTGAGCCGATGTGGTCGAGATCTATGTGATCGAAATCAGTGTGGTCAAACTAACATGCTTGAGAACTATGTGATCGAAACCAGCGTGGTCGAGCTGACGTGGCCAAGATCTGTGTGATCAAAACCAGTGTGGTCGAACCAACATGGTCAAGATCAGTGTGGTCAAAACCAGCGTGGTCAATCCGACGTGGTTGGAATCGACGTAACATGTGCCATCAAGATTAGGGTCTATATGCAAGCTCAGGGTGTCTAGGAGTCGTCGAGCTGGTGGTCGGAGAGGTCATGGAAACAAGGAAGGAGAAGATGGCGTTGACAGCCATCTACCAAGGAATTCCTGAAGATGCATTGTTGACAATTGCTAAGAAGCAAACAGCGAAGGAGGCATGGGACATACTCGAAACCATGCATGTGGGCATGGACCACGTGAAGAATGCAAATGTACAAACATTGAAGACTCACTACAACACAACAGGCCTTCTATGACAATTAAATATCGTCACAAACAGTGGTTTTTTTGTCACTGTACCCAATTTGTGATGACTCAGTGACGAAAAGGCTACTGTCACAGAAGGTGCGTCTCTAAACACCTTCCGTGACGAAACAACAAAAAATGTCATAGTTTTAGTGACGGTACATTTTCGTCACAATCAACTATGACGCTCCAGATTGTCATGAAAAATGTCATGGACCGTTGCCTAGGGAGCTGCCACATGGACGCTGACATGGCGAAGTTGACATGGCAGATGACGTGTAAAGAATATCGTGACAAATTTCGTCGTCATAGATTATTGGGCTTGGCCCATTTAAATTTAGTTTAGACTAAAATTTAGACTGTTCTTAAATAGGCTTTAGGCCTGATTTTTGCCCATTTAAAACCCATTGAGCTTTTTGATTCGTGGATAAATTCATGGGCCTTATTATTTGGGTTTTAGCAGCCAGAACTGTTTCACCATACCTATTTGAAAATTGCTGCAATAAACAACAATACATTTTATCAATTCATTGCATACATACAAAGATGAGAGTTCATACATCAACCATAAATTTGGAAACAGCAACATAGTTTAACCAAACTAGACCCATCAGACCATAGTATAAGTTCACCAAATAGCACAAGTAAGAAACAGTACAAGTTCAACCAAAACTCCAATTACAAAAATAAAACAAGAAAGTCACCTAACTTTAAAGCAACTAACTGAACAGCTCTAACATGACAAGAAAAGTGATGGATCTGACATAAACTTGTATGTGCTCATGCTCACAAGCCACCCTGAATTTCAAGGAGGAGTCACGACTCTGATTAAAGTTAGTAGTTGACGAACCAGTGTTGAGTATCATATTGTGCCTTCTTCACACTATCAATCTCTTGTGCATATTCTTTTGCTGTGCCTTCAAGATACCAACCTCTTCCAAAGTCCTGCAGATTCTTGCTTCTCAGTCTCTAGTTGAGCACGGAGATCTTGCACTGCGCACTAACAGCACCTCTTTCACTTGTCTTGCAGCGCATGCGACCCATATTTGAAGAAACTTGACTTTGGCAAAACTTTGGTAACCACTTGATGAAGACTTTGGCTGCTGTCCTTCTTCAACTGGTTCAGCCACAATAGCTTCCATAGCGACCTAGCATCATATACAATTAAATTAGTCTTTCATATTGTACTATGGGGCGGTTTCCAATATATTCATGTCTAAGAGGCAAAAAGAGAAATCAAATACTTACGATAGCATTCTTCACAGTTCACTAAAACCAATTTTCTTGCTGCAATGTGTGTCCTTGAAGAGATCAATTGCAGATGGGTTCTGTATCCTTATATTTTTCTTTCTTACGAAACATGTGAAATCAGTTTGAAAGTGTTAGATTGAAACATATATGATGAGTAATCATGTTAGATGTCATTACTATGCATATAGACTCGAATGGTTAAAATAAGATCATGGAGCTACCGATAATGCAATGTAGTGCGTAATGGAAAACATAAGCATGGGCAATGAAGTAGTATCAAATAATAGAACAACCTCGACATATATATGCAAGCACATTTAATAGTTTTAAACATGTATTGTTCATTGGCACATGATCAATGGGTTGTATCAAGTACATAAATTCCATTATATGTTGAAAAAGATCGAGCGAGCAGCTTATTATTGTGATTCGGAGGAGACAACAACAAACATTATATGTAATTTATGATAGATCGATGTAGCACTCTGGACAAAAATTATTAGGTTGCTACAAGGTGAGTAGCAACCAATATGCATACGTCAAGACTAAGCAATTTTGTTGCATTGCTAGTGTTCTTACCGCGACATAAGCATGTGCAAGGTAACAATGAGAACCCGTCATTCTTTGAACTGGACTTTCTCACGGTTCAGTTGGTTTTGATGCATTTGTCTGAAGATTTCATAATTGTATAAGAGAAGAGTAATACAAACAGTATACTAAAAAATACAAAATGGTGAGATTGATTTTTGTGAGTGCTTCCAAAGAAATCTGGAACAATTCTCTCTAAAGTATGACTCACTCCTAGCAGTACATACTAAGAAAACATCAAGTAAACAGTATACTAGGTGCCTCCATACTTGTCAGACTAAACAACTCCTACTACACAATTTTAGTTGATATACACTCTCAAGAAATTATTGATAATCCACAACAAATCATATCAGCTATGAAGACAAGCACAATAGTAAGCCTCAAACAAAGATGAATCGAGCGAGTAAAAAAAAGTGAACTAGAAATTTTCCAACACAAATCACAAATCGCATCATCGATGGCGATGAATTATCACTTATCAAGCAGTACCTATACCCACAAGAGTTCTAAAGTGCATAAATATAAACCTGTAACATCCACATGCCTATTTATCCTAAATATATACTATACTCAGGATCAAACATCTTGGTATTTCCTATCAAATGTTAAGAAAGCTCAATCTATCAACTATTATCTTGCCAGTAATAGTCTAAATTGTACAATAGCTAATTCGGCGGACATTCAAAAATAAGCAAGAAGTCACCTATCCAGGAGTATATCCATGTAGGGATTGCAAGACTAAGAAATCCACACCACATGGTGGAGGATATGTGTTTTAATGCAGAGTTTATATACAATAGTGTAATAGTATATCCTGATCTAGATAGTTAAGATACTCTTCCCGCTTAATACCCGGTTGTCAACGGTCACATTCACGTGATCAATTATCCCTTACAGCCATACTCGGGGCAAAACTAACCCCGAGATCCCTAACTTCGGACATAGCGGTAAGAGTCACGGATATGTTTGTGTAGCGATTAACTTTAGATGACCAATTTTGTAGCCATTATCGATGGTAAGTGACCCGATAATAGACAAAACAACTGCGAGAGGTAAATAGGTCGCAAGCTATCCTGCCACTACTCATTTTTTGTCTGATTCCTGGCAAATCTTGCCATCTTGGTAAATCAGCAACAGCAAGATATGCATTTTTACGTTTATGGCGTTAAGATAATGAGATATTGTATTTGCAAATCAAGAAAAACATGAAACTCATCTCAGAGCACTGGAACTTGAAGTAATTCGGAGGAAAAAAAGCAACAAATTTTTAACACTCAAGATCAATGCTTTTTAAACGAGTTCTGTTAGCTTGTATTTGGATTAGAGGACTATACGATAGTAATGTTGAAGATGGATCAGCTATTGTCTTTCTATCTAATTATAGGGACTATACCTCAAGTATTTCTGCATAGTTTGCCAGCAACATGGGGCAACCATCTCAGTGGTCTCGTCAATCTATGCATAAGTCAACTGACAACTGCTGTTCATTAAGTTTTCTTGATATATTTATTTATTCATTGTGGTTGCTTGCTCTGGACCTTGTATGATTTGTTGCATTACTTATTGTGTACTAACAAAATTTATTGTCAATCAGAAGCGAGATGATACATTCTAGCATGGAAAACATTGTGAAGCCTAATGTGAACACCGAAGTTCTTCCTGGTATCCAAGATGGTTATAATCTTGTGATTTCAGATTACCTTGGTGCTGATATGCCATGCTACCAATCAATACAAAAAGACCTTCATCTTTGGGATGGGCCTAAATGATTTAGAGGTGAGGTTTCTGGTATTTGTAGTCATCACATAGAGGCTTATAAGTTGCAATAAAATTTTGTGGAGTCATCATTGTGCCATGTCTTTCATGAGCAATGGACTTCTTACATTTTTGTTCTTGCAGGGCATCACCGTCATGGATGATCCAATATATGGTTCTCTTAGCGATATTGGTAATTGAGATTACTTTTCCGCTTCTTAAGTATTTCTACGATTACGTTCATGAGTATTGGAAGGTTATATTTGTTTCGACCTCTTGTTCTAACAAGAAACCTATTATAACCAATCTCTTGCAATTGTGAAAGAGCATTTCCCAATTATAACTAGATAGGAGACTAGCGAGCTTAACGTGAATATCAAGCTAGTACATATGTGACGTACCTTGTGCTTTGAGCTTGACCACATGTCCACCAATGCTCTCCATTGATCATCAGTCATACACTTCAAAGGCGACGTTGTCCTCACTTGATTTGCCGGAACCCCATCAAAGTACTTCTTTTTCAGCCTATACCTCATCCGTCGTTGTCCACCCTTCATCATATCAACACATGCATCTTTTACAGACATTACTATCGGTGTCCATGGTGAAATGTCCTAGTAAAGAGCATAAACATCAGATTTGAACATGCAAAAGGCACCATAACCTTTGATTGGACAAGTCAAATAGATAGACTTACACCAAGTTTGCCAATGTAGTTTGTAATTTGATGATCATGCTTCTTGTACTCCTTCCAATGTGGAAAGATAGGTATATGTTGCTGAGTATGATCCCACCCTCTGAAGCAAGCTTTGCAGCTTGTATTGGTGCATGTGGCCTTCTATTACCTTCAGAATGTTGATTTCAATCTTAGTGCCTAATCCTCGCTTAACAAATCCAATTCTTTGCCCATCCGATTCCTCTCGGCACTTCTTGTGTATTTGCTGTTAATGGACCTATTAAAATTTCATTTGCAGATTTAGTGTCAAATATTAAATTTTGTGTACTATCTAAGTACCAATACTACCCTATGTAATACAATTCAAGTACTCTAATTCTAAAAGGAAAGCAATCCAACCATAATAGTATATCTGAATGATTCAGTAAAGCAATGTAATCATAGTAGTACTCTAATTTTGACTGCATCTACCTTGGTGCACCAAGTGAGCTCATGGAACACAAACTAGATGACAAGCTCATCGAATCCTTCTTGCGAGAACAAGAAGCAAAAGAAGTGCGCCATGGAAGACAAACTAGATGACAAGCTGTAGGCCTTATACGAGATGTTGAACAGCCTTACTAAGAAAGTGGACGTCCTTACCAATAAGATCGATAAGAAGTGATGTATATGTTGATGCATGCAGCTATGGAAATGTATGGTGACCTGCTTATGGTAGCTAGCTTTATATAGTATAAGTGTTTGAGTACTATAGTGTATGAACAACTTGTATGTCTGGCTGATATATAGCAAGCAGTTACTTATTAAGTTGTGTGGTGTGTAGTTATTGTCTTCTAGGCAGCTGTATAAGACTTGTCGTTCTTGGAATGGATATTATCTGTATGCGTCCGGCTGAAATTTAACTTGTTTGTGTCTCTGGAATGAAAATTATCTACATATGGTTCTCAGTGCTGAGTGCAAGTGCCATATATGTGCTTACATTTTGAAATAACTCTAGAAATAACAAGATCATCAGAAGCACTTGGTGCTAGTTTGCATGCATCATCCCAAGGTGCCAATTGGGTTGAGAATCAGTACCTCTCATGCAAACACATATTGACTACTCACAAATAGGAGTAGGATCAGATTATGATCAGCCAATTCAGCATCAAGGTAAACATTGATCATGGATATACATCTCCATGTCAATGCCTAGTTTATACTTTGTTGTAATAACTTAAAACAGAGTTTTGCAAGCTGAAAACAACCTCTCTACAAAAGTCAATATAGTATGAGCCAAATTGTAATAGCATGATCAGCTAAATCAACTACGTAAGCAACCGTTAATAATTTCATACTGACTTCAGGTGAAATACTTCACTCTTTCTGGTCTAGAATATTAAGATGTATCATTCAATGGTCAACAGATTTGAAAAGCTCTGCCTGGCCTTAAAATTTTGAACGAAGGAGATATGCAAGTCAACATTGGTGTGGCCTGCCTTTTCTTCTACATTATATATTTTCTAACATGGAGTTTACAGAGAAAAAAACATGAAACAAACTAAAAGTAAGAACATTCACTAGTCTCAGAAGCTTTGGAAGACACAAATTGTGCTACCGGGATTATGAGACAGAGTTGACAAGCCAATATCACAGAAAAGCCTCACTCAATTCGCAGCAACTTGAGCAAAGGTTTGGGAAGGCGATCCATGCCTTAATGGAGTAGGATCAGATGATATATATCAACATTGTTTGAGAATGGCTCTTACATATAGCATTAGACTGACCAAGGACACACAAAAGCTTCAAGGTTCAAGAAATAAAATATGGTCTGCATTCAACTCAAACTTCATAAAAAAAGGCTGACAGTAATCTTTCTTTTTCTGTAGATGTTTTGCTCTCCCTTAGTCTTTCTTTTTCTATAGATGATCTGTTATTAAATTGCTGTTTTTTTCCATGTGATTATTGTGAGTTTCAGTTAATTTTCCAACCTGTGCAGACAAAGGAAAATCTTGTGAACTTTTGTAACCTAATATAGTGGTACCAGGAATGAGATAACTGAAAAATAAGCTTTAAGAAATTGAAGTCTACCAAGGTCAAGCTATCATTTTTCATGTAGATACCATTGCATGCATTTTGGCATTGTTTTGTTGAATCTATGTAAATATATACCTATGGACCAAGTGTCTAACTTAATATAGTTTCAAGATTATGCTTTAATATGTATCTATGTTAGTAAATAGATTGTAGACATTCACTGGGTACTTGGTTTAAGAGGACTAGTTCTTGAGTTCTGAAATGAACAGATAGGCAAAAAACACTAAATTTTACTGCCATGTGAGTCATTATGGTTCCGAGGATTCAGCTGTTCAGTCCTATGTGTCACCAATAATATCTGCTAATTCAGTGGGTTACAGCAATATGATATTTGCTACTTTAGTGGATCATCACTAGTATGATCCTTGTTGATTTTGCTCCGTTGCAATACGAGGCATAGATGTAGTTAATATCATAAGCAACATTTGATATGGAGACCAAATATGATAATCACTTGCCTTCATCATTAACGTTGATCTGCTCCTCATTCTGGCTAGTAGTAGTAGATACCAATGCATCGTGTGCGACAGCAGTTCTTTGCCTAGTAACTCTAGTATTTTCCTCCTGTTGCTGAGGTGCCACCACTCTCTTTGATATGCTTGATCCTCTAGCAGAGAAGTTCCTTTTATCATGGGAACTCTTGTTACATACGTCCTCAGCAGCCTAAGAAGCCTCGTTTGGTAGCAAAGAAGAAAAATTAGCTACAAATTAATGAAATTGCAGAACCATAGGTAATTAGCAAGAACAATGCTTGGTACCTTGCTGACTTCATCTTGGTCAGATCCCTCATTGTCACGAGGATTATACAGGATCTGATTGTTCATGACTATCATCCTTGCTCCTTGCTCTTGTATTGTTAACCATTGAAGCTAGTGCATTGACCCCAAGTCTTTGCAACAATTGATTGTTCCTCATCATATTTTCAGCCCTTATCTTCTCATATTCACATAATGGTGCTTCATACATTCATTTAAACAGTTGCTAGTATAAATGTTCTGATTAACAAGAAATATGTGCTACTCTCATTGCACAACAAAACAAGGAAGTTGACACCATTAGCTACGACATTACTTAAAAACAAGGAAGCCAACGGCATGAGCTACTTCCATTACACCGATGAATCGGACATATGCATTATGCCATAAAACTTAGGTCTACAAGTAATGTAACCTAACATCCAAATCAACGTAGGCTCCAACCGGACATCCATAGGCAAGATGGGATTGGAAGCTTAAGCTGTTCATGCATTCTGCAACATTTCCCACACACCAAGCGTATAAACGAGAAAAGCATAAGAACAAGCAGATCCCTAAAAGACCGCAGCCTCCTGGTAGTCGCCCTCCGTCGCCCTGCCCCCATGCCCTAACTGCCTTCCACCCTCACCACCACCGTAATTGCTACCCGAACCTGCAGATCCTCGCCACCATCGTAATTGTTACCCAGCTGCAGATCCCGCTCTACCATGAGGAAGGATTCATATGAAATTACCAAGGGCCGTTGTCTTCGGTGGTGCCTTCCTCCCGGGAGGCATGTTGGTCTTGGGAGGGTGAGTGCGATCGACGACGACACGTTAGCGGCGCGCGGTCTTGGGGCGAAGGGAGGCGATCGCGGCTGTCTGGGGCACGGGGGAGGTGATGCTGTGGTATTGGGATCGGGGTGAGGCGGCGGGAGAGGCGCGGAGGGAAGGTGAGGCAGCGGAGGCGGGAACCGTCGCCGAAAAAGGATCGCTAGGTATCTCCCACCTCACCGCCTGTCTATCTCCAGTGAGCGTGGGAATGGGATCGCTAGGTGATACTCGGCTGGATAAGGCGACGTGGTAATGCGCGGCGGATAAAAATTTTGCATCAAATTAGCGCCCATTCTTATTTATCTAATCTACCGGTATATAATAAGCGTACTAAAAATATTTAAATAGTGGATAACATGTGTATAAATGCTAGATAATGCATATGTTGTATAAAAGATAGTTAATGTTCTACTACCAATTCATGATGCACATACACAATATTAATATATTTAAAACACCGCGAATATATATATGAAACATTGAGAAAAAAAAGATTCCTTAACATATCATCGTTGGTGGACGCTTCCGATTAAGACCCATCTTCAGAGGGGTATGTCGACAGTCACTCGTCCAATAGCAGCACCGTGCGCGAGATTTGCTCTCAATGTCGCCACATTCCGATTAGGGGTGAAAACAGATCGGATATTTTCCGTCGGATCCAGACGGATACGAATACGGATTGTGTTGGATCGGATTTTTTTCAGATAGTTCTCGGATCGGATACGGATACAGATTTTTTTATCGGATACGGATACGAATACAGTAAGCCTAGTATCCGTCGAATACGGATACGGATAATCCGGATAATATGAAACCGGATACCCGGGACATAACTAGGGTGAAAGCGGATCGGATATCCGGGACATAACACCTTGATCCGGGCGGTGCATCATTGTATAACCAAGGGCAAAAGGAATTTCCCATTTCCCTCCTCCTGTGCGACTCGCGCATCCCCCTCTCTCCCGTTGGGTTCGGCGCTCCTCTTCTTCCCGCAAGACTCGGTCCCCAAATCCGGTTTGTGAGTTGCGGTGGTGGCGGGACGGCTAAGAATAATTTTGTGCAACCCTACATTTGAGAGCATAAATAACCAATTAAACTTGAGCTTGTTATTAGTCTTAATTGGTAAATGCCTTTTACATTGACATACATATTCATGTTTAGAAAGTTATTGCTTCTATTAGTGAATACGTGGTATACTTTGAATGATATGTTCAATTCATATGGTTCCATACATGTTATGTCATTTATATATGAATTGATGTCTTTGATGTGCTTATATGATTATATTGGAATTATATTTATGTCTTTGCTTATACCGCAAATATTACAACAACATTTGGATCTGGACGACGGGCTTGCGGCGGCCGGGCCCCTGAGGAGGTCGCCGGCGGCGACAACGCGACTGTTGTGACAACGCGACAACTTGGAGCTAGTTTGCATGCATCATCCCAAGGTCCAATTGGGTTGAGAATCAGTACCTCTCATTTATCCACCAGTGACTGTTGTGACAGCAACAACGAAAACCAGGTCACAGGAAGAAATATCTAGAAAAGTACGGTGGTAGGTTGGGCTACCGAGGACACGAACAGATCACCGTGAATTTCTAGAGCGGTCTGGTCCTCGAGGAAAAACAGTGGGGAGGAGGACGACGACTACGGCGCGTGCGGCGCAGATTATGGAGCGGGGGCTCCAGTTGGATTGAGCACCTGCCTTCACTTGACACAAACTCTCTCAAGGAGACAAGGATGGTGTGGGTTCTTTGCATGCCTTCACTTCACATGGCGCGAACTCTCTCAAGGATGGTGGGTTTTTATGTTTCTTGATCGGTTTTATACGGCAAGTAGTTTTAAATAGAATATTTTTAAGATAGATTTATAAGTTGATTATAGTATACACTGTCCTGATTTTATTCATATCGATTAAAATTATACACAAGTATCTCTTTGTTTTTTTTTTATCGTGAACGGTTAGAATTTAAAATTTTAAATAAAATCATAATCTATAATAAAAAAATTCACTCACTGCGTGGCTGCCCACTAGTACAATGTGCTATGTGCCAACTGCCAAGTAAGGGCTGGGCCCTTCTCCGGGACACGCCATGTGAGGTCTGTGCTCCCTCTGCCTCTCCCTTGGAGAATACCATTATTAGCCACTGCGGAAGCGGACACGTACGTACTGCGTCGTCGTAGTGTTTTAATCCCGTGGCATTTACGTACTACTCGGTAAGACCATGGTAAGTAGGGTACAAGGGCTAAAAGCTGATCGTTTGGGCACAAGGGCGGCCCTCCTTTTTTTGCCACTCAAAATTCCCATCTTATCCACTACTACACACCAAATCAAAGCTGATGGAGAGGGCAGGCACATTAGTCACGCACGCTCATACAGCAGGCAAACATCACCATATAATAAGTTGTCCACTACTGTTCAGGCCCTAATAGATTCAACTTCTGCTGAACACTCTCTTGATCATGAATCCGGTGTGAGAATGGTGGCTCTATTTGACCACGAGGAGGTTGGGTCTGATTAGGCTAACAATTTAAGCTCAGAAATGAACCTGATGTTTGTGCCCAGTGTAAGATTTATTTATGATTGGGTAGGTTAAGCTGGACCAATGTACCGGGTTTTAAAAAGGTGGCCATCGGACTACTTGATGTAAGATTGTTTGGACGAAATATTTAACATGATCATGTATCATCTTAGCGTTATGGGGCAAGAAATATTTTGTCAAGGATAATACTAATATTAATATTTAACATTATGCTTATCATTTGATCATTTTTTTCATGATTGAAATGGCATCTTGCGTGTAAACGTATTCTCAAATCAAGGTATACGTGCAGCCTTGCCGCTGAGTGCCGAGCTGCTGCGATTTAAGCAGGATAGCTGAGAACACAGGCAGGCATAACACACGCCTGTGATATAAGTTATAACACAAATCAAACTCCTAATGGAACACGAGTTACGCAAAGATTAAAGGGATCTTTTCTGGGAAATCAAAACAATGAATCACCACAAAAGCATCAAGGCAAAATTTTACAATCATCTGGGGTAGGAAAATTTTGTCAGGATGAGTTGCTGTAATTCCCTCTGTACTGGTACAAAAAAAAGAACTTTCCTCGTTCCAAACAGAAATTATTCAGGCAAATTCCCGAGCTAGTCAAAGCTGTAGTAAAATGGTGCAATCGCACATGGCAAATGCAAAACGAAAACCGCAGGATGTCGGTATCAGTTTAAACTTCTAGGAAACCCAGACAAGGGGTTTCGGTAGATCTCTCATGTTTAAGATGAAAATCAGACGCTTCATGAAAGGGCTTTCTGCACCTCAGTAGTCACTTCCCTCGGCGGCTTCAATGCATGAAGATTTGCCACTAATCCCTTCTTGGAGTAGTAGTCAATCACCTGGAGGGAGCAAACCGTCCCAAAATTAGAAATATTGATTGAACAGCAACTGCTTTGCTTGATGCCAGATAACAAACAATCCTTTCACAACAACATAACTCAGGATTATGAGCACAAAGGGAGAAGTTGAAGCCTTCAGAAGACACGTCAGGCAATAAGCCACAAGAATGGAAGATATTAAGATAAAAAACAGAGAGAACAAAAGAAATGTATGCTTCCACCGAATTCTCGAAAGACCTTATGCAGCACTATAAGTAGGAACATGTTCATGACATAGTTGACCATATAAAATAGATAAGTGGAGAAAAGTATCGATCTAGAAATGTATGGTCAGCCGAATTTACTCAAAGACAGTAAAGCCATAGTTTAGCAGGAAAGACAATAATGCACCATATTAACTGAAGAAGATTTTCTTCCCAAAATAAGATCTAAAGAATATATAAGGAAATAGTTGCTAAGAAAACATACAGGTTCAGTTTGTATGTGGAAGGCTTCAAGCCTTGACTTCAAGACTTCAGCTGTGTCATCTCTCCTTTGGATTAACGGCTCTCCGGAAACCTAGGTGAAAAAGAGAAGCAATCAGGGGACAATGATTCACTGAATATCTTTCTAGTTGTCATCAGAGATAGTTGTTTAACACAGTTAAAAAGCAAGATCCATATATTATAATAACTGACATTAGCAATATGAGCTACCGAACTGCAATCTCTAACAATAATAAACCTAATGAAATGCAATATCTTACATGAGAAAAGAGGTTATTGCCAAACTACTGCCAAATATGCTCAGAGCTACTCTATATCGCTATCATCATCATCATCATTGCTAGGGAGTGTTGGACCTTTATTATCACTGATATATTGCCATCTAGTTTCATCTTCATCATCACTTGACTCGCTTTCTTGCACTTCGTCTACCCTTTGACTACGAAGCTTATCAACTGCGCTTACATCAACTTGAAGAGAATCTTCATCGGCCAGAGCCGGATGTTCATTCTCCAGATTTCCTTCATTTAGTTGGATATGAAAATCGTCACATTCATCATCTTGGTATGACAATCCCACACCATTGGGTCTTTCAACATTGTCATTTTCAGACACACTCCACAAATGTCTATGTGTAAATTTTTGGACAATTCTCCAACTGTCTCTATGCTTGGTGTCTTCCAAGTAAAATACTTTTGTTGCTTGCGTTGCTAAAATAAAAGGATCATCCTTGTACCAACAACTGCTATGGTTGATGCTTCTGAAAAATCCATCATCTTTCATTCTAACTCGCTTGCCATGTGTGTCAAACCAATCACATCGAAATAGAACCACTGTCGGCTCTCACTCGAATCCGAGTTATACCGCAGCTCAATTATTTCATTCAAACAACCATAAAAATCAATATTTTCACTATTATGTGTACCCTCAGTCATGACTCCACTATTCTGAGTTCTTCTATTTTTTTCGCGGTCAAATGTGTGGAATCGGACACCATCAACAAGACATGCTGAAAAAATTCGAACTCGGAGATCCGGTTCACATGACAATGCATATAGGTCATCATTAATGTCTTCTCCTTCCATGTGACGTAGTCTTGCAATCTGTACAAGTAAAACACAATGCATAAGTGAATTAGCAATACAGCAACATTGGTAGGGGCAATATGAAATAAACTCACATGATTCTTAAACCAAGAGGAAAATTCCTTCTCGAGGGCTCTCTCGACATCGGGATATCCTTGAGTCTCTAACTCTTTCTTGCATATCCTGCGGACCATAGTTAATTCAAACATGAGCGATAATAATTAGTGGGTTACATAATATAAATTTAAAAGTTCATATGGGATGACTTACTCCATGTATGGCTCAACCTCTGGACAATTGTTTAGCACAAACCGGACCATTTTATCATAATCATGTTCAACATATGTAACCTTCGGGGCTCCAAGTGTATCAACTCCATCTTTGGAAAACAGATAGATCACCTTTTCTCAAATCAACACGCTCCTGTTCCTCGCCCTCGCGATTGTGTCGTGTATTAACATCATCAAAGTACCTTGAGCAAATGGTCAAGCACTCAGTGAAACATATGATTCTGCAATGGACCCTTCAGTCTTGCCAAGTTCCTCACAAAACGTTTCAATGTATACAACCTTCTTTCTCTGGGTATATCCATCCATCTGCATCGCCCTCTAAAAATTGCCTCATCAGGTAAATGAACAGTCAAGTGTAGCATGACATCAAAGAAAGAAGAAGGAAATATTATCTCAAGTTTGCAGAGAATAATTGGGATTTCAGATTTCATTCTTTGCAAAACATCCAACTTCAAAGTTCTTGCACATAATTGCTGAAAGAAGTTGCCTAATTCAGCAAGTGCTTCATATATGTCCTTATGCATGATTCCTCTAATGGCAGCAGTAAAATCCTGCAGTAGGATATGACAATCATGAGTTTTCAATCCTTGGAGGTTGCATCCATCAGCAGTAACACATGTTGCTAAGTTAGAAGCATATCCATCAGGGAATTTTACACTTCTCAAAAAATCGCAAAAGGCAATTTTTTGAGTTTTTGTCATTGTGTAGGGGGCATGCGGAACACTATACGAATCTCCATCACGCTTCAAGTGTAAATTTTTCCTTATGCCCATGTCTTCCAAATCAAGTCTACCATTTATAGTGTCCTTTGTCTTCCCAACGATGCCGAGAAATGTAGCAAGAATGTACTCACATATGTTTTTTTCGATGTGCATAACATCAAGATTATGTCGAAGCTTCAAACTTGACCAATACGGCAAATCCCACAAACATGACATTCGCTTCCAACATTGACCTTCTGCTTCCCACTTTCTCTTTTTGCTCTCAGGATGCTTTCCTGGTCTAACATCCTTGACCCTCTCCAGTTGCTCCATCAGCTCATCTACACTAAATTCCTCTGGCTTGTCATGATTTTCAGCCTTACCATCAAAATTTCTCTTTTTCCTCCAGGGATGGTCCTTTGCAAGGAATCGTCGATGGCCAATATAACATATCTTATTCCTTATTCTTCTGGAACAAGGATTTTTGTCACATCGCACACAAGCATAATAACCTCTTGTGACTCTACGACAATGTGCTCAAAGTGGATAATCATGAATGCACCATATAATCGCAGCATGTAGATTAAACTTCTTTCCACCGAGTGCATCAAAAGTAGGGACACCTTTCCAAAGCTCTAGCAACTCCTCAATAAGTGGCTCCAAGAAAACATCAAAATCCTTTCTGGGCATTCGGACCAGGATAAGTAGGCCCATTATGAAGTTGGATTGCTCCATACACCCCATGGAGGAAAATTATAAGGGACAAGAAAAAGCAGGCCACATGCTATATGAAGAGCTCATTTTGCGAACGGATTGAAACCATCCGTAGCAAGGCCAAGTCTAATATTCCTTGCATCTTTTGCAAACCACTCATACTCTCTATCAAATTCTTTCCATGCCTCACCATCAATTTGGATGGTGAGCTCATTCTCCACTGGTTTCCTCTTCACCGGTGCCATTGTGCCTCCTCTCCTATTTTTTGGAAGTAAACATCCTCTTCAACCTTGGAATCAATGGAAAATGCCGCAACACTTTTGAGGAATCTTCCTTCTATCTGTATTTTTCCTTCTTGATGCACCACAAACTGGACATACATCCTCTTTTACTAATTTTTCCGAAACAAAACACAATTATTTGGGCACACATGAATTGAATCATATCCAAGTCCCAATGCACGAATAAGTTGCTTTGCTTCCCAGTAAGATGCAGGAATAGAGGAATGCAGGAATGCGAATGATAACAACTTCAATAATGCAGATGAATGCAACATTCTTGATTCGATAAAATGACTTGATATGAAGTAACTTCACCACAAAAGAAAATCTTGTATGAGCTGCACCAGGGTAAAGTTCCTTCTTCATCTCTTCTAATAGATCTCCAAATAAAGATTTTTTCGCTATACCTTCCTCTTGACCACATACAACTCCTCTACCATGCTAGGAATTCTATCATCGGTGCCATCTTCTTCGTCCTCATCCATACCAACATCCTCATTGAAACCAATATGTTCATCTAGATGGTCTGCATTTTCCTTAGTTCCAATCTCCATTGCTTCTCCATGATTTATCCATCTAGTATATGTGCTAGCCATGCCATGAATATATAAGTGATCCTCCACCTTTCCTTGATGACCATAAATCTGATTCAAACACTTACGGCATGGGCAAAGTATCTCTTCATCCTTATCAAATCTCTTTGAAACAAAATCCATGAACTCACGACCCCTTCCGGATGCGACTTGCTAAATAGTCTCACATTGATCCAACTCCTGTCCATCTGTCGCATATGGAAATAGGACAACAAGTAGCAAATTATTATAGTGCTATAAAACAATCATATCAAAACTCATCAAAACAAGCTAAAACAATTGTTATCATCAGGTATACGTGAGTGTCCGCACATTATTGTTAACCTACAAAATAATTCTAGTAAAATAGGATAGAAGCAAAGTACTCCTGAAAAAATGGACGACAACAAATTGTTACCCTATTTCTCTAAAACAATATATAACCCAACATGTTCTGTCCATACCACATAGTGTCTGTGACCACACTACAATTCCCAGGATTTTATGCCTTTATGCGAACTATCTATTTAGATCATCCAAAAGGATGGTTTAGTGCAAACACAGAAAAACAAACATTTTTGTCATGATCAAGTAAGATAAGGAAATCATGTTAGTTGCCATGTATCACTTTTACCCTTCAAAGTTTCAGTTTCCCGTTTACCCTTTACCAACTTTATTCTATCAAAACTGAAAATCGTCACCAATTATGATTTATTGATTTACGAGGAAGCACCTTTCTTGTAGCTATTGTTGACACATGGAAGGGAAAATGCGTAAATGGAAAGAATTGGTTATTTATGAATGAGGTTCTGTGACATTAACAAGTAAAAAAAAAGTATTACACAAAAAGTAGCTCAGCAAGGCTAAGGAACATATTGATACATCCATATTTACAATATATATATATATATATATATATATATATATATATATATATATATATATTTCTGACTATTTAGAGCATATAAGTCCACATCTAAAATTTCCCATATTTACTTTTGTTGTATCTGATGACAACTCCTGCTTAAAAAAAAGAACACAAACCATTGCTTACATTTCCTACATGTCATTTTTGTTCAAGCCAACAAAACAATGAACTTAACAACAATACCTATATGTTCCAGATTCCTTGCAAGGCACAAGATAAATTAAATGCAAGTACCATTAACAAAAATGTTGTCCTGCACAACCATGCATCAAAGTAGGTATTTGTTTAGCTCTGGTGATTCATATCACTAATAGCAATGAACTCACCATCTCTATCATCAGACTTATTAGTTACAGCTTTTGATTCACAACTATTCAAAAGCAGCAATAAGCTAGTGAGGTTACAACAAGAGCTAGACAACAGCAAAGAATAAGGGAATATGAAAACTAACTTAACACCTAATTATCTCTCTCACGTAAGATATGAGTTCGGCAAAAACCTAACGACTTCAACATTTGACGGTTACTTAGTCCATCTGTGTCTCAAACAAAGAAAGAAGGTAACTTCACAGCAGAAATGATCAGCCTAGCGATTGTGATCACAACTGTGCACATTTTGTTAGTTTTAGTTGCCCTCAGTTAGATTGCTCTATTCAATGCTGCAGCAGCTTACTGGCACCCAAGAGGTAGCAAAACGTCCCAAATCCAAGAACACCCAGCAAGTGTGTGACCTACAACATTGAAAGCCAGTACCGCCTTACTAGAGCATCCCCCCATCTAGCCATATAAATTATCATCATAATCTTTGCATGTACATACTTCTAGTGCACGACAATAATTGAACAAATTGGCAACTATAGTATCCCATCCTACAAGAAGCTCCAAAACAGTAGTCGAAGCATATCATAACCAAGGAACAAACAGATTACGCTTACAAGCACCAAGAATCGCCTAAGTTTCAACAAGCAGAGCACGGGCACGCCAAGATTTGAGCAACAGGCCACCTAATCAACCCAATACCAAGAAACAAAAAATTTTAAGTAGGGGAAGGAACACCTTATATCAAGATCAAAGATAAATTCCTTTATGGGACCAGTTAAGTTCTTAAATCCACAAAAGCAGCAACAAACACACGTATAATGATATCGGTCCTAAAGTCTAGCCAATCACACGTACAAAAAAAGACACATCAATTCCTATCACACGCAGTAAGTTCCTATCAATACTTCAAATTGTCAACACAATCAAGTTTAATCATGAACTTTTTAGAATCCTAGAACACCCTTTTCCCTATATCCACCAATATTTGGATATTGCAGAACTTTGCAAAAACTTACACTGAATTTTATGTTAACACCTGATATTTACCACATAAATATATTTGCATGAATAATTTAAATCCTATCAAGTCTAACATAAAACCAAAAGGGCCAAAGAAATAACACAAAGTATTTGACTTGGCTGTACATGCGAGCTCGATTTCAGCAATGCATATTCAGTTATAGCTTCTTAAAAAGAAATATCATGAATATGCAAACTTTTTTTGCTTAATGCAACAAAAAAAGTTCTTTAGACATTTAACAACTTCTGACTTCTAGCCATGTTCACCTTATAAACATGCATAGAATGGCATTAAATATACCTTGACCACTAAAGCCACAAGCTTTGAATATGAATCAATTGAGAAATATGAAATCTGGAGTTCTTGGGCTGGTCTTGAGATATTCCACCAGGAGCAATAACTTGCTCAGAGACTACAGTGTGTGACAGCAAGTTCGATCCACAGCACAAATATGATAGGAATGATTTTTTGCCCCTACAAAGATCAAATGATTATTCATAAATTGGAGTACAAAACAATATCAACAAAAAACATGGATCCAAGAGCAAAAGCATTAAAGCAAGTGGAATGAACACAAGGTAAAATAGAACTTTGTTCTTTCTAAGAGCAAAGGACAAATGCTTATTGAAAGGGAAATCAGAAGCTAGCAGATCGCTCGGAACAATAGACATAGGCTTACATAAATAAAGAAAGACAGAAGGCCATTTTTTCCTCAATGTCTGTAATTCTCTTCGTAGCTATACATCCGTTCCTTTTGCCATGTTAAGGGGATAATAATCAAGACATCTTTCTATTAGCTCTGCTACTACATTTCAATCCCAATGGAATAAACAAAATGCATCAAGCCAAGGAAAGCAAGGCAGCTGGGAGTTCTTGAAGGAAGAAAGAACCTTATTTTGAAAGAAGCGCTGTGACACATCCCTTGTACACATTATGAACAAATGGCAAATTAGAACCGTAAGAAAGCATCTTGTAACCTAGCCATCATGACAAATAAAGAAATTAAGGAACATGGTTGTGGATTGTACAATACAACAAATAACCAGATAAAAAATGGATAAAAACAGTACAAAAATAAACATATAATAGGAGCATAATAAGTGGTAGCAATAGCATTCAATAGAAAGAACAGACGTCATTTGTAGATTTACCTCAATGGTTGGCCTTGGTGGTCCATCCCCAAAAGGTTTTAGTATTAGGGATCAGCACAACGACACTTTATTATACAATAGTAGTTTACTTTAGAAATGAGAATAATGCTTGATGGTATAGTTCATTTGTACGTTTTAAAAGGTCATGATTCAATTGGGCCTCTGCGTTACACCACCCTTTGGCACTTGGCGTATGGGAAAAATGGGTTGGGACTTGCAATGATGAGTTTGCCACATATACTACAGATCTTAAGAATGAATATTGTGTTTTACTCTATTAGTAATATGTCTATTTGCTAAGCATCGGCACTAGATATGAATCCTTTATGCGAATTGTAGCTGTTTGCATGTGAATTATAGTTGCTACTTCACTTATATCGACTCACGCCTAGCTAAATTTTCTCCTAGGTCCGCCATGAACAAACTCACTGGTCTCATACATCACGATGCAAAATTAACATTCACAGTTTATATAGCAACATGCAAAAATGAGCAATAAAGAGATAAATAGGGTGCGAGATGAACCAAGGAGGAGAGGAAGCGAGGAGGACCGAGTTGTCGGCGGTGGAGCTGCGGCCGAGGGAGGAGGTGACGCGCAGAGGGGAGGACCGTCGGCGGTGGAGGAGCAGGGGTGCAGTGTCGGCGCTGTGGAAGAAGTCGGCGTTGATGCCGATGAAGCTGCTGTCGGTGGAGTGAGCTGGTGAGGCCGTCGGTGGCGCCGGAGTAGAGCTTGGTGGCCGTGAGATGCTGCAGCAGGGACAGCCGAGGTGGAGCAATAGAGGTAGGCGGCGGTGAGGAAAGAGAAGCGGCGGCGGAGAAGGGAGATGCTGGTGGCGCACCGAGGTGTGTGGTGAGGAACAGCGAGGAGATTGGGCGCACGGGTGGAGGCAAGATGCGATGGCGCCGGATCTGAGGGGCTAAGAAGAGGTCGGCAGAGGAAGGGAGTGGAGAAGGAGGAGCAGCGGGGGCGGAGATGGAGAAAGAGGCGCGGTGGAAGGAGAGGAAGAGGGAGATATGGTGGAGGATGAAGAGGCGGCGGCGATGTGGAGCAGCGGCGGTGAGGAAAGGGTGGCGCGATGCGGACGGCGTGAGGGTGAAGGGAGGTTGCGGAGGAGAAGTTGGGCGCTGGCGAGATGGCCGACCCTCGCCGGCGCCGGAGAAGAGGAATGGGGAGAGCAGAAGGGGGCGAGGGGAGAAGCAATGGTCGGCTCGGCTTTCTCACAGGTGGCGGCTGATGTTTTGAGGAGATTGGGGTTTCGGAATTTTGCATTTGGGTCCTCATAGTATTTAGGGTTTACACATAGGTCCTTCTCCCTTTTAATTTCTTCTGATTTAGACCTCCGGAACTCCGTTTTCAGTGCGGTTTGATCCTACGCGTCCATGACAACGCGCACATCTGTACGGAGCAGACCTGAAAGTCCAGAATTGTCGTTTATGCACCTCGATCGCGCCACTCTTTGAAAAATACAGAAAAATGTAAAATAGTCCATTTCGAGCAATTAAATTTGGAAAAGCGTATAATTGATGATAAATGATCTCGAAATGCGAAATATATGAGGTTAAAATGACAGATAATTATATATATATAAATGACACATGTCAAGCCGGTACGGTTTACTGGGCAAGTGGGCCCGTGGATGCTATCGTGGAATATATAAGATTTGTTTTTTTATTCACTAAATAACAATGACAAAGCAATATATTGTCATATAAATTTATCACAAACATTATGCTTAACTAGTTAATGACGATTTTGGATTGGACTTTATGACGAATAATATATTTCTGTCATTAAGTAGGACCGGCTAATGAAAAACGTCATAAACGGAAGCATTTAATGACGGATTGTTCCATTGTCATCACATATTCGTCATAGAAGGCCATGTTTCTTGTAGTGGTACTAACTTCAATTTTCTCCAGAGGAAGGAGGAAAAATTTGTTGATGATTTTGCAATGAAGCTGGCAACAGTTGTTAACAAGACCTGAGCCCTCGGCAACAAGATGGAGGAAGCCTATCTTGTCAAAAAGTTTCTCTGCACCATGCCAGCAAGACTCCTACCAATAGTCTCAATAATCGAGCAGTTTGGAGACGTGGAACATGTCGCTTGAGGAGTCAATTGGCCACCTTGAAGCTCATGAGGAGCGAGTACATAGTTATGGTGATGACGACAGTGAGCACCTCCTGCTGACACACTCGGAGTGGGTAGTGCACACAAAGAAGAGCAGTGGTGATACCTCATCAAGCTCGAAGGGCATGGTGGAAATGGAAGCAATGGCCATGGCTGTGGCAGAACTCGCGGCCATGGCTATGGACATGATAGGGGAGGTTATGGTAGAAGCAGCTCAACATGCCAGGAGGGCGAAGGAAGTCATGGGTCTAGTGGTGGCCATGACAAGTCGAAGATCAAATGCTTTAACCACAACGTATATGGCCATTATGTATCAAAGTGCCGCAGTAAGCAACGAGATGAGGAGGCTAATCTTATGCGAGTGCAAGATGAGGAGTGTGCCTTGTTGTTGGCTGTGTCTCAGGTGGAGGCACCCAACATAATGATGCTCAGTGAGGAGAACATTATGTCGGACTTACGTGTTGATGAAGCACGGGGAAACACAGACATATGTTACTTGGACAATGGCACCAACAATCATATGACAGGCCACTAAGAAAAGTTCAAGGAGCTCAATGAGAATATCATAGGGCTCATGAAATTTGGTGATGGATCAACCGTGCAGATCAGAGGCAAGGGATATATCATGTTTCAATGCAAGAATGGTGATCAGCGTCTCCTTCTTAAGGTATATTTCATCCTGAATTTGAGAGGCAACATTTTTAGTCTTGGTCAGATGACACAGGATGGGAGCAGGGTGATATTAGCTAGTGAATTCCTAAAATTATTTGATAGGAATGATGCACTCCTTATGAACATGAAGCGTACTGCTAACCGGCTATATAAAATGCTCATCAAGACATGCAAGCCAATTTGTTTGATGATGAAGCTCACTAACCCAACCTGGTTGTGGCATGCAAGGCTCGGGCATGTGAACTTCTATGCACTCAAAATGATGACTGAGAAGAAGATGGCCACTAGACTTCCCAGTCTCACTCACCCAAATTAGCTATGTGAGGCATGTTTGGTCACTCAGCAAACACCACTCCCATTCCCAGCTTATGCAAATTTCAGAGCTGAGAAGCCTTTGCAGCTAGTACACATATATGGCCCGGTTACTCCCACAACACTTGCTGGTAATAGCTACTTCTTCCTTCTTGTTCATGATTTCAATAGATATTGTGGGTTTATGTAATCAAAAGAACAAGTGATGTGCTTGGTACCTTCAAGAAATTCAAGACAAGAGTTGAGAATGAATCTGACTACAAGGTGAAGATCTTGAGAACTGATTGGGGAGACAAGTTCCTATCCAAGAACTTCACTAGTTTCTATGAAGAGGAAGGTATTGAACAGCATCTCATGGCACCATATATCCCACAACAAAATGGTGTCATAGAGCATCAAAATCATACCATCATGGCCACAGCAAGAAGCCTGCTCAAAAACATGTGGTGCCAGGAAAGATGTGGGGTGAAGCGGTTAGGCATGCTGTGTATTTGCTCAACCAACTATCGACAGAGGCATTGTGTGAGCATATGCCATTTGAAACTTGGCCTGGTAAGAAGCCAAACTTGGAACACCTGAGAGTGTTCGGATGCACACATATGTGAAGGTTGCATTGCCACACACAAAGAAGCTTGATGATCATAGTTATCCAATGTTGTACCTCAGTGTAGAAGGTAGCAAGGCTCATCGCTTATATGACCCTGGCTATGACAAGATCCATGTCAACAAAGATGTTGTGTTTGAGGAAAAAAAGAAGTGGGAGTTGAGTGGAGCTAGCCATGAAAATGTGCAAAACTGGGTGGAATTCTTAGTTGTAGAAGATACCATCGACGCAGTAGTAACGGCAAGTGTCGCCTCACCACTGGACACAACAGTGTCCACGCTGTAGGGCGTGGCTAGTGCGGTGTTCATGTCAACATCTACTCCACGGGGCATGGCAAATGTGGTGGCATCTACGTTGCGGGGTGCGGCAACCACATTATCACCCGTATTGCATGGAGAAGCAACACCGACCAGCCCATGGTCTGCATCACCAACAACACCTACAACCCCACCAGTTTCATCTACATCATCGGGGAGTCTGAGGTCATCGGTTGCTAATGATGGGCCTAGGAAATTTCATTCACTTGCTGACATGCTGACATCTATGCAGAGAGTGAGCCAATCACTTTGGACCCTAAAGAGCTAGTGCTAGCTGCTGAAGAGCCATTGACATATTGTGAAGCTATAGGAGAGATGTTATGGTAGGAAGCCACGAAGAGGGAGCTGGAGGCCATCGAGAACAACAACACATGGGTACTCATCAAGCTGCCACCCTAGTCACAAACCCATTGGATTAAAATGGGTTTTCAAGCTGAAATGGGACAGCGATGGCAATACTCTCAAGCACAAAGGCTTGTGGTGAAGGGGTATGTTCAGCAGCAAGGGTGTTGATTTTGAGGAAGTCTTTGCATTAGTGGCAAGGCTGGACATCGTCAGGTTGGTCATTGCTCTTGTAGCTCAGTAGAATTGGGAGGTGCACCATATGGACATGAAATTGGCATTTCTAAATGGTGATCCCCAAGAAAAAATGTATGTTGCTCAATCTGAATGTTTCATCATGTAGAACTAGGAGGACAAGGTGTACAAGCTGTCCAAAGCACTCTGTGGCCTATGTCAAGCACCGAGTGCGTGGAATTTGCATCTAGACAGCAGCTTGAAAGGCCTCGAGTTCACACAGTGCTCGCAAGAACATGCAATGTACACAAGGAGCAATGGAGCAGACACACTAATTGTCGGTGTGTATATTGATGATCTGGTCATCACTGGCACTAGCATGGTCGAGATCAAGGGGTTTAAGCATCAGATGAGGAGGGAGTTTGAGATGAGCAATCTTGGTTTGCTGTCATACTGCTTGGTATTGAGGTGCACCACAAGAATGATTGCATCACTCTAACACAGCTGGCCTATGCAAAGAAGGTGCTGGTGCAGTTCGGCATGGTTGAATGCAACCCAACTAAAATTCCCATGGAACCCAAGTTGCAGCTCAAAAAGGATCCTGAAGGAACATTGGTAAACCCAACTAAATTCAGGTGTGTCATCGGACGCTTAAGGTACTTGACACACACCCGTCCAGATCTTTCTTATGCTGTGGGAATGGTAAGCCGGTATATGGAGAAACCTACTACCAAGCATCACTAGGAAGTCAAGCAAATCCTAAGATATGTGAAGGGCATTATTAGTTTTGGGCTAACATATGGGAGATGACACAAAAAAGAGGAGCTGGTCGGTTTCACTTATAGCAATTTGGACGGCGACATCGATGATAGGAAAAGCACCGGTGGTATGGCGTTTTACCTCTGTGGGAATCTAATTGCATGGGCATCCCAGAAGCAAAAGACAGTGACTTTGTCTTCATGCAAAGCCGAGTTCATGGCAGCAACTGCTGCAACCTGTCAGGCGTTGTGGCTAAGGAGTTTGTTGAGTGAGGTAACTGATTATAAGCCCAAACCAGCCACACTCTTCATCAACAAGTCTGCCATAGCATTGATGAAGAATCTAGTACTTTATGGGTGCAGCAAACACATTGACACTCGCTTCCATTTCATCAGTGAATTTGTGGAGAAAGGTCAAATTATTGTTGAGTATGTTTGTAGTGGAAAGCAACATACCGATGTATTCACCAAGGCATTAGCAAGAGTGAAGTTTGTGGAGATGCGAGAGCTTATTGGGGTGAACAATCTTGAGCCAAGTCTAGATTAGGGAGGTGAATGTGAGAAATAATCTGTGACTTGGTCATTTGCCTAGATGATGCTTAAGCTAAGTCAATGTATGTACATGACTGAATTGTAGACCTCTGCAAGTAGTGCATCGTGTGCGCAAGCATCGGATCAAGCAAGTAGTGCGGATCCAGGAGTGCTTGTAGGATTTAGCTTGTTATCTCCAGTAAGTTAGTTAAATCTATCTTATGTACCAAGTTTTGGTAGGCAATAACAGTGAGAGAAAATTGTCCCAGCTGCCTCATTCCTTCTTCCACCTCTCGCGTGAGTCAACTACTGTGTGTGTTTCTGGTTTTTGTTCAGGGCGTGATCTGTGATCCAGCCTTTGAAACCAACATCGACCTCAGCAGTGGGTTCAAGTGCAACAGCGCCGTCTGGAGGTGCCTCTGCATCGTCGACCCAGTGACGACGTGCAGGCCACGGGGCGACTGCATCCGCCATTACCCAGTCGACATCCCAGAGGCCAGCAAGCTCTGTTAAAACTTTACTCCAGAAGAAAACGCACACATCACAAATAAACTGGGAGAACACAGGAGAATTTCTAAATTTCTCTATTCTCTTATTTGCTCCCCTTTTTGTTTGCTTTTCTTACAAAATTGGCTACAAGTCTCCTCAATATATAGGCTAATAATTTCTTATTAGTATAAGTATTTAGACTTTAAGTTGGACACAACTTCAACTTAAATTACACACGGAGATGGACTCTACTACGTCTTGAACTCTAAGTCAAGATTATTTCTAACAATCTCCCCCTTAATCTTGACTCAACATACTCTAGTTTTAGTCTCAATGCATTATGAACTACCAGCCACGCCTCCACATGAAGTGTTCTACATGCAAGCTACATGTAGGAACTCAACTTAACTGGCACAAGTTTATCCGAATGCAAAGATTTTAAAACATTGAGGCAGTCGATCTCAACTACAACTTACTAAACTCATACTTGATACAGAACGGTGATAGCTCCTCAACGTTCCATTTCCTTTTCACCTTACTTGAGTTTGGACGGTGACACATCTTCTCAATGTCCCTGACTCAACTCATCATCATAGCACTATTGATTCATCATCACTGAGTGCTTTAGCAAGAAACGCTTTCTTCATCTTGATTGCCTGGGATGCATAATTGCTCGTCGTGAGCATCGGATAATGCAGCGAGACAGCGGAACTCTTCTTCGTCATCATACTGGATGATGCCTCATCACCGGTGACACCACTTCCCGGAGAACGCGACATGATCTTGAGCACGAATCAAGATCTTAGGCTACTTTGAAGTGGCTCTTGGATTGAGGGAACAGAAGGACATGCCGCGCGCGTCTTTTCCCCGGGAGAGCTGCGTGAAGACGAGTGATGTGCGCCTCAGAAGCGCCGCGTAAGACGCGCTGAAAACGGAATCGCCGAGATGATTTTCCAGCTACTCGGTTCTCGCCTAGGTTCTGATACCACTTGTTAAAACTTTATTCCAGGAGAAAACGAACACACCGCAAATAAACTGGGAAAACACATGAGAATTTCTGAATTTCTCTATTATCTTATTTGCTCCTCCTTTTCCTTTGCTTTTCTTGCTTTTCTTACAAAATTGGCTACAAGCCTTCTCAATATATAGGCTAATAATCTCCTACTAACATACGTATTCAGACTTCAAGTTGGACACAACTTCAACTTAAGTTACACACGAAGATGAACTCTACTATGTCATAAACTCTAAATCAAGATTATTTCTAACAAACTCTAGCTAGCTGTCCTACTATCTTGCCTTAGTGATCTCTGATCAGTTGTTTGACCCATGCATCCATACCACACCTTTTTCTATAGCCCCTTTAATTTCAAGCACGTGTGACTGTTGTGAATGGAGGAGATATAAAACCTTTGTTCCAAAAAATAAGTTGTTGTAACAAGTGTGATGTTTCTGGTTTTTTTATTTTGTGTGTCTAGTGATATTTTGTTTAGAGTATTTCATGGGATACAAGATGCAACTTTGACACGCACCATATTGCTTGTTATATTTGTTGCTGGTGGTTCACGCTGTTCTGCAATGCGCCTTCTACTCATGAAAAAGTGGCTTCTAGTCACCAGGACTCTAGTACGTGTGGCTTTCTTTCTTGAACAAGACTTGTATGAATCTTAAAGCAAAAGTTGTACGCGGGCACCCCTCCCTTCTTTGCTTTAATACTCTGTTTGGTTGCCTTAGGATTGCAGCGAAGACTTGTTTCCAATAAATGGGAATATGTAGGTTCTCCCCCCCCCCCAATTCTAAAGAAATAAGGGGTACTATTTTTAGCTGAATGGTGAAACTTATGTGGTCTTTCTTCCCTTTGGTGAGACTTTCACTCTTATCCCCACAAATACCATGCCCAAAACACAATCCTAATTATAGAACTGCATTAATTGCTCTAACTATCATTCACAATTCAGTTTGCATAAATCTTGATTACTTTAAACATTAATCTCTTGTTCACAAGAGTTCAGGCATTGTCCACTCATAGGGATCCATTTAACAACTAATCCTATGATCTTGACAAAGGCAAGCTAGACTCCTTTTCCTTTGCTTTTTAATTTCTTGTTTTGAGAAGCTCCATGTCTTGTTCATGGAAAACATGATTGGTGTTTGCTCAATTCCAAGCTAATCTTGTGAAGCTGCATCCGCCTATCCCAAAATACAGATGGAAACTGCAGATGTAACTCACCAGGAGCAACTAAACGAGGAGAAAAAGGACAAGGTAATCAACTGCAACTCACAGGAACAAATCTTAAACAATCACACTTCAATCAACAACCATGCATGATGCATGTTCATAAAAATCTGATGAACATCTCTGCATCCTTGCATGGAATTAAACATTAAGGAACACGCTGAAAATACCAAACAGGCGAAGGTGAAGAAGGAAAAGAAGGATAAGAAGCAGAAGAGGAAGGAGAAGGAGAAGGTTGGGCACTGGGCAGGCAACCGACGCAGCCAAGCTGAGAGCGAAGCTGGAGAAGATCGATGCGAAGATCGACGACTTGAAAGCCAAGAAGCAGGAGATTGTGGCTCAACTCCTCGAGCTCAAGGGCACTGCGACTAATGCAGCAGCAGCAGAGGCTGCACCACCGGTGACAGGTGAGGTGAAGAGCTGATGGAGGTTTGAGGTTTTAAGCAGTTCCTGCATTGACGAGAGGAAACAATCATCACACAATGCAGCTAATGACATTTGTGTCTTAATGATAGCATGGATGTTATGGCGTCGCCTAGGTGACGCCTAGGCATCTAGGCGGACCTGTGCGGACACCATGACCCTCCGCATCGACTTGGTCTTCTAGGCGAGCGCCTAGGGAGTCTGGTCATCCGTGTTGTCCTCAATGCGTCTAAGGCGAGTGGCACGACGACGCCTTGCTAGCACCAAGGGAAGCCGAAGCGGTATAAGTTAACTAGCCCAGCGAAGCCGAAATGAAGTGACGCAGCGGCAGTGAAGCAAATAGGTAGTTGCGAACCCTAAGTCCCTAACGATCACCGCTGCCAGTCTCTCCGGTGGCGCCACCGACCTACCTACCTTTGTCGAAGACCCCTCCGACCGTCCGACGAGCATCCCCCTCCTCTACTCTCTCCGCGAGTCCGCCAATCGAAACCCTTCCGTAGGCAAGGACCCTATGCCCCCATTTGTTTTCTTCTCCAATTCTTCTTCCTCCTCATTCTCGTTCTCATGCTATGCTCTGCTTAGTGCTCATGCTCTCGTTCTCATGCTCTGCTCTGCTCAGTTCTCATGTAACTCATGTTCTTCTTCCGCCAGATCTACTCTACTCAGTGTGGCCAGAGAAGGCTGGAGAAGAGGAAGGCAGGTGGGTTGGATCCGAAACTCAAGTGTGGCTAAGATCTACCACGGGAGAATTGTGAGTACACAAAATTGCAATCCTTTTTTGGGATTTAGGCTCTTAAAGCTGTGATTTTGATGGGGTTTTTGGCAGCAGAGCTGCAATGCGTGGTGTTTTGAACTTTTGCCACTGGAGCTGTCAGTTTGGTCCTTTGGGTTTATACTGTCAAGTAACTACAAATTGCAATGAGACCAATTAGATGATAGTAATTGATTTGTCAAGCTGACTGCAAGTCTACAACTAACTATTTTACATGTATGTATGACGAGGGTGATTTGATGAACACCGACCAATAGAAAATCAATACAATACCCATTTTTGCATTATGAAAACAGTTTACCCAGAAGAGAGATTGATCGACAGTAACTGCATATAGATTTGTAATTGTAAATCTGAAGATTGAATAGGTGCTTGCTGTTGGATGTGATATTCTAATTGTTATCCTTGATCCGTGTGCCAATGTTGAATGTTCTTTTCTGTAATCTTGATCTAATTGTGCTTGGATGCTTGTTGTATAATGTGATGACTTGATGTACAATTGATTGCTATAATGCTATCTATCATTGATTCATGTAATCATGTTGATGTCTTCATATTTGTAGTGACCAGTGAGGCTGTTGTTGATGGCAGAGCAAGAAGGCAATGTTGCGGCTACTGCCAGTGCTGCAAATCCTGAGGTTAGATAGGGGAATGAGCAGTATGATCCAGCTAAAGATCCTAAACGAAGGGCAAAGTCCAAAGATCCTGGGTGGCAGTATGGTTTTTGGCCAGATTTGGGCAACAAAGATAAGGTCCAATGCAACCTTTGTGGAGTGATTATTTCTTTGGGAATCAAGAGGCTTAAGCAACATCTTGCCAGTGGCTTTGGAGATGTAGAGAAATGCTCCAAGACCACCACAGCCATCATGAGAAATATGCATGATTACCTTAAGAGCGATGCGGGAAACAAGCCTATCAATTATGATGATGATGATGTAGAAGAGGCACAACAGGCAGCACAAGAGGTTGAGGAAGTGGAGCAACCAGAAGTACAAGAAACAAGTACAACACAATCATCGAAAGCCTCCTGGTCCTGGACAGCTTCGAAGCCAACTCCAAGTTCTGGGACAGCTAACCAAAGGAAGCTAGCAGCTGCAGCACTTCAATCAAAGAACACCAACAAGAAGCCTTGTGCTGTAGCGGGTTCTAAATCAGTTATTGCTATGCTTCAGAAACTTCCCCATGAGGTGGTCGAGGAAAGATATCCAAGGGAGAAGAAGCAAACATACATGGAGCAGTTCAACTCAAAGGTGACCAAGGAAGACAGAGGGAGAGATGCAATGAATACATAGCAGATTTTTTCTACTCAAATGGCATACCTTCAATGTGGCCAAGTCAATGTCCTTTGAGGTTATGGTTGAGGCCTTGGACAAATTGGACCTAGCCATATTGGTCCAAGTTATCATGAGTTGAGAAAACCATACTTGCAAAAGGCGAAGATGAAAATAGATGTGCTGAGGAAGACACATGAGTTAGCTTGGAAGGAGTATGCTTGCACTATCATGTCAGATGGGTGGACTAATAAGAGAGGATACCATTTAATTAACTTCCTTGCCAATAGCCCGAAGGGGACTTTCCTAGAGTCTGTTGATGCATCTAGTCAGGTGGCAAATGCAACAATGCTAGTTGACTTACTACAAAAGAGAATTGAGGAAGTTGGCGACAAAAATGTTGTACAAGTGATCACCGATAATGGTGCTAATTTCAAGGCCGTCGGCAAGCTTCTAATGGCCAGGTTTCCTACTCTATTTTGGACTCTATGTGCTACCCATTGCATAGACCTCGTGTTGGAGGAAATTGGGAAGATACATGTGCTCAACAGTTGCATTACCAAAGCCAAGCGTGTCACCACATTTATCTATAGGCACGGGAAGCTTCTTGATACAATGAGGGATAAGAAAGGAGGCTATGATCTTGTGAGGCTAGCAGCCACTCGATTTTTCACATCCTTCCTAACCTTGCAGAGTTTGTTCAAGCATAGGGCTGCTTTGAGGAATCTTTATGGATGAGGATTATAGTAGGTGCAAATTAGCCAAGTCACAAGTGGGAAAGAATATAGAGGAAATTGTGCTCCCTACTATTTTTTGGAATGCTGCACAAGATTGCAAAAGAGCAACACAACCACTAGTTGTTGTGTTGAGGATAGTTGATGGTGATGAAAAACCAGCGTTGCCGGAGGTTTTGGTAGCTATGGATGTTGCCAAGCAGAAAATCAAGGAAGCCTTGCAAGGCAAGGCTATCCTTGATCATGTGATTGACATTGTTAAGAGGAGGTGGAGAGACCAAATGGAAGTGAAGTTATATGGTGCTACACTGTACTTGAATCCAAACAAGTTTTATGCATTCAAAGAGAAAGAAAGTGCACATGCTCGAAAGCTAAGAGACAATTTCAATGATGTTCTTTCCAAGATGGTTGGTCAAGAAGACGAAGCACTTGCCAGAAAGATAACTACCCAAGCTAATCATTATGAGAAAAAGCGAGATTGCTTTGGAAAGGCACTTGCCATATCAAGTCAAGGAAAAATGACCCCACGTAAATACTCATCTCATTTGACATTTCATTGCTTCATGTCTTTCCCTTTGCATATTCGATTTCATTTCACTAAATCATGCCTTTTGCATTGTACTAGTTGATTGGTGGGATTCATTTGGTGGTGACGCATCGGAGCTTCAACAATTTGTAAAACGTCTTCTTGGTCTTTGTGCTTCGGCCTCTGGGTGTGAGCGCAATTGGAGCACATTTGAATTTGTAAGTACTAAACTACTAACTAGTACGTAGTAAACTAGTAAGTAATGGTTTTGTATATACTACTACTTACATTCTGCAAATATTCTCTTGAATGATTTGGTAGATGCATACAAAGAAAAGGAATCGGCTGGAGCACCAAAGGTTGAGTGATTTGGTTTATGTGAAATATAACCAAAAATTGCTGAAAGATTTCAAAAGATGTGTGTGGAGGGAAGCAACTTCAACCCACTAATCTTTGATGAGTACGAGTGGAACACTGACTAGATTGATGCAGGTGCTGAAGATGTCCATGAGGCGGAGCCAGAAAATCTGGACTGGGCCCTTATTGATGAAGTTGTGGGTGCATCAAGTGCGCTCCGTGGTCGTAATCTACCTAGGAAAGCCCATGCCTCTGGGAGTGATGTTCGGACTTATCATCGGCGAGGTGATGGCCATGGAGGGGCAAGTACAAGCTCATTGCCACTTGAAGAGGAATGATGGAGTAGTGATGACCACGATGAAGATGTTGAGATGGATGATGAAGACATCGAAGATGACTACGGCGAAGCTCCTCCTAGTCCTACTCTTAACGCCGTTGGACAAAGTGATGTTGTGAGCCACGAGGGGGGATTCAGATTATGATTGTTGAATGTTGATGGCCTCCACCTTGGCAATTTCATGCTTTTGCTGTTTTGCAGCTTTGCTATAAATTATCTTATCTTTTGATGTTTTGGACCTTTTGGTTGTTTATGTGGCTCTGCTCGTATTTGCGCAATGTAACTTAATTAGGGTGGGACAATCCAATCTGCTACCTCTCCATTCAGTTTGAATTTGTGTTAACATATATGCACAGCCTAACTTATTAGTTCTTTTGAGGAATCGCCCATAAGCAAACCACAAGCACTGCCGGCCTTTTAAAGCTTCTATTTGACTAGTCCTTTCTTTTTGTTCATTACAAAGAAGACATTTCTGGGAAAAGGTATATACGGGGCTTCTATAATGATGCTGCTCGTCTACAGGTCTCTCTCTCTCTCTCTCTGTGCGCACATAAACGAGTGCTTCCCTCAATGGACATTTTTCTATTATTCTTATTTGCAAGATTCATGTGTTCTCTGAATGACTTGTTGCAGGATCTACGGAAAAGGTTTTCTCATTGCAATTTAGATATGGAGCCATGGCAGGTTATCCGTTAGTTCGTTTTCATGTTACAATTTATCATATTAGTTTCATCAGCATCTTTAGTCATTACTATTCAAGTTGTTGCATGCTAAGAAGTGCTCCTTAGTTGTTCTTTACTGTAATAACATCACTGGTTCTGCGTGTGCATGTCAGTAAGCTACATGAGTATCATAGCATGCCGGTCTCAAAGCATATTTGATAAAAGAAATATGTTGTGACATTGGACAAGTTTTGCCTGTCTTACCAATATATGTACATGTAATATGATATACAGGAAGTGAGGAAACAACAGATCAATAACATATTTCCATCTTGCTATTGTTCTATCAAGGGATGGTGTAAGTGATGGACACAATCAAGAGTTCAGGAATCAGGATTGCAACTCTTCAAGTGCAAGGTATGTAGTAGCCTTCCCCCAATACTTCTACAGTTCTGCTTATCTGCTGTGCTGCCTGCGTCTGCTCTTTGCTGGCTTCACTGCTCGCCGTAGAACGCCTGGCCGACGCCTAGGCGCCCGCCTGGACGCCTAGGCGTCCTGGTGCCCAGTAGTCGTCGAGGTCGCCAAGTCCGCCGTGACAACCATGAATGATAGTTGGAGCTAGAAATTTTATCTTTGTTCAATGACCATGTTCATTCAGCCTTCTATGGTCAATTTTAGTGAATTTTGTAGTGCACATGACTGTTGCTTGTATAAGATATTCCATATTTAAGGTATATTATGTTGATATATTGTGGAAATTTTATGTCAAACGATCAATTTTATCTTAATAGAAAACTTTGGTGCTGTACTTGAACATCTGCCGAAACTTGTTGATTGGAATCTACATGTGTTGTGCATCAATCAAACAGGAAATGCATCTGTGTTGGTCTACTTGTTTAATCAGATGGCCATAATGCATTTTTTCTTTTTTGAACTGGGAAGGAGAGTTGTCCTATATTAATTGAGAGGAAGATGTTTACAGATTGCAGTTAGTTGGGGGTAGAAGGCCGAGGCCAGCGCCCCGAGAGAGTAAGTTCTATTAAAACTTTACAGGAGGTATTAGAGAGCTACACTAGCCTGTTGGCTCCCACTAGAGACCAAACTCCAGCCTCCTCTTTTATCCTGGCAATCAAGGACAAAAGTTGGTCACTATCGAGTGAAATACTCAGGAGTTCTGCTCGTTCTAGATTTCCCAAGTGACCAACATTACCATCGTCGTCAACGCTTTTCGCGGCACACCTGGTCTTAGAACGATCAATTCCCACTAGAGTAAGGTTGAATGGGCATTGTGCCAAGTTGTCGGATTGATGGAATCCCATGTGGTCCAGCATGCAATGGCGGTCCAAATTCTTGTCGTCTATCAACATTCGGCCAAAAGGTGGATGGCCAACTCCAATGCGTGCCTACTTAGGGGGCATGTTGAGTGTCTAGACCACCCTCTCGAGGACAGACAGTCTGCTATTCAAAGCCTATTTTGTATCGTCAATTAGGCAAAAAATTTACATCTCTAAGGCGCCCAGGTTTTCCATACTAGGGGGTTCATGGTGGTCTTTATGGCTCCAAAGAACTGAGCTTGTATGCTGAAGCCACCATGTACGCTACATTCAGAGTTAGCTTCCATATGATTTTGTTATCCACCCCTTGCTGAAAGTTGATAGTGGAGGTGTGGCTCTAGATCACGATAAGCTCTTGTATGTGTTGGACTATAAGCCCAACTGGCCAGTTCAAATCTTGTAGCCATTTATTCTCCATTACCGCATCATGTAAAGCGCGGTTCTTCCTCTGGTAGCATTTATTCTCCATTACCGCATCCTTGCCAGGGTCTATTTTCCGGCCCCCATTCATGCCATAATCATCTGAGTCTCAAAGCTCTGGCCAATCGTTCTAGGTCCAGGAGGCCGAGGCCTACAAGATGTGTAGGTTAACACACTCTATCCCAATTAACCTTGCACTTGCCGCCAGCTAATTGCTCTGATCTGGCCCAAAGGAACTGTCTCGTGCACCTATTGAGAATTTTGAGCACACCTTTTGGTGCTCTGAGGGCTGTGAGGGAGTAGGTCGATTGGTAGTCTGTATAGATTTGGCTAGGACTATTCTACCAGCGAGAGTAAGCAGTTTGCCGCGCCATCCTGCCAAGCGGCTCGTGTACTTGTCTTCTAGGTTCTGGAAGTCCGCCCGATGTAGTCTCTTCTGCACGAGGGGTAGACCTAGGTAATTCAGAGGAAAAGTTGCTTGTATGGCCCATAGTTCATGTAGTACGGTCTAAAGATCGATCCTTTCGTATCATATTTGTGCGACTTGACTTTTATACAGGTATGGCCATATCATCCCCATAATAAGGTTTGCAAGGTAGCAGCCTGGACCCTAGTGGTTGGAGAAGACCACAACGCAGAGCTTTGTTGAGCTTTTCCTCACCAATCTTTGTAAACAGGTAGCAATAGAATTAGAAATGAAGTATTGTGTGCTTGACATGATTTCATCAGGAATTGCTGCATATTTCATTCCAATCTGTATGTGCAATGCATTATAGTTCACATAACAGGTAACAATGTTCTTCAGTGCAATTCTCCTGCTTAGCCTAGGCACCTTAGCACAGAAAATGCAAAATTCGAAAGTATCTCCCAGTTGAGAGCTCCTTCAGGAATTTCACTGTTGACATTGTGATCCCTTAACTCCAAAATTCCAAAGCTCTGAACAGCGATGAGCTAATGGAAAAGGGCTGATATTTCTCAACAGGCAGTAGAACAATGTAAAAAAGAAGCGGTAGTTTGGAAATTATCGTAATAGAATATACGAAGCTGAGGCATTTTCTAATGTTCACTTCGATGCAAATAGTCTCAAACAGAGCAATTCCACAACGGCAATTTTACAGAAACATCTTGCCTTTTGGCTCAATCCATGCAAATCTATTTAACATTCAACTAGGCAACAACCTCACTAGTAGAGTGGACAAACTGTACTGAAGCATGCATGCATGTGGTACTCACAAAATATAACTACTATTTCCCTAATATTTTTCTCACAAAATATGTACCTAGGATACTGTTGCAGACTTCTGTAATGCTTGGGAAATCGAAAATATCCATCTTCCAACACCCAATTAGAGCATCCTCCCCTGGAGCGTACCATCTCTTATCTGTGCAGCAATGTCTTTGACAGCTCCTGGTCCATGAGGGATGAACACCGAGGAGGATTTGGAGGAGGCCCCGATCTCCTTCATGGTGTCAAAGTACTGAGTCACAAGAACCATATCCATGACATCCTTGGCCGAGGTCCCAGGCACGTTCTCAGAGAAGGCAAGAACACTGTCTCTCAGCCCATCCACTATAGCTTGCCGCTGCCTTGCGATACCCAGACCAGCCAAGTACTTGGATTCTGAATCTCCTTCAGCTCTCTTGATCTGCAGTATTTTCTCCGCTTCAGCTTTCTCATTGGCTGCCACCCTGAGCCTAGCAGCTGTATCATAAAAGCCAAAAACAGTTATGAGATTTCTCTATCCAAGATATCCAATGTGCTACCAAGTGCAAATGCTGTACAACCCATATTTTAAAAATCACCTAAACAGATACTGGGCCTAGAAAATGTTAACTGAATTTGTACTTGATCACTTGTTGACTAGAACAATTTGATAGACAATTCAACGAGTAGGTTGCAGTTAATATGGCTTTGTAAGCCTTCAAGAAGTTCAAAACACATTATGGGCATTTGTATATAATAAAATTTACCCCATTCATCTCCGTATTCAGCTCTGAACTTTTGAAAACCTAAATGTGAAAGAAGATTCGAGAAGATTCTGCAAATTATTTACAATCTCATAATATAAATCTTAATAAAACCAGAATTATGAAAGATTAAGTTTTATCGACTGCCTGAATGTACTTTTGATGGGTGAGCTTTAATTGGTAAGCGCCATCTTGTTGACAGCTCTCAGGAAGCTACACCACTCAAGGCCGAGGCCACTGATTCACCTCCTCTTTTCCTTTCTAAAAGAAAGAACTATACATGTACTTGCTTGCAATGCATGGAATTGCTTAAAATGTAAAGCATAAACACCGATAGTCGAACTAATATTTCTGAAGAACTCACATGAAGGTGATGCTTTAACTGTATAACAAATATGTGAAACTTGTACTTGCCTGCATTGATCTCATTCATAGCTCTCTTCACATTTTCATCTGGGTCAATATCTACAATCAAAGTTTGCACAATCTCATACCCATACATTGACATTGCCTACATAGTGGGTAAATTTGGTTAGTAAAAAAATACCATCATGCTCCAGAAGACCAAAGAATGACGAACAAAAACCTTTTCAAGTTCATCTTCCACAGCTTTTGCGATTTCATTCTTCTGCTCAAATGCATCATCCAAGTTCATCTTTGGAACACTAGCCCTGATCACTGAACATGAGGAACAGAGTTTATAAGCATTGAATGAGAGAACAAGAAGAAACAACATAGAATTAGCAATATTCAGGTGACCACATGAAAGCAAAGCAGGATGCACATCGAGCAAAACTATGGATGCAGTGGAAACATGAATTGCAGTTCAAACCATAAAAGCAACCTTACCATCAAAGACATATGACTGGATTTGCTGCCTGGTGTTGGTGAGCCTGTAAAAGGCATCAGATGCCTTCTCAGCAAGAGCACGGTATTGCACAGATGCCACAACATTGACAAAGACATTATCCTGCAGATTATTCACAACATGATATCCATCATTAGAGAGCTAGAAGGAGGAAAAACAAGTTTACCCCTGCATGTTTGATGCATAAGTACCTAATTTCAGTGAGAACAGAGAGATTTCAGATACATATTTCGCAGTGGGATAGAATAAACGAACAATTATATGGAACAAAATGCAGAAGTTATCAGAAGTATTCCAATCACCCATGGTAATTGCTCCAGGCACCTCCAGCAAGGTATAAAGAAAGAAGAATAAAAGATAAAGAGACCGGGAAACCTTAGTCTTTGTTTCACAGCGGACATCAAGCTGCTGCACACGCAGCGAGAGATGACCAGCTATTTGTTTCCCCATACACCATGGTAAGAAGTGACATCCTGGCTCCAGGACCTCTTCAAACTTTCCGAAAGATTCCTTGATGGCTACAGTCGATTGATCCACCGTTATTGAACCAAATACCTGACCCATGGCTTATCTGCAAAGGAAGAAAGTGGTTGATTATAAATTGTGTCAGACGTTATAGAAGAGATAATAACATCTGTATGTTGTTACACAATCTTGGCTTATTTTTCTCCATTGACGTTCATAGTTTAAAGATTTTAGTACCATATAAACAGTTGATGTGAAAGGATAGCATCACAAAATCAAAATCAATGAAGTCATGACTACACACGAAGATAGATGTATGCTACAGACATTCCAAATAAAATGTTGACCAATTGCGATATTTCGACTGCTCAGAGCAAGCAAAACAGTACTGCAAACAATATGTAAATCCTGTACAAACGGCATATCATTACATGGTCAAAGCTCTTAAGTCATGCTTCGATAACATGTACTGAAAAAGCAGAAAACACTAACGTGCCACAGCATAACACTTCAATGGGCTCCTAACAACAATATCAAAATAAGGTAGTCACAAAACAAAAATGAAATTCAGTGCAGACAAAATGCACTTATGAACTAGAAAGATGAAAAGAACAATAAAAACCTACATGCGTTGGTCAGCTATGTGCAGAGAGGTAAGGTTTTATCTGCTTCAGGGTGTTCTTGGGCAGGCACTACAAAGTAAACCGATGATACATATATAGTCGACGACAAAGATAATGCTAATCCGGAATAAAGTGGAATGCTACATGCCAGCGCAAACCATGAAAACCAATGCTGCAGCATGATGCCAACTCAGTAGCTGATAAATCAAAAAGATGCTTATAATCATTTATTTTGGTGGAAACTGAAAATTCAAATGTGCAACCCCACAAGGCTCGTTCGACGACTAATAATCAGCACGTCGCAATCTTTAATGGCCAATATATATAATACCTGTGTAAGACAATTAAACAAGAATAAACCATACAGCCACTTGCTGGTATATCATCTTGTATCCTACACCAGTAGAGATTTTGCGGTTGTCCTCACCGTGTCAATAATCAAGCAATTAATCAAGGATACAAGAAATATGTGCTTGACTGGAAACTATCTGAAATTTCAAAGTTGCGAGGACAGACTGGAACAGCTCCAATCGAGTTCGACATCCTTGAAAGGATCACACATTCGCACCTTTGCAAAGCTGCCGAAAGGAAGGACAAGAAACGCACACCCGTGCCCTGAATTTCTTTGTTCAGTCCACGGAAACAACAAGAATTGAGGCCGCTACCAAACAAAACCTAATGAATCGTCAGGCGCAGGACAAGAACTGAGGTCGAATCCAAAGTAGCAATTGAAATTACCAGCCTTTGATTTTTATTTTTTATTTTTTATTTTTTGCCTCACGCAGGAAATGAAGGGGGGAAAAATAAGGGAACAGGAAAATCCTCAAGAAACGTGCTTTCAAGTTGTTGTAACAAGTGTGATATTTCTGGCTTTTTTTTTATTTCGAGTGTCTAGTGATAGTTCGTTTAGAGTATTTCACGGGATACAAGATGCAACTTTGATACGCACCATATTGCTTGTTATATTTGTTGCTGGTGGTTCACGTTGTTCTGCAATGCGCCTTCTACTCATGAAAAAGTGGCTTCTAGTCACCAGGACTCTAGTACGTGCGGCTTTCTTTCTTGAACAAGACTTGTCTGAATATTAAACCAAAAGTTGTACACGGGCACCCCTCCCTTCTTTGCTTTGATACTCTGTTTGGTTGCCTCAGGTTTGCAGCAAAGACTTGTTTCCAATAAATGCGAATATGTAGGTTCTCCCCCCAATTCTAAAGAAATAAGGGGTACTATTTTTAGCTGAATGGTGAAACTTACGTGGTCCTTCTTCCCTTTGGTGAGACTTCACTCTTATCCCCACAAATACCATGCCCAAATACATACACAATCCTAATTATAGAAATGCATTAATTGCTCTAACTATCGTTCACAATTCAGTTTGTACAAATCTTGATTACTTCAAACATTAATATCTTGTTCACAAGAGTTCAGGCATTGTTCCACTCACAGGGATCGATTTAACAACTAATCATGTTATCTTGATAAAGGCAAGCTAGACTCCTTTTCCTCTGCTTTTTAATTTCTTGTTTTGAGAAGCTCCATGTCTTGTTCATGGAAAACATGATTGGTGTTTGCTCAATTCCAAGCCAATCTTGTGAAGCTGCATCCGCCTCTCCCAAAATGCAGATGGAAACTGCAGATGCAACTCACCAGGAACAAATAAACGAGGAGAAAAAGGGCAAGTTAATCAACTGCAACTTACAGGAACAAATCTTAAACAATCACACTTCAATCAACAACCATGCATGATGCATGTTTCCAAAAATCTAATGAACATCTATGCATCCTTGCATGGTGTTAGACCATGTGGATGGTCGTAAACAAAGATATAATGAATTATTGACATTTGTTTTGCTTTGGATTTTACATTTATGAAAGATTTGGTCGTTTGTAGTTGAAGACTTTGCCTTTGAGTGATTTCAAACTTTAGCCATCAGACATCAGACTACGACTATAGCATGGCCAAACAGACCACAGACTTTAGACTACGACATGGCCAAACGACCACAGACTTCAGGCTTCGACCACAGCACTTCAAACACTCTTACGACCACGGCATGAATACGACTACGACTATGGCTGGCTTCGACCACAGCAGCGTTCGACCATAGCACTTCAAATACGACTATGACTATGGCTACCTTCGACCACGGCAGTTTTTGACCACGTCCAGCTTTCGACCACGCTAGCTGTCGACTACGTCTGGCTTACGACCACGGCAGTTTTCGACCACGACAGCTTTCGACTACGGCAGACTTTGACCATGATAGTACGACTTCGAACCTTTGGCCACGAAATTATGACTTTGATCTTACGACCACGGCAGGTAATCGTAGCTACTGTACTCTTTCATGGTCATAGCTATAGTACTCGATAGTCGTAAGCTTTACTAGTCGTTCTCGATAGTCGAAGGTTTATCTACTCGATAGTCGAGGGCTTTGTACTCGATGGTCGTAGCTTTTGTACTGCTTTCATGGTCATAGGTTTTGCAGACTGTTTTCACGGTCATATGTTTTGCAAACTGCTTTCATGGTCGTATGTTTTGCAGACTACTTTTATGGTCGTAGGTTTTGCAGATTGCTTTTAAGGTCGTAGATTTGGCTGTCTTGTCGATACTTGTAAACTTCACAATCTACTGTTCTATCTTCGGTAATCGGAGGCTTAGCAATTGGTTGCTGTAGGCTTCACGGTCAGTACTCGTAGACTTTCATGGTTAGTACGAGTGCTTCACTCTTGTGATCTTCGAGTATGTCGAGTACTCGTGTGGGGACAGTGGTTGACTTGTCAGTGTTAGTGGTCGCTGTTGAATGGTCGTTGTTGCAGTACCAAGTGGGTACTTGAGGATTGAGATACTCGTAGTCGGAGGACTCAGTACTCGATAGAAGTGGATTCAAGGTCGTGGTAAGTTGTTAGGTGTCAGAATATGGTCTGTACTTATAGGCTTCGAGTACGTTTTGCAGCTGTGATTTCTGATCGATACTCGGTTGTCGGTACTCGATAGTCGATGTGGTTTTTGAGTACTTGTGGGTTACGAGTACTCTATTTTAGCGGTCGTATTGGGTGGTCTGAGAGTTGTTTCAGTTAGCAATGGTCGTAGAAGGTTTGTTTCTTGTCTGGGGATAGACAAGGGTGTGTTGCTAATGTGTATGGTCAAGTTGGGGAGAACTTGTATGGAGAGATGGTTTCTTTGGTCTTTGCATGTGCAGGTGGGCATGGAGGCGGCCATGGTCGGTGACGAGGAATGGGACAAGGAGGGGGTAATCTAAGGTCCAGACGGTCGGGATGTCACGCGAGGTCATCGAGCTCATGCTGGAGCACATGGAGGTCAAAGGTGGATGCTGCGTGGAGGTGTGGAGACGATTACGGTCGGTGACGAGGAAGACTAGAACTAAGAGGGGGTAATCTGAGGTCCAGGTGGTCACGCGAGGTGATCGGGCTCATGCGAGAGCACGTACTGATGGTGCGCGATGGAGATATAGGTGGGGATATCCTGGAGGCTTCGTCGCGTGTGAAGTATGGAGTCATGGATGGAGTCCATGACGTGTACGAGGTGGTTAAAACCCGTATTAGGAAGGGTTTCGGGTCTCTTGATTTGAGGAAGAGATATATTTCGTGTCCAGGTGGTTAGGGACATGGTTTTGAGGTGATCGGGTTGAACACACTTTGTGCGTTGGCCTATAAAAGCAGAGGAAGTCATAGGGTAGCGCACGGAGTTTTAGGGCTTTCAAAGAGAAGGTTTTTAGGGGTGTCATAAGATGCTTTGTAGCCAAAAACTTGATGAAGAAATAATAGGTCAGATTCTTTCTAGAAAAAGTTCTCCAACGCCTTGTTTTCCTCTCCACTTCACGTGCTCTGTTTGTCTTTGGCTTGTACTCGTTCGGGCAGTGGTCGAACGACTGGGAACATCAGGCGGAAGGAGGTCACAACTACGTGCGTCGTCATCATGCCGAGCGATCGGAACAAGCAGGTGACCGATCTAAGGTTGTACCAAGCGATCGGAACGAGCAGGCGGTTGATCTGAGATCGTGTTGAGCGATCAGAACGACTGGGCGATCAATCCAAGCACTCGCAAGCAAGCGGTCATAAGCGAGCAATCGGAGTGAGTGTTCAGGACGAGCGGTTGTAACGAGAGGTCGCAACGAGCCATCAGGTGACAGAGCGGTCGTAACAAGTGGTCATACCAAGTACTTGGTTGATAGAGGCTTACGAGCTCGTACGAGCAGCAGCTGCGGTCGTGATCTCCGTTGGTAATTCAGATTGTTTCTTTTTGTTTCTCTGTGTTGGGTTTTGATTTCAAGTAGCAAAAGCAGAGACGATCATGCACCCCCCTCTGATTGTGCCATACATCCTACAAGTGGTATCAGAGCAGGTTGCTATGGTGTCAAAGAGGTACTGAATCATCCTCCCATGCTAGATGGTACTAATTTCGCTTTTTGGAAGTGTCATATGCAAGCTTACGTTGAGGCTCAAGGTAGTGATGTTTAGAATAAAATTGCTACACCATATGAAGCTCCTGCTGCTATCACTAATTTAAATAAAGCAGATGCTGATTTAAATGCTCAAGTTTGTAATCTATTATTTCAAGGAATTTCTCGCAAAGAGTTTGATCGTGTAGCTCATATTAAATATGCCTACTTAATATGGAAAACTCTCTGTGATTGTCATGAAGGAACCACTAAAATCAAGAAGGTGCGTAAAAATCTTTATCAAAAAGAGTATTCTGATTTTGCTATGAAGTCTGGTGAATCCATTGATGATCTCTTTGCTCGTTTTGAGAAAATATTGAGTGATTTGCGTGGTGTTAATGTTATTCCTGCTGATGAAGATAATACAACTAAAATATTGAGATCTTTAGGTTCTGAGTGGTTGATGGTTGTCACAACTATTAATCAAACTATCGATCTAGATACTTTAACCATGGATTATCTTTATTCTAGATTGAAAACCTATAAGATAGAAGCTTTGCCATCCACGATTGATAAATCTTCATCTTTAGCGCTGTGACTAACCCCGTGCAGGCTATTTCATCAAGTGCTTTGTCTTGTGTTTCTTTCTGCCTTGTTTTCTTTTTTAGAAGAACAGTTCAAGCAGCTCCGTGAAGAGGACTTGGTGTTGATCTCCTCACGAGCATATAAAGCACTCAACAATGTGAGGATGAAGAAGAGAGGTGGTGTGTCAAGTCCATTTAGATGTTATGAGTGTGGTGAGCCAGGTCACATTAAGATGGATTGCCCCAAACTGAGGAGCAAGGAGGTTAAGGATGACAAGACTCCAACTCGTCGCACTCAATTCAAGATTGACCCAAGCAAGAAGGGCAACTATTGCAGAGTGGTTAACAAAGTACTTGTAGCAATTGCGGAGATTAATTTGAGTGATGTTGACTCTACAAACAACGATGAGGACAAAGGCAAGAAGGAAAAGGAGGTGAACTTCACAGGGATGTGTTTTATGGCCAACAGTGAGGAGCTCAACGATGACAATTTTTATCGTGATCCTGATGAGGTAAAGCCTTCTTATACCGATTTATCTCGTGTTGTGCTTAGATTGACAGAAGAGCTCAAAAAGTATAAAAAGAAAATTAAAAGTCATGATTTTGTTGTTGAGAGCTTAAATTCTGAAATTAATAGATTTAGAGCATATATTCCTGATGATGAATCTTGTAAGTCCTGCCAAGTTTTACATACTAAGTTAGAGATTGCTAAAACAATTAATACATCAAACTTTGCTTAACTTAGTGATGTAACTACTAAAATTGATGAGTTAAGATTGGCACATGACTCTTGTGATGAAAAGTTAAAATTTGCTAATGATGAAATTGAAAAGTTTAAGTCTAGTTCTTCTGCTCAATCTAAGGCTTGCTCTAAGTGTGATTTGCTTTAGGCAAGGCTTAATTCATCTCAGGAGTCAATCCAACAAATGCTCTATCATGGGACTCTTTCTTGCTCAAATTATTCTATGCTTAACACTGAAATAGAAGCCTTGACTAGACAACTCAACGATTTTGTTAAAAAGGAAAGATTAGCTCGGTCTACTGCTTCTAAAAGTCTTGCAAATGATTCTGTTAAATTAACAACATGTCCTACATTGTCTAGAGAGAATGAGTGTAGGCGCCCAGATATTAACATCCAGCATCCTCTGTGATTCAGCCGCACTATTCCCTGGATCAGTAGATAGTGCTCACAGATTACAGTTCTGAATATCAAAGTACATATCAAGCGGAAGCGTAAATATAATAGTAAACTTACAATGGGCCGATTAGGCCGAAATCAATAAAATGCGGCAGCGGAACGAAGCACACCGGTGGGACCTTCAGGACATGCCCACAGGCAGCCAACTGGAGGTTCACGACCTAGCCCTCGACATCTTCATCTTCTTTGCCACCAAGACCAAATAGTGTTGCTGAAGCGTAGTGATCTGATTCCTGATTCTGGATTTGTTGTGAAAGCGAGTGTGAGCACAAACCACCGTGCTCCGCGAGCCAATACACAGGATGCAAATAAATAGTATGCATGGCTTATCAAAGGAGAGGCTCGGGCTATTTTATTTGCCAAAAAATCGCTTTTAGTAGCATTGTTATTATTTAATTATAGTGTTATTGTTGCTGCCTAAACTCCACCTAGCGATTACCATAATTGACATAATCCACCAAAATACACTTTCTATATTGAGTGCTACCTAAAACTCCAAACAGCGATTGACATCATTTAATTAATCCACCGATCAACTCTTGCTATATTGATTGCTGTTTAAGACTCCAAACAGCGAGTGACATCATTTAAATAATCCACCGATCATACACTTTCTATATTGATTACTATCTAAAACTCCAATAGCAAGTGACATCATTTATTTTAGATCCACCAATATCATTTATATCAGGACTCTCTAACAATTCAATCATTTTTGTCATTGATCCCAAAACCATTATTTGCTCTTCCAACAATCAACCTTATCTTCCATTACCCATCTCTAACTAATTCACTAGTATACATTCACCAGGAATATCATTGATCAAGTTTATACTCCAATTATCATATCCTCAAATTCCCATAAATTTAATCCATCCATCTAGTATTTAATCAAATCCTATTAATCCCATTATCGCCAACATCTCCCAAGAATTCATATTAGATATCAGTGTTGTAATCCAGCAATTACCTTTGCACTCCTGATTCTCCAAAAAAGCATTTATATCATCTATCTAGCCTATCTATTCATTTAGGCTTCACCAATTTATTTCTCCCAGAATCATCACTATCGTTTCCTTCTTATGATCGACATGAATCCACCAACATCTTTATGTGTTTACCATAAATAACCATCTTCTTTTCTTACGATTCTATTTATTCTTCTTGACATTTTATTTTGTGAGAAGTATTATTATTTTAAAATATAATACATAAAAATTTCCTGAGACCTAGCAGTTTTGAACAAAAATATAATGTGTAAGAGAATGCAATAATAATATCGATCCAAATTCCATCCACCATTACATGGTCTCTGCACCATATGCTAGACCTTCAACGTTATAGCCGCTTATATTATCACTGGGACGACACCCAGGGCAACACAAATCAGGGCTTTCCACTGCCCTCTACTTTTCCATTTCCACCCACAAAGTGTTTTGAAATAGAACTATATCTGGTTAAGTTCTCATGTTTGCCCATGACCGTGGGCACGGCTATTCGAATAGTTTGACTCTGCAGAGTTTGTACACTTTCACCACAAGAGACAATCCGCTCGTTACCCCACATGATTCCTTAGCCACGTGGTTGAGTAGACCATCACAGTGACTTTTCAAAGTATCTAGCGCCTGTTGTCATCTCACCTTATGGGCTGCTCCCACTTGCGGTAGGTCCCATACTATGCACGGGATGTAACCACGTCTACTAGCGCAGCCGGGCTCCACTCCCCGCAACGCTAGTACGGCTAGTTACTTTACCCTCCACTCGGTGTCCCTTTAGGCCTCCCCTTGCCTTTGTGAATCCACTTCTTTCCACTACTAGTGAGATGAGTCCAGGAGTTTCGATAAATTTTGTAACGTCCTGAAATTTCAAGTGTTCAAAAATGTGGAGGTTTTAAAATTTTTCTTGCATTTTGCTAGCACTCAAGTTTCTTCTGAGTGTCTATTGAAATCTTTTTGGGTTTTGAGCCATACAAATTAATAATCAAGAGTACTCCCAAATACAAATAATAAAAATGGAACAGATTATAAATTCAAAAAAAATACCAACAGCCTGAACTCAAATTCAGGTCAATAAATTGAATCCAAAAAGAATATTAGAATACACCTATAAAAATCTAAACCAAAAATCCAAGGTTGAATATTCAAGTTTTATACGTATATATATGTATATATATAATTCATAACAAAATAATAGAAACATCGACATCCGAGGGCAAATTAAATAACATAGAGAATAGGAAAATATTGGGTTTTGGTATCTAAATATTTGAACCAAGGCTTTAATCAAAAACCCCAAAATTAGTAAACCCTAAATATAAATTAGAAATTTAAAGTAAAAATCCAAATTTAAAGGTGTTCCCTGTTTTCCCCCTCATTTCCTTCTTTCCTTCACACTGCCATGTGGGCCCCCCTCTTCTCCCTCTCTCTCCCGATTTCCCCTTTCTGCGGACCCGTTTTCCCCTCCCTCTCTTCTTTCACTGCCAGCGGGCCCGCCTCCTCCCCTTTTCTTTTTCCCCAGAGCAAGCCTCTTCTTCCCCTTTTCTTTTTCCCGTCACCTCGCTGCTCTCCGCCGAAGCTCGTCAGCCGGCCCCGCCCCTGTCGCCAACTGCTCCCATCATCGCACGTCGCTGCTCCCGCGTCACCAAGCCTGCACCTGCACGTCGTTCCATTGCGTGCGCACGTCGCCCACGTCCCCTCCGTCGTCGGGTCGGCCACACCGTCGTCCATGCCGCGCACTGTGACTCGGTCGTCGGCACCAGTGTCGCCACAGTGCACCCCTCCGCGGCTACAAGTAGGCCCCGACCTCCCCTTGCTCCCCACGCCATCTTCCTTCCTTCCCCGGCCGCCCTCCTCCCTCACCCGAGCACCAGCCGCCGCACGCCTCCCACATCACCAGCCCCGCTCCGCCTCTTATAAAGCCAGTGGTGGTGCCCAACGGACTCCCCGCACCTCCCTCTTGCTATAACAGAAAGCAATCGGGTTCTCGTGTTCCACAGCTCGCCGGAGCTCATCTCTTCTCCAACTCCGGTGATCGAGCTCATCGCCGATTGGCTCCACCCCAGTCCGATTCCTCTCGGTGAGAGCGACACCGGAGCTCGCCGAATCCATTCCAACCCTCGGTCGAAGCCCAACGCCGCCCGAGCTCGCCGGCCACGATGACTCCCACTGCGCCGCGCCTGTGTTCGCCGCCGGCCCGTCCCGAGGCTCCCCGGACCCTGCCGACCCTTCCACCAGCATCCCCTGCCCCCGAGCGATGCATATTTGCCATCACTATCCCCACTCCGATCGCCCCTCGCCGGCGCCACCGTCGGCCATGGCTGCCCCGAGAATCCTCTGCTCCAACGCCCACACTATTGGTTCAAGGGGTTTCTTTGGCCTCCTGCTATCAGGTAATACAGTCCAACCGAGTGGCTAGCAGCGCTGAAACTCACCCCTCTCTCCCGCGTTCGAATCCTTCTGGCCACAATTTAGAAATAGGTTTTTGCATATTTTTGCTAGCACATCCAGTGGAGGAAAAAGGCAAACAAAAATCCGAAAATAATTTGTAAAATTTCAAAACTTTATTAGGATACAAATGAACTATAAAATATAAAATCATGTATCAGATATCATAAGTTAGTGACTACGGTACTATTAGTAATTGCTCTAAAAGCCTAGCTATTAACCAAAGGCATTATTAATAAATTGAGTAATTAGGGTAAATCTTTACCAATTAAAAGAATCAATGGGATTATAATATAAATAAATGCTCACATGGAATGAACATGGAATGATACCCTAACAAATAAAAGTTATTACACAATGAATCATGAACCCTTGCACACTAGAGAATGATGTAGAAATTAACCATTTGCAAAGTTAGGCCATAAAATATTGACTTTACTCCTAGCGACTAGAATAAACTTTCATTGTTAAATAATGAAAAACCTAAGCCAAATAACAACTAAAGTGCAAAGACTTTCTGAGTGAATAAGCACCTATATGTATATGTAAATAAGTGGTTAGCAAAATGCAGGTGACATGTACGCGGCTTACTAGTAAATATAACAATACAATTTTGCGTTCACCGTAGACCCCACTAAAATATATAAATGCTATCATTAATACACTGCCAGTCATAAAATCATAAATGGTAGCTTTAGTTAATAATGATGACAAAATGTACACATGTATAGCAGGCTCGACTTGTAAAAGGATAAAATATCAGTATCAGTAGTTTTCAGAGAGTATTCAAATTAAAATGTCATGATGATATACAGATGCTAAAATATAGTAGCCCTAGGCCCTCAAATACCAAAATGATCTCATAGACCTATACACACCCTAAAGTAAACATTTAGCCATTAACTTGAGTAATTAGGGTTACCTAAAATGATACATATCAAGTATTACTCAGATTGCTAACTTTAGACTAAAATTAGAAATAACATTAAGTATAACAGTAACTAAAAGCCTAGATAAAATAATAATGGTACCATTAATTAAATCTTAATACTAGATTTGAAAAATAATAATGATGAGCGTGAAATAACCAGATATGGCCCATACAATTGAATCCTAATTCAAGATTGAAAAAGGCTTAGTAAAACTGAGGATACATAAAATAACACCCCATAAAGTGTTGTACACCTAGACCCTAAAATTAATTTGGTAAGCCAAAATGACCCGAATATTAGCGCTCGACAACAACAAAGCTCAGCTAAAACTTGTATACCGAATCATGGGTCTAACCTAGCTCATGGAACTTCCTTGATAAATGTAAATGAATTAAAAGAAAGGTGTCAAGTAAAAGATCGAACCTCGCCTTTCTCCAATCGGCTATGTTTGGCCACTTCTTTTCCAAAGCCAATAATTCCTGTAGATACTTCCTCACTTTTGAACTCTTATTATCCCAAAATTTTCCCTCACGGTAAAGCTATTCAAATAACTCGAACTCTTGCTCAAATCCAGCTACCACTGTGTTGGCAACACATTAAACCGAATCATCCTTCTATTCTCAAATCGTAATAAGTGTATAAATTAAATTAAACTGGGCATTTAAAGTATTTGGATTTATTTGGATCTCTTGAGTTATTTGCTTTTATTTGGATTCAGTCGCTTATCGCATAGTTAGAAACTGGAGCCCCGAAGAATCAATGGATCGAGTGTGATCAAGAGCAAGGTGCAGATAAGGACCCGAAGCTCAAAAACATCCTAGGAGAAAGCTTTGAGTGAACTCAAGACCGCGGTAAACCGCGCCAGGCGAGTCAATACTTTGATCATGTTGAACCTACATTTTCTGCAAATTATTTTTGTTTAAATTATCAAATTGCATGCTATTATTTTATATGCAAATCCATGTTTAATTTAGAATTCTAGTTAATTGCCTCTTATCTAACTTGATTAATATTGCCCCTCCTTTGGAATATTTGAACATGAGAACCTTGTCGCCCTAGCAAAATTATAATAGTAACCTTTCGAAAATAAGTCCGTAGTTATATGCCATGCTTAGTATTATTTAGATACTCATGGGCGCGAGAGCGCCCAAGCATCACTTTTAATCCTGAGAAAAATTGGTTAGGCAGTCATGGTGGTAATGACTGGTGTATGTTGGATATGGCTATTTTATATTCCCAAAAACCTAAAATTGCTTACTTGTCTGGGCGGATGGTTCGGGGGTATGGTGCAGGTGTGCACGAGAGTGTGGTTTGTGGTAGAACCGCCCAGATAACCCTAAGGACTGAATCTTATCATGACCTCCTGTGTAAAACAAGTACAACCACAAATCTGTAAAGTACAACTTGGCCTAGTAAATTTACTGGACCCTGAAAGTCATCATCATCAGTGGAGGAGTGAAGTGGTGCAAGCGGTATGTCAGTGTCGGGCTTGAATGGGACACCGCGGAGGGTGAGGTTCTCGCGTGGCGTGCTAGCGGTGTGGTAGTGATCTGCTAGGCGTTCGAAGGAGAACATCCCGCACAACGTATGGGACCCACCGCAAGTGGGAACGACCCATAGGGTGAGATGATGGAAGGGGCGAGATACTTTGAACGGTTATTGTGATGGATTGCTCAACCGCACAGCTAAGGAATCGTGTGGGGCAACGAGTGAACTGTCTCTTGTGGGTAAAGTGTGCAAACTCTGCAGAGTCAGAACTATTCGAATAGCCGTGCCCACGGTCAAGGGCGGACATGGTAACTTAACCAGATATAGTTCTATTTCAAAAACTTTGTGGGTGGAAATGGAAAAGTGGAGGGCAGTGAAAGCCACGATTTGAGTTGTCCCGGTGTCGTCCCGATGGTAAGTTAAGCGGCTATAACGCTGAAAGATGTCCAATGGTGTGATGCCATATGTATGGAAAAATTATGGTGATATTAGGCATATGGTGTGATGCCATATGTATGAAAAATCATGTTAATATTCCTTGAACATTATGTTTTGTTCCAAAGCTGCTAGGTCTCAGGAAATTTTATGTATTGTATTTCAAAAAGTGGCATTTCTACTCCTACAAAATAAAATATGGAAAGAATAAGCAGGGTCGTGAGTAAAGGAAATAGATGTTTGTAGTGTACACATAAAGGTATTGGTGGATTCATGTCGATCATAAATAGGAAATGACAGTGTGGGTTCTGGGAGAAATAAATTGGTGGAGTCCAGTTGAATAGATAAGCTAGATAAATGATCTAATTGAATTTTCAGGAATTTGGAGGAATAATACAAGTATTGGATTATAATTCTTGATTAGTGATATTCTTGGTGGATATAAAATGATGAATTGTAGAGTTGATCAATGATATTCTTGGTGGATATATAATATTGAATCGTAGGCTTGATTGATGATATTCTTGGTGGAGTTGAATCAATAATAAAAAGGTTTGGATTGTTAGAAAATCTTGATGGGAATGTTCGATGGATTAATTAGATAATGTCACACGCTGTTTGGAGTTCTAGACAGCAATAAATATAGAAGGTGTATAATCGGTGGAATAATTGGATAATGTTACTTGTTGTTTAGAGTCTTAGACAGCAACCAATACATAAAGAATATGATCGGTGGATTGAATAGAGGATGACACGTGTTGTTTGGAGTTTAGAGAGCACTCAATAGAGGAAGTGTAATTTCGGTGGATTAAGTCAATTATGGCAATCGCTGTTGGGAGTCTTAGACAGCAGTTAATAAAGAGCGTGAGTCTTTGGTGGATTAAGTCAATGATGTCATTTGCGGTGAGGAGTCTTTAGGTCACAAAAATAACAATATGATATAATAATAGAAATGCTACTAAGCGCGTTTTATGGCAAATAAAATAACCCGAGCCTCTCCTTTGTTTAGCCATGCATACTATTTATTTGCATTCTGTGTATTGGCTCGCGGAGCACGGGGTCGGAGTGGTCACGCTCGCTTTTGCGACAAAATACGAATCGAGAATCAAATCACCTCGCCTCGAACAAGATTGGACAAGTGGCGAGAAGATGAAGATGTCAAGGGCTAGGTCGCGCACCTCCAGTTGGCTGCCTGTGGGCATGTCCTGAAGGTCCCACCTGTGTGCTTCGTTCTTCCGCTGCTGCAATTTTATGATTTCGGCCTATCCGGCCCATGAGTAAGTCTATTATTTTAATTACGCTTCCACATGATATGTATTTTGATATTCAGAACTGTAATCTGTGAGCACTATCTACTGATCCAGGGAATAGTGCGGTGGAATCACAAAGGAATCCGGATATTAATATCGGGGCTCCTACAAATTTACTTAGCCAAGTTGTACTTTACAGACTTGTGGTTGCACTGTTTTACATAGGAGGTCATGACAAGATTCGGTACTTAGGGGTATCTAGGTGGTTCTACCACTAACCACACTCTCGTGCACCCCTGCACCACACCCCCGAACCATCCGCCCAGATAGATAAGCAATTTGAGGTTTTTGGGAATATAAAATAACCATATCCAACATACACCAGTCATTACCACCATGACTGCCCAACCAATTTTTTTCTCAGGATTAAAAATGATGCTTGGGTGTTCTTGCGCCCGCAAGTATCTAAGCAAATCTAAGCATGGCATATAATTATGGATTTATTTTTGAAAAGTTACTATTATAATTTTGTTAGGGCGACAAGGTTCACATATTCAAATATTCCAAAGGAGCTGTAATATTAATCAAGGTAAACAATGGGCATATAACTAGAATCCTAAATTAAACATGTATTTGCATATAAAATAGCAGCATGTAGTTTGATAATTTAAACAAAAATAATTTGCAGAAAATGTAGGTTCAACATTATCAAAGTATTGACTTGCCTTACGCGGTTTACCATGGTCTCGAGCTCACTCAAGGCTTTCTCGTCGTTGGTCTTTATCTTCACCTCGATCTTGATCTCACTTGATCCATTGATTCTTCCGGGCTCCAATTTCTAATTACGTGCTAAGCAACTGAATTCAAATAAAGGCAAATAACTCAAAAGATCCAAATAACTCCAAGTAAACTCAATTTAGCTTTATTATGAGTTAATGGGTGATTTGGGTGATTTGAGGCAAGATTGATGGGGCGTGGAATCTTGACGGAGTCAATTGGGGTTGGAGCGAAGTGATTGAATGGCCAAGGAAGATTTATTGAGACGACTGCCAGGGATAGTTCATGATACTAGAATATTCACTGTAATACTCTATTTTGGATTTGAGAATGGCTAGGCATAGCTAGCTTTAGAGTATCATGGATTGATCATTTTATTCCATAACTTCTTTTATCATTTTTATATTTATTTAGGAAGTTCCATGCATCAGGTTTGTCCTATAGACTGGTGTAGGAGTTTAGTGCATTAGATTCATCTTTAGGGTATGTACTCCTTGCAACTTAGGTTATGGTATTTTATGGAGTTCTATTTACTAATTATTCGAAGTATTCTCCTAATGATTAATTTAATAATTCATTGAAGCATGTGAGTATTTAATTGTCTCATTGATGTTTCATAATAAATTTTTAGTATATTCTTATTTACTACCACTTTTACTAAAGTTGCCGTGGAGACTTATTTATCGATGACGGCTAATGGCGGGGTTTATACTTTAAATTATGTTTTTCTAACTTTAAATATGAATTTTGTTCTAAATGGTTATGACATATTGTTTAATTAATTCTACGAAGCTGCTTGATTGTCATTTAATTAAAGTTACCACTAAGATTTATTTTATGGCTGTAGGTTAAATGTTATGGCACATATTTAATTATAATTAAAGAAAATCTTTAATTTAAAGTCTTGTTTTTATAGCCAAACATAATACCCAATTTATTCCCTTAACTTTAACTTGTATATCTTTTAATTGGAGTTTTTATTAAATTTAGAACCATCTTTTATTAATGCCTTTACATAATAATTAGATTAAGATAAATAATAAAGGCATATTACTTATGCATATATGGTAATTAATCAAATCTTAAATCTTAAATAATCTCATTTGCATCCTAATAAAATTTGTTGGCTTCCATGGACTAATTTCATATTTTTTTTCCTTGATTTTCCTTTAACTTAAAAGGATCAAAATAAAAATAAGAATAAAAAGATGGAGTTGCGGCCTGTGAGTTCGAACCTGGGACCTCACGGTGATAGTGTTAAGCAGTAGACGCTGGTGACCAACTAGGCAATTGGCCACTTTGTGACATAGGGAGGGATCAATTTAGTTGAAGCGATTTCTAGCACCGAGCTCCCAACAAGGCACTCAGCCGGCCGAAACAGAGCAAGTGGTGAAGCTGGGCAGAAGGCGGCGTCGCGGGCGAGGGGCGGCCGGGGAGGCGCCGGAGACGGCAAAAACGGAACCCCAGAGCCAAGGGGAGTCCGAGGGATGCGCGGTCGTGAGCCAAGAGGCTCCAAGGCAGGCCAACGGCGAGGCGTGGCGGCCGGAGGCGGGGGTGGGACGGGGCGCCGGCGACCGGAGGGGAGAAGGAAGAAAGTGGTGGGCGCATGAGCTACCAGACGTCAAAAAAAGACTCGCCACGCGTTGGGCCGAGCCGGAGCACGCCTGAGGAGAGCCGACGGCGGAAGCCATGGGCGACGCGAGGAGGACCGTGGCGCCGGCAACCTGGGCTGAGGGGGAAGATCTGACGACGGTGGGGATGAGTCGGCGGGGCCCCGGTGGAGCTCCAGGGCGGCAGAATCGGCCGGAAATGGCTCCAATCGGCGCATTCCTTGCCGGCCGGAGTTGGAAGAGGAGGGCCACCGGCGGAGCTAGAGGCGCCGGAAGTTCAATCCCTCTCAGGAGGAGGAAGCGTAGGGAATGGCGACGCTGCCTAGGAGCAGGCCGGTCTTATAGGCGGCGGAAAAGGCCCTGACGACGTGCGGGGGTTAGCCGGTGGGAGGAGGCATGGCGTCGGCATGGCTACAGGGCGCAAGCAGGGCGATGGGACGCAGCAGCATGGCGCGGGTCAGCATGGGCGCGCGCGTGACGTGGGTGTCGTGGCTGATGGGGGTAGGTGTGCAGTGGTGTGGGCACGGGGGGGACTGGTCGGCCAGGTGACGAGAGCAGGGAGAAGAAGCAGTACGCTGTGGAAAAAGAAAGAGGAGGCAGTGGCGTTCGGACCATTGGCAGAGAGGAAAACAGAGAAGAGGGCACACGGGCAGGGAGGAGGTGGAAGAGGGGGAAGAAGATGAAAGGGGGCTTGCCTGGAGGTGAGAAGAAAAAGGAGAAAAGGAGAGGAAAACAAGGAGCATTTCTAAATCTGGATTTTTATTTTTAAAATTTTAATTTACATATAGGGTTTACAAATTTTGAGTTTTGCATGATTTTAAAATTTAATTTCTCAGTTTAATTATTTAAATGCGAGCTTTTAATATTTCTTGGCCATTTCTTTTCTTTACCTAGTTAAGATTGAAGTTCAAAAATTTTTATTTCTATTATTTAACACTTAAACTCTAATTTGTGTGTAGATCCTTGGATTTCCTATTTCTCTTACTATCACCATCATTGTTTTTAAATTTGGATATTATTTCTCTATATTACTTTGGATGTCACCAGATCTCAGAAGATTTCAAATAAATATTCAAAATAAATTTGAACGCCAGCAAAATGCAAGAAAAAGTTTTAAAACTTTCATATTTCTGAATACCTGAAATTTAGGATGTTACAATGAGTATCTAAAGAATACTTTAGAGAGGTTCTCGTTTGGCAAAAAAAATTGAACATGATTCTAGATCAATCAAAAACAAGGGTAAAGAAACATGGTATAGGATTTAATTTTATTGAGCATGCCAAAAATAATCCTCCTAAGTTTGTTAAGCTTCTTGAACCTGGGAAATTTGAAGTAGAATCTGAACCTAAACAGATGATATTTAAATCTGCTGGTGTTGCAAAGGAATTCGCTACCAAAGTGGGCGTTGTGAAGTCAACAAATAAGTATCAATGCACTTATTGTGGTAGAGATGGTCATGTGGTTCAGTTCTGTTTTTGGAAAGCTAAGAAGGAGAAAAAAGACAGGTTGAAAAACGTTCCCAAGTGGTGATTGTGCAAGCTCCCAACTGTCGTCTTACTTTCCTAAGTGGTGATTGTGCAAGCTCCCAACTGTCGTCTTGCTTCCCCTAATCAGTCCTCTACAAACTCAGGAGCATATTGTCTCTTTGCATAAGCTAACCAATTGTCTGCAGGTTCTGCACCCTCTAAGTTGCCCTTTGCAGCCCCAGGAACTTCAGCTACTGAACATGGTCGTAGTGATCGATCAGCGGTTAGACCAGTCATGCCAGAACGTTCAAACTGCTGTGTTGTCTGGTGCTCCGTGGTCGAATGTCCCACGATCAGACCAGGGTTATGACCAGTCGTTCTTCGTGGTTGGACTAGCGTGGTCGATCAGTTGGTTATTGTAGTCGATAAAGGTACATAGGAGATTTTTGACCGGTTGTCGTTGCCTGTTTAGACCAGTCGGGAGTTAGACCGGCCTTCGTCCATGGTTGTAAAAGAGTGATTAGATCAGAGTTTAGATCAGCTTCTTCCCATGGTCGTTACAGCTTGGTCGGACCAGAGTTTCGACCAGCTGTACAGACGCGATCACCAGAGTTTCGACCAGCTGTACAGAAGCTCTCGGATGGGTTACGACCAGCTTTACAGAAGCTCTTAGATGGGTTTCGACCAGCTACACAGAGCAACTCAGACAGGTCGACGGACAGACTAGGTCTTCAACAGCAGTCAGACCAGAATTTGACAAAGGCTAAATGTTCACTTAAATTTTTATCATCGCCTGCTACTGACCCTTTTCGTCGAGTATCACAGTATTGCATTCCTAAAGCTTACTTGACTAACTCCAGTACTGTGAGACCGTCATCTACTGTGATTTGAGGCTAGTGAACAAGGGCTGGAGGACAGGCACTTGATTTTGTTCCAGTATTTTGCATCATTTCTTGATGGAACACTGGATGGTTCTCACCTTCTTTGGAAGTTTCCATGAGACTTCACCTTCAGGTTAGACCATGTGGAAAGGTAATGTTATTTTACAAGTGGTCTGGTACATGTTGTGTTTTTCAGGTGGTCTCTGAGCTCCTTTTCGGTTTTCTTGATTTCTCTCTAAGCTTCTTGCTTCTTCTCAATTTGCTCTTTTTTAGTGAGATGGAATTATTCTGAGGGAGAGTATGTCATCTTGAAGTGATGTCAGGAGCTTTGTTTATTATACCTATCATATAATTCATCAAGATTGAGGCATTGAAATCAAATGAGTAGTAGGCTTGCTTTATCATGTTTACTCATATGTTATGTAGTTTAGACCATAACTAGTTTTAATTAATCTGATATACTTGAATTAAAACATGACTTGGCATAAGTCTTTGACTAGAGTAATAATAATGATAGCACTTTGTGATTTTCATCTAAAAGGATTAGCTTGATTATGCATCTTATTTTAAATCTTGACTTTGAGGCTTGTATGTTTCATATCACAATCTTTGTATGCTCACTCAAGTTGGCATGTTATGCATATAAAAAAGAAAAATTCTACAAGTGGTATCATACAAGTGATATCAAGTGAGAATTGAGAAAAAGAAGATTGAAAAGATGTATGCTTCAAGCATGCCACCATTCAAAAAGAAGTTTGCTACAAAGATAACATTATGTCAAGAAGTATGCTACAAGCATGCCACATGCCTAAAAATCTAGTGTGAAGCAATAAATTGTTTATGAGACTACTAGCCCGTCTAGATTTAATGTTTGCTTCAGTTTTAGGCTTTGAATTTTCATTGTGATATCTCATTGTACTCTTTATAATTAGTTTAGTCATTGATCTAAATTGTCTAATCGTGCTAAGACTAGTTTTCAATCTAGCTATATGATATATGATTTTATATGATCTAGGAAGCTTTACTCACACTGATAGCTTGGTCAAAATACAAATACAACTTGACTTGTATAATCTCTAAAGCTTCTTGATCTTTACTCTCATTGCTCTTTCTTAGAATTGTTCTCTCTCTAAAAGTTTCTTGATGATTACATTGCCAAAGGGGGAGAAATTGAAGTAATGGGGAGAGATATTTGGAGAGATTTTGAATTGAAGAAATCTATGAGAAACTTGCACTAAAATCTGTGAGAAACTTGCACTCAATTTCAATTTTGCTTCTCTTTCAAAACGCAAATCATTTGAGAATTTTCCAAGTGGTGTCAATGTATTCATCAAAGGGGAGATTGTTAGACTATGTGGATGGTTGTAAATAAAGAGATGATGAATAATTGACATTTGTTTTGCTTTGAATTTTGCATTTGTGAAAGATTTGGTCATTTGCAGTTGAAGACTTTGCCTTCGAGTGATTTTAGACATCATACTACGACTACGGCATGGCCAAACAGACCACAGACTTTAGACTACGACATGGCCAAACGACCATAGACTTCAGGCTTCGACCACAACAGCGTTCAACCACAGCACTTCAAACACTCTTACGACCATAGCATGAATATAACTACGACTACGGCTGGCTTCGACCACAGCAGCGTTCAACCATAGCACTTTGAACACGACTACTGCTGCCTTCGACCACGTCCAGTTTTCAACCACGATAGCTGTCGACTACGTCTGGCTTACGACCACAGCAGTTTTCAACTACGGCAGATTTCGACCACGGCAGTACGACTTTGACCCTTCGGACACGTAAGTACAACTTTGATCTTACGACCACAGCAAGTAATCGTAGCTACTGTACTCTTTCACGGTCGTAGCTGCAGTACTCGATAGTCGTAGACTTTACTGGTCATTCTCGATAATCGAAGGTTTTTTTGCTCGATAGTCGAGGGCTTTGTAGTCGATGGTCGTAGGCTTTGCAGACTGCTTTCATGGTCATAGATTTGGCAGCCTTGTCGATAATCATAGACTTCACAGTCTGTTGTTCTGTCTTTGGTAGTCGGAGGCTTAGTGATCGGTTATCGTAGGCTTCACGGTCGGTACTCGTAGACTTTTATGGTTAGTACGAGTGCTTCACTCTTGTGATCTTCGAGTGCGTCGAGTACTCGTGTTGGGCCAGTGGTTGATTGGTCGGTGTGTGGTGGTCGCTGTTGAATGGTCGTTGCTGCAGTACTAGGTGGGTACTTGAGGATTGAGGTACTCGTAGTTGGAGGACTCGGTACTCGATAGAAGTGGATTTACGATCGTGGTAAGCGATTGGGTGTCGGAATATAGTCTGTACTCATAGGCTTCGAGTACGTTTTGTGGCTGGGATTTCTAATCGATACTCAGTAGTCGGTACTCAATAGTCGGTGTGGTTTTCGAGTACTTGTGGTTTACGAGTACTCTGTTTTAGCGGTCGTATTGGGTGGTCTAAGAGTTGTTTCAGTTAGCGATGATTGTAAACGATCTGTTTCATGGTCGTAGAAGGTTTGTTTCTTGTCTGGGGATAGACAAGGCTGTGTTGCTAATGTGTATGGTCAAGTTGAGGAGAACTTGTACCGGAAGATGGTTTCTTTGGTCTTTGAATGTGTAGGTGTTCATGGAGGTGGCCATGGTCGGTGACGAGGAGGACTGGGACTAGGAGGGGGTAATCTGAGGTCCAGGTGGTCGGGATGTTACGCGAGGTGGTCGAGCTCATGCCAGAGCACATGGAGATCAAAGGTGGATGCTGCGTGGAGGCGTGGAGACAGTTACAGTCAGTGACAAAGGAAGACCAGGACTAGGAGGGGGTATTCTGAGGTCCAGGCGGTCAGGTGGTCACGCGAAGTGATCAGGCTCACGCGAGAGCATGCGATGATGGTGCGCGATGGAGATACAGGTGGGGATATCCAGAAGGCTTCGTTGCGTGTGAAGTATGGAGTCATGGATGGAGTCCATGACGTGTACGAGGTGGTTAAAACCCGTGTTAGTAAGTGTTTCGGGTCCCTTGATTTGAGGAAGAGATAGATTTCATATCCAGGTGGTTAGGGACACGGTTTTGAGGTGTTCGGGTTGAGCACGCTTTATGCACTGGCCTATAAAAGCAGAGGAAGCCGTAGGGTAGCGCACGGAGTTTTAGGGCTTTCAAAGAGATGGTTTTTAGGGGTTCCATGAGGTTCTTTGTAGCCAAGAACTTGATGAAGAAATATTAGATCAGATTCTTTCCAGAAAAAGTTATTTGGTGACTTGTTTTCCTCTCCACTTCACGTGCTCTGTTTTGCCTTCGGCTTGTACTCATTCGGGTGGTGGTCGAACGGCTGGCAACATCAGGCGAAAGGTCACGACTACGTGCGTTGTCATCGTGCTGAGTGATCGGAACAAGCAAGTGATCGATGTGAGGGATCGGAACGAGCAGGCGGTTGATCCAAGATCGTGCCGAGAAATCGGAACAACTGGGCGATCGATCCGAGCACTCGTAAGCAAGCGGTCATATGCAAGCGGACATAAGTGAGCAGTCATAAGCAAGTGATCGGAGCGAGCGTTCGGGACGAGCGGTCGTAACAAGTGGTCGTACCAAGCACTCGGTCGACAGAGGCTTACGACCACGTACAAGCAGCAATTGCGGTCGTGATCTCCGTTGGTAATTTAGATTGGTTTTGCTTCTCTATGTTGGGTTTTGATTTCAGGTGGTAAAAGCGGGGACAATCATTCACCCCCCCCCCCCTCCCCTCTGATTGTGCCATACGATCCTACACATGGAATTAAAAATTAAGGAACACGCCGAAGAGGCCAAACAAGTGAAGGTGAAGAAGGAAAAGAAGGAGAAGAGGAAGGAGGAGAAGGTTGGGCACTAGGCAGGCAACCGACGCGGCCAAGCTGAGAGAAAAGCTGGAGATGATTGATGCGAAGATCAACGACCTGAAAGCCAAGAAGTAGGAGATCGTGGCTCGACTCCTTGAGCTCGAGGGCACTGCGACCAATGCAGCAGTAGAGGCTGCACCACAGGCGACGGGTGTGGTGAAGAGCTGATGGAGGTTTGAGGTTTTAAGTAGTTCTTGCATTGACGAGGGGAAACAATTATCACACAATGCAGCCAATGACAATTGTGTCTTAATGATAGTTGGAGCTAGAAATTTTATCTTTGCTCAATGATCATGTTCATTCAGCCTTGTATGGTCAACTTTAGTGAATTTTGTAGTGCACATGACTGTTGAGTTGAATAGGCGTTGTGCCAAGTTGCCGGATTGATGGAATCCCAAGCGGTCCAGCATGCAATGGCGGTCCAAATTCTTGTCGTTTATCGACATTCGGCCAAAAGGTGGATGGCCAACTCCATTGCATGCCTACTTAGGGGGCATGTTGAGTGGCTAGGCCACCCTCTTGAAGACAGATAGTTTGCTGTTCAAAGCCTATTTTGTATTGCCAATTAGGCAAAAATTTTACATTTCTAAGGCATCTAGGTTTTCCATACTAGGGGGTTCATGGTGGTCTTTATGGCTCCGAAGAACTGAGCTTGTATGCCGAATCTGCCATGTACGCTGCATTCGGAGTTAGTTTCCATATAATTTTGTTATCCACCCCTTGCTGAAAGTTGTAGTGGAGGTGTGGCTCTAGTTCACGATGAGCTCTTGTATGTGTTGCACTATAAGCCCAACCGGCCAATTCAAATCTTGTAGCCATTTATTCTCCATTACCGCATCCTGTAAAGAGCGGTTCTTCCTCTGGTTGCATTTATTCTCCATTACCGCGTCCTGTAAGGAGCGGTTCTTCCTCCGAGATACTCGAAAGATGTTTGGCGTGATGTCTGGCAATCGCTTTCCTTGTGCCCAAGCTAAGTTCCAAAATGTCACCATTTTGCCATCTCCAACTAATATGGAAATGGTCGCTGCAAAAAGTAGGCGATCATGCTCATCGCATGGTATTTGCGTGCCTTGCCAAGGTCTGTTTTTCGGCCCCCATTCGTGCCATAACCATCTGAGTCTCAAAGCTCTGGCAAATCGTTCTAGGTCCAAGAGGCTGAGGCCTACAAGATGTGTAGGTCAATATACTCTGTCCCAATTAACCTTGCACTTGCCACCAGTTAATTGCTCTGAGCAGGCCCAAAGGAACTGTCTCGTGCACCTATTGAGAATTTTGAGCACACCTTTTGGTGCTCTAAGGGCTGTGAGGGAGTAGGTCGATTGGGCAGTCAGTATAGATTTGGCTAGGACTTTCCTACCCGCAAGAGTAAGCAGTTTGCCGCGCTATCTTGCCAAGCGGCTCGCATACTTGTCTTCTAGGTTCTAGAAGTCCGCCTGACATAGTCTCTTCTACACGAGGGGTAGACCTAGGTAATTCAGATGAAAAGTTGCTTGTATGGCCCACAGTTCATGTAGTATGGTCTGAAGATCGATCCCTTCGCATTGTATTTGTGCGACTCAACTTTTATGCAGGCTCGTTTATAGTCCCATCGTGTCTCCAAACTTATGTAAGGTATGGATAAGTGTGCAGATGTCGCCATGGATAGGTTGTAGGAAAATGGCCGTATCATCCGCGTAGAGTGAGGTTGGTAAGGTTGCAACCCGGACCCTAGTGGTTGGAGAAGACCATAACCCGGTGCTTTGTTGAGCTTTTCGTCACCAATCTTTGTAAACTGGTAGCAGTAGAATTGGAAATGAAATACTGTATGCAGTTTGACATGATTTCATCAGGAATTGCACTGCATATTTTATTCCAATCTGTACCTATATGTGCAACGCATTACATTTCACATAACAGGTAACAATGTTCTTCAATGCAATTCTCCTGCTTAGCCTATACACCTTAGCACAGAAAATCCAAAAGTCGAAAGTATCTCCCAGCTGAGGGCTCCTTCAGGAATTTCACTGTTGACATTGTGATCCCTTAACTCAAAAATTCCAAAGCTCCGAACAGGGATGAGCTAATGGAAAAAGGCTAATATTTCTCAACAGGCAGTACAACAACGTAAAAACCAAGCGTTAGTTTGGAAATTATCATAACAGAATATACGAAGCTGAGGCATTTTCTCATGTTCACTTCGATGCAAATAGTCTCAAACAGAGCAATTCCACAACCGCAATTTTACATAAACATCTTGCCTTTTGGCTCAATCCATGCAAGTCTATTTAACATTCAAGTATTCAACTAGGCAACAACATCACTAATAGAATGGACAAACTGTACTGAAGCATGCATGCATGTGGTACTCACAAAATACAACTACTATTTCCCTAATATTTTTCTCACAAAATATGTACCTAGGATACTGTTGCAGACTTCTGTAATGCTTGGGAAATCGAAAATATCCATTTTCCAACACCCAATTAGAGCATCCTCCCCTGGAGCTGACCATCTCTTATCTGTGCAGCGATGTCTTTGACAGCACCTGGTCCATGAGGGATGAACACCGAGGAGGATTTGGAGGAGGCCCCGATCTCCTTCATGGTGTCAAAGTACTGAGTCACAAGAACCATATCCATGACATCCTTGGCAGAGGTCCCAGGCACGTTCTCAGAGAAGGCAAGAACACTGTCTCTCAGCCCATCCACTATAGCTTGCCGCTGCCTTGCGATACCCAGACCAGCCAAGTACTTGGATTCTGCATCTCCTTCAGCTCTCTTGATCTGCAGTATTTTCTCCGCTTCAGCTTTCTCATTGGCTGCCACCCTGAGCCTAGCAGCTGTATCATAAAAGCCAAAAACAGTTATGAGATGTCTCTATCCAAGATATCCAATGTGCTACCAAGTGGCAATGCAGTTCAACCCATATTTTAAAATCACCTAAACAGATACTGGGCCTAGAAAAAGTTAACTGAATTTGTACTTGATCACCTGTTGACTAGAACAATTTGATAGACAATCCTACTTGCAGTTAATATGGCTTTGTAAGCCTTCAAGAAGTTCAAAACACATTATGGGCATTTGTATATAATAACATTTACCCCACTCATCTCCGTATTCAGCTCTGAACCTTTGAAAACCTAAATGTGAAAGAAGATTCAAAAAGATTCTGCAAATTATTTACAATCTCATAATATAAATCCTAGTAAAACCAGAATTATAGAAGATTATGTTTTATCGACTGCCTGAATGTACTTTTGATGGGTGAGCTTTAATTGGTAAGCGCCATCCTGTTGACAGCTCTCAGGAAGCTACACCACTCAAGGCTGAGGCCCCTGATTCACCTCCTCTTTTCCTTTCTAAAAGAAATAACTATATATGTACTAGCTTGCAATGCATGGAATTGCTCAAAATGTAAAGCATAAACACTGATAATCGAATTAACGTTTCTGAAGAACTCACATGAAGGTGATGCTTTAACTGTATAACAAATATGTCAAACTTGTACTTGCCTGCATTGATCTCATTCATAGCTCTCTTCACATTTTCATCTGGGTCAATATCTACAATCAAAGTTTGCACAATCTCATACCCATACATTGACATTGCCTACATAGTGGGTAAATTTGGTTAGTAAAAAAAATACCATTATGCTCCAGAAGACCAAAGAATGATGAACAAAAACCTTTTCAAGTTCATCTTCCACAGCTTTTGCGATTTCATTCTTCTGCTCAAATGCATCATCCAAGTTCATCTTTGGAACACTAGCCCTGATCACTAAACATGAGGAATAGAGTTTATAAGCATTGAATGAGAGAACAAGAAACAACATAGAATTAGCAATATTCAGGTGACCACATGAAAGCAAAGCAGGATGCACATCGAGCAAAACTATGGATGCAATGGAAACATGAATTGCAGTGGAATCCATAAAAGCAACCTTACCATCAAATACATATGACTGGATTTGCTCCCTGGTGTTGGTGAGCCTGTAAAAGGCATCAGATGCCTTCTCAGCAAGAGCACGGTATTGCACAGATGCCACAACATTGACAAAGACATTATCCTGCAGATTATTCCCAACATGATATCCATCATTAGAGAGCTAGAAGGAGGGAAAACAAGTTTAGCCCTGCATGTTTGATGCATAAGTATCTCATTTCAGTGAGAACAGAGATTTCAGATACATATTTCTCAGTGGGATAGAATAAACAAACAATAATATGGAACAAAATGCAGAAGTTATCAGAAGTATTCTAATCACGCATGGTAGTTGCTCCAGGCACCTCCAGCAAAGTATAAAGAAAGAAGAATAAAAGATAAAGAGACCGGGAAACCTTAGTCTTTGTTTCACAGCGGACATCAAGCTGCTGCACACGCAGCGAGAGATAACCAGCTATTTGCTTCCCTATACACCATGGTAAGAAGTGACATCCAGGCTCCAGGACCTCATCAAACTTTCCGAAAGATTCCTTGATGGCTACAGTCGATTGATCCACCTGTACCAAACCAAGTGCCTGACCCATGGCTTATCTGCAAAGGAAGAAAGTGGTTGATTATAAATTGTGTCAGACGTTATAGAAGAGATAATAACATATGTATGTTGTTACACAATCTTGGCTTATGTTTCTCCATTGACGTTCATAGTTTAAAGATTTTAGTACCATATAAACAGTTGATTTGAAAGGATAGCATCACAAAATCAAAATCAATGAGATAGATGTATGCTACAGACATTCCAAATAAAATGTTGACCAATTGCAATATTTCGACTGCTCGGAGCAAGCAAAACAGTATTGCAAACAATATGTAAATCCTGTACAAATGGCATATCATTACATGGTCAAAGCTCTTAAGTCATGCTTTGATAACATGTACTGAAAAAACAGAAAACACTAACGTGCCACTGCCACAGCATAACACTTCAATGGGCTCCTAACAACAATATCAAAATAAAGTGGTCACAAAACAAAAATGAAATACAGTGCAGACAAAATGCACTTATGAACTAGAAAGATGAAAAGAACAATAAAAACCTTTATGTGTTGGTCAGCTAAGTGCAGAGAGGTAAGGTTTTATCTGCTTCAGGGTGTTCTTGGGCAGGCACTACAAAGTAAACCGATGATACATATATAGTCAACGACAAAGCTAATGCTGATCCTGAATGAAGTGGAATGCTACATGCCAGCCCAAGCCAAGAAAACCAATGTTGCAGCATGATGCCAACTCAGTAGCAGATAAATCAAAGAGATGCTTCTAATCATTTATTTTGGCGAAAACCGAAAATTCAAATGTGCAACCCCACAAGGCTCGTTTGACGACTAATAATCAGCACGTCGCAATCTTTAATGGCCAATATATATAATACCTGTGTAAGACAAGTAAACAAGAATAAACCATACAGCCACTTGCTGTTATCTTATCTTGTATCCTATACCAGTAGAGATTTTGCGGTTGTCCTCACAATGTCAATAATCAAGCAATTCATCAAGGATACAAAAAATATGTGCTTGACTGGAAACTATCTGAAATTTCAAAGTCGCGACGACAGGCTGGAACAGCTCCAATCGGGTTCGACATCCATGAAAGGATCACACATTCGCACCGAAAATAGAACTACTAAAACAATTGATTTGCAAAGCTGCCGAAAGGAAGGACAAGAAACGCACACCCGTGCCCTAAATTCCTTAGTTGGTTTTATTGATCATATACCCTCCCCTTAGATGGAAATTCAGGATTTACCTTCCTGGCCCACGCGTCTGTGACTTATGATGACCCCACATGTCATTGAGGTGGGAGGGTAAATCCTGAATTTCCCAACTAAAAGAAGGGTATATGATCCAATCCCCCTTCTTAGTTCAGTCCACGGAAACAACAAGAATTGAGGCCGCGACCAAACAAAACCTAACGAATCGTCAGGCGCGGGACAAGAACTGAGATCGAATCCAAAGAAGCAATTGAAATTACCAGCCTTTGATTTTTTTTTTTTTTTTTGCCTCACGCGGGAAAGGAAGGGTGAAAAATAAGGGAACAGGAAAATCCCCAAGAAACGAGCTTTCAAGAGAAATCCAACAGGAGAAATCCCCAAGAAATGTGCTTTCAAGAGCAATCCCCAAGAAACCCAGAAAAGGACCCCCTCGAAATTACGCATTCAATCCCCGCTTTAAGAAAATTACTACGACCTAAGCAGGAGGAATTTCCAAGAAACATATTCAAGATTCCAAGAAACCGATAGAGAGAGGAAGAACTCGCCCCTGTTCCTACTACTTCAACATCAACCAAAATTGGGCTCGGCCGCCGCAGTAAGAGGAGGAAATGAATCGTGAGGGCGAGAAAGACGGTACCTTGATGAGTTTGGTTGGATTGCTTCGTTCGTCCGTGCGCCCCTCCGTCTCTTTGGTTCCCCCTCCCTGTCCCCTTTCCTTTCCTGTTCCTTTCCTGTTTCTACTGGGTGGCAAATTTTTATTTTTATTGGCTGTAATTTTTTGTGGGCTTACATAATAATAATAATAATAATATAGACAATCGCTGTTTATAATATTCTTCATATTATCTATGAATGATATTAAAGATGGCTTATATAATATGTTATCTTTTTACATATCTTTATAGATAGCTTCTATATGATACAATATGTCTTATTTATCGTGTTATAATCGACTACTGTATAATAGACGGTCTAATTCTCTATGCTCACCTCTCACCTCCATATTATCTCATGTCATATATGACAATGTTTATAAACAGCTAATAATACATCATTGTACATAGCCTTACATATCTCTCCCACAGCAAATGACGTTACTTTTCTTCAAGGAAACATCATAAATGGTATTACTTTTCTCAAAGAAACATGTAATTTTAGAAAAATGATGGCGCCAAAACAAATCTAATCTACGGAGGGAATAGGTTTACGCGTCAAAAAAAAATAAAACATTGCTTTTATTCATTCTCTTGCAAAGTCCACCAAGAACAGCCAATATAAATAACTCCCCAATTACAATGGCATCTTTCCCAAATCTTGACGACCCCAACACCACAGTTTGTAACATGGCAATGGCAACACAGTTGCATATAGGACCAAATACCATATTCATGAAAGATGCATCGATTACAATGACATCATCCACAAATTTCATCGACTATAACAGTACTCCCGATAACCTGGGAGCAACATCACAACCATAAGACCTATGATATCTTTGTCACCTTTTTCTTGCCATGTTTTAGGCCCTGCTTAGTTTGGTTTCAGCTCTGATTTCGAGCTCATTTTTTACTATTCATAAATTTCGTTGTTTCTAACATTTTGGATTTTTCGAGCTTTTTGCTGGTTCTTTTTTTCCATATTTGTTTATATTGTCCATGATAGGCTAACATATTTTTTCTATTTTTTAAAAATTTTAAATTTAATTATATCAAATAAGTCACCATCAGCTACAGTGCAATTTCAGACAGCTACAGTGTAATTTCAGCCATAACCTCTATTTTTCAGCCCAAATAAGAAGCACCTTAGTATCAAACACAAAGAAAGTAAACAAATTTTACTACCATCCTCCACACAGCATAAAATCTAGGGACCCAAAAGCAATATCACACAAGGGGAAGAAACGAGAAAACTCACCAAGGAGATGAGTATTGGAGTGGATCACCAGGCTATAATTGAAGATGTGGCAGTGGTTCACGCCGATGAAGTCACTGGTGGAAAGCTCAAAGCTCCTGAGGTCGGCATCATCATCACCACGAATTGCTTTGGCGACGTGTGTACCGATCTTACCGAGCTAGCTGCAGCTGAGAAAAGTCCGTGAAGTTTGGGGGTGCTGTGGCCTCCGTCGACGGCGACTGCCTATCCGAGGAGGCGAGCTATACGATGTCAGGATTGGGGATTAGAGTATTTGGTCAAAGCTACCAGATGCATCCTTATCCTTTGCATGTTTTTTTAGAATCTTTTGCTTTTATTTATTGCTCAGGGGATGGAGAGGGAAGCTTTCTGTTCAATTGATGGAAAGAGATTGGCAGATACAGGATTTTGGAAGAAAAAGAAAACAGAAAAGTAAGGCCGTTTGCTGTGGGAGGGTGGACAAGAGGTACAGACCCACAAAAAAATATCAGAGTTAATAGAAACTTACCACCTAATAGGGAAACAGAAAGGGGAATAGAAAAAGAGGCCTGGTTCGGTCCATGCAGAGGTGTAGGAGGTGCTGACACCTCCAGCACATCAAACCATTCAATGAGTAGGGGTATAATTGTACTTGTCACAGTAGTTGTAGTTCAGTCCAACCTACGGCCTTTTCAATGAGTTGCGTATGAGATGCATGTACCGTTGTTCTTTACTGCTTTAGCATTATATCTTAAGATGCTTGTACCGTTCGTCAGATCCATTGGCCAATAAGAATGAAGGCAGGCTCCAGCTTTGGCACGGAAAACGTTATTCCATCCGATATACCGGCAACATGGACGGCGATGGAGAAGCTTTACGAGTCCGGCATAGCTCGCGCCATCGGTGTCAGCAATTTTTCAAGCAAAAAGCGGAGGACTCGCTCGCCATCGCGCGCGTACCACCGCCGTCGACGGTGGAATGCCATCCGTGTGGCAGCGGACCAAGTTACGCAAGCTCTTGACTTCAGGGTGGTTGCGGCAGAAAACAGTCCAGATCGCCCTTCGCCTCGTCGGCCGTTCCATCCGGATAACAATGGCGGTGGTAATCTGCGCGAGGTGTTCGCTGCAGCACAAGTTTTCGGGCAAAATTACTTATTTACCTATTTCACTAGCACCACCCCTGCACACCACTCACAAACACCAGAGGTATCAAGGCCATAACAACTGTTGGATGGGCTATATTAAACGGCAGAGAATAACTGAATGTACCAAACCATTTCTCAGGCAACAAAGAAGCGGCGTCCCGAAACTGCTATGTTATTTATGGCACAATTCTTGCGCGATTAGCCCCCTCCGAAAAGAGAAAAACTTGCGCGATTAGTAGGCTACTGGTATTTCCTTCTTGCGTGCCGCTCTGGGAACCGGATCTCTGCCTTCGTGGACTTTGCTCTTTAACTATCGAATTAGATACAAAGGTCAAGATCAATTTATACGCTGTAGCAAGCTTGCCGTGACAGATACTATAGCAAAATACCGTAGCTGGAGTACCCATTGTATCTTACTGTAGCATCTGATCTAGACATCTTTTCTGTATCATATGACTAAAAGTCTAAGTCCCAGTTACCATTCTTCTCTGACTTTTCTGGATCCGTCGCTTGCTGGTCACGGGTCCATGGCTCTCCGGTAGGCATAAAAAGATATCCTACACGGTTATACTAAAGGCTCGTACAAATAATGCACTTAACTGATTTATTAATATACCAAAAATATATATACATATATACATACATATATATAAGACACTGAAATAGATACCATAGTGCCCTATTATTTATAATTAATATACATACATATATATATTACAAAGATCTAGCCAAAAGCTAATGAGAAAGCAACTCCTAATTAATCTTCTAGTTAGCGAGGCATCGCATTCTTTATGCATGCAGGCTGGTATGGTAGGCTAACCCCTCCAGGTGCAGCTGGAACAAGAGCGCGACGGATGTTCAAGCTGGAGCAAAATTTTTTAAAGGTCGCTATCGAGAGTCCTTTGGTGAAGATGTCGACAGACGAGCTTTGAGCCGCGGCAAATCGACATGTTTAAATTAGTGATTAACTTAAGCATGATTAACACTAATCAAGCATTATATTGCACGATTAGCACTAGTTTAGCATAATTAATGCTAATAAACCACTATGGCATCAACCAGCCTCCTGTCGAGCTAGGAGAGTTTGGTAGTACCTCTTGAACTTAAGGATGAAGCTAAATTTAGAAAAACAAATGTCTGATGACTAAATTTGAAAAAATGCTACAGTACTATTCTACGAACAGTTTGGATCCCCCTGCCCCAGGTCAAAGGGCCACTGTGTCAAAACAAAGATTAGCTGATTTTGTCAGCATTAATTAGCCCATTTTGATGGAGATGTTTCCCATGACCTAGGGGCATGGATTCTATAGGCCTGTTCTTTTTCAGTTTTTGGTTTCAACTTTTGGCTTTTCTACAGTAACTAGCTTTTAAATAGAGTTCTTTTTTTAAGATGGGATCTACTAGTTAATTATAGTACATACTGTACCGACTTTATTTATATCAGCAAAAGCCACACGTGAGCTTCAGTTACTCTGTAATCTTTCATATAAACAATCTAAAACTATAAATTATAGTCAAAAACTATAAGCCGCACTTAAAAAGAACGGGCCTATAGCGTTTTATACTCCCTCCGATTGAAAATATACCACAGTTACTCAACTCATGTCGGACATCCGATCATTATCCAACGTCCCAAATGGACGTAAGGGTTTTTTCGCAAAAAACCGCCCGCACTCAAGGTTTCGTCGCAAATCAGTCCCCAGCCAATCCTGATTTCCCCTCTTCCATCCAGACTGCCCCCGTCGCCCACCACCGCGCCTCTCCTCCCCGGAGCCGCCCGCCCCGGCCCTCTCCTCCCCCGCGCAGCCGCCCGCCCCAGCCCTCTCCTCCCCTGAGCCGCCCGCCCCGGCCCTTTCCTCCCCCGAGCAGCCGCCCGCCCCAGCCCTCTCCTCCCCTGAGCCGCCGCCCGCCCCCGCCCCTCTCCTCCCTCGAGCCGCCGCCCGCCTCTCTCCTTCTCCGAGCTGCCGCCCGGCCGGCCCCTCTGTCGATTCGATGCCTGCTTGCCCTCTCTTCCTTCTTTGGTGTAGCCTCGGCTTCCCTTCTTCACCTAGCACCGGCCTGCCACTACTCCAACTCCTTGTCACTTGAAAACGGTTGGCTTCATGAGTTGTATTGAACAATTAGTGATGATGTGAATGTAATGAAGTTGACGCAATCAGAGTTGTAATGAAATAATTGCGATTCATTGACGATTCTGTCTTGATTTTTTTTTGTATAAGGTGTATCAGTTTCGTTGTCAAAATTAATTGTGATTCCCCCTTTGGCGCAGCCTTCCCCTTCTTCACCTGGCGCCGGCCTGCTGCTGCAATTTTGAAGCAATTATGGTGAAACATCTACGAGATGGCTGAAGCTCCCTACAGATGGCAATTCAGAAGTCAAAATGAGAACCGGAGCTTGTGTGAGAATGATTGGATGACATTGCCGGTAGTCTGACAAGCTCTCTACGGATGGCAATTTTCCCTTTGTGTAGTCCATTTCCTTTTATTCAGAATTGTTGGATGACATTGTCGGTTGTACCAGTGCTTGATGTTATTTGTTGCATAAAATACCATCTTCTTGTAAGAACCTTGTAACTACTTTTGACTTAGTCCCATGCCCTGGAGCTGCTTCCAAAAAGGCAAAGAACAAGTCAAGATTCATTTTTACCTTTTTAGAGCAACTCCAAGAGATTAGCCAAAAGAAATATCTAAATTTAGTGATTTAGCTATTCTCTAAAATGAATCTCACCCAAAAAAACAAGACTACTCCAACAGGCTATCTAAACTAGAGGGCGCGGTGGAGTCGCGTCGCTGCGGGAATGGGGCGCAGCGTGCGGGAAGGAAACGCCTACCGCGCCAAAAGGCTGGATGGTGAGCGAGGTAGGCTATCCAAAAATAGAGAGCGAAGGAGGAGAGATGGAGAGTTACTAAATTTGGAGAGTCATTTACAAAGTCTATTGGAGACGTTTTTTCTCCAATAATAACTAAATTTACCTTTAGAAAATGATTTACCTCTTCTCTTGGAGTTGCTCTTACCCTGGAGCTACCTTTTAGTGGCTGTTCTGATTCACAGTTTGTTTTTGGCACGACAAGATTTCTGAAAGAAAAAAGAGAAACATCGTCAGATAGCTTAAAATTCAGCATGTCACAGGACCTTGTGAGGAATCAGAGACATCTGATGAGCTAGCTAGTAGAAAGGTCTAATGGACAAATGAAAAGTTGCAGCTCAATACCTCACTCATTAATCCACAGAAAGCAGAAAGTCAGAAACCACACTTGCACTAACACACGATGGCGGAACCAGGCTGAGAAATGGTGCCCTAAAATTAATACCAAAGTGCACCCAAATTAAGCTATAACATAAGTACAAGATAATGATATGAAACTTGAGCTCCATGGTAACAATACTACTTCTCTAGATAAGAATTAGATCTCAGATGCATCACAACAGCAACGATTAGCTATTCTTATATGTGTTCTGCACATGGCATAATTGTTTTATGCCTTGACTGCCTAGAACAAGGCAAATGATCTTGAAGAGGTTCCTACTGTTTTTGAAGAAGTTAGCCTTACTTACCAGTTACTGTTTGCTTCCATATTTCCTTAGAAATAGTTGGACTGCTTGCATGAATGACAAATCAATGTGCCATAGTCATCAATTTTATTCTGAGCTCTATACAACGTATGTCATGCTGCGGAACTATTAGAGCCTAGCTTAATTTTTCACACACATAGAGCTGAAGAACTCAGCAGTCAGGAAGCACAATTGAGTATAAAAAAAGGAGAATGATCAGGTTCCTTGGATCCGAAAAGTTGCAATGTGTTTCTTTCATTTCCCATCTCCCACTAGAAACTATTTACATCATCCCAACGAAAAGAGAAGGCAAAACAATCACTCTATCATCAGAAGCTAGAAACAAAATTTTGCTGGCTAAGTCCCATCGGTGGCGCCAACCCATTTCCAAAGTGGCAAGGCCTCACCACAGAGCTCAGGAAAGCCCTCTCGACATCTTCTGATGCCTTTCTTCTTAGCAAGCACATGACATACTCCATCACTACAGCATCACAAGGCAATACGATCTTTCCATCACTTCTGAAGCCATGTGATCACTTCGCGAGGCAATATGACCTTGTAACAACTGCTATAAAGTACCATCTTCTTTCAAGAACCATCTTTGGAAACAGCTTCTGAATTGCCATCCGTAGGGAGCTTCAGCCATCTCGCAGATGTTTCACCATAATTGCTTCAAAATTGCAGCAGCAGGCTGGAGCCAGGTGAAGAAGGGGAAGGCTGCGCCAAAGGAGGAAGAGAGGGCAAGCCAGCATCGAATCAACAGAGGGGCCGGGCAAGCGGCGGCTCGGGGGAGGAAGGGGCGGGGACGGGTGGCGGCTCGGTGAAGGAGAGGGCCGGGGGCGAGCGGGGCTTGGGGAGGAGAGGGCCGAGGGCGGGCGGCGGCTCAGAGGAGGAGAGGGCCGGGGGCGGGCGGCGGCTCGGGGGAGGAGAGGGCCGAGGCGAGCGGCGGCTCTGGGGAGGAGAGGGCCGAGGCGAGCGAGCGGGGCGAGCGGCTGCTCGGGGGAGGAGAGGGGCGGGGGCAGAGGCGGAGGAGGCTCCGGGGAGTAGAGGGGTGGGGGTGGGCGACGAGAGTTTTTTGCTATTATGATACCCTCTAAGTTGGGTTTCGCTGAAACGGTACTTATACCGTGGGCTTCTCCCAAATAGTACCATTGTTGTTAACACCTCTCCAAAATAGTATTCTCAGGGATTTGAACTAATTTTCATTTGACCTGCCGCGTACGTGGTCCAATCACACCTGCCGTGTACGTGGTCCGGTTGCCCCTGCCGACGTGCGACCATCCCTGGCTGGCGTGCGATCATCCGTGGCCTGGGGTGCGCGCACTCCCGTGCGATCCTTGCCGCGCTCTCTTTGGCGTTGATAACGCCGCCGAGTATTCCGATCGGCGATCGGCGTGCGCTGTCGCCAATGAAACACAAACGATGTGAAAAGAAGAAAATAAAAGTGATTAGGGTTAAACAAAATGAGCAGGGGCAGTTCAGTCAATTGGGGGAGTACAAATTCGAAAATCAAATTATTTGAGTTAAAATCCCTGAAAATACTATTTGAGAGAAGTCTTAAGTACAAGAGTACTATTTTAGAGAAGCCCACAACGTAGATACCGTTTCGTCGAAATCCAACTTAGAGGGTATCATAATAGCAAAAAAACTCGGGCGACGAGGGGCGGAGGCAGGCGACGAGGACAGTCTGGAGAGAGGAGGGGAATTCGGGGAATTCGGGGTTGGCTAGGGGCTGATTTGCGACGAAACCTTAGTGGCGGGTGGTTTTTTTGCCAAAAAATCCTCACGTTCATCTGGGACATTCGTTGAGGATCGGACAGCCGACACACGTTGAGTGATGAGCGCATTGATCTTGCTGTGTGCATAGGATACGTTCTCATCCCAGTGGGTTCCAAAACAGATGAAAATAAAAGGTGAAGATCCTCCTCATAATTTTCTCCCTCAATAATAGGCAATTTGGTACTCAAAGTTTCACTTTAGACTTACTTTCATCTTTTAACTTTAAAAAAGACAAGTAGAACTTTTCTTTTTTAAGCTAAATAGGGTTCTGGTCCATATAACGTACCCTATGTGTCGGATAAGTGACATACTAAGCTAATAAGAAAACATATTTTTGCCCCCTCATCTATTCCACTCGTATACTTCTATTCTTTCGGTTTGACCTTATTCTTTCCTCCCCATTATTTTGATGGAGGCTTGAACCCTAGCGGCAGTGGTTATGGGCGATGAGCAGACGATGTGCAGCGAGCAGAGTGGCTGTGGCGCGCAGTAAGCAGAGGGCATTAGTTGAAGGGCCTATTCTTTACAACTTTTAGCTTCTGGCTTTAGATTTTTCTATAGTAACTAGCTTTTAAATGGAGTGTCTTTCTAAGACAGGGTCTACTAGTTAATTGTAATACACACTGTAGTGATTTTATTTATGTCAGTAAAAACCGTACGTAAATTTCTGTTACTATGTAATCTCTTTTATGAATAGCCCAAAAGGCACAAGCCGCAGCTATAAAAATAGGCTCGAAGACTTGTTCTATTTTGTGATTTGCCTGATCATCCGTGTGCATTGTGTAAATGATGACAGAATTCAGTTGGGTTTATTGATTGTTGATTTGTCATCCACTAAGAGCATGTATAATGTTATTGTAACATCCCAAAAATTTGGTTATTCAAAAATATGGAATTTTAAAACTTTTCTCTCATTTTGATGGTATTGAATTCTTCTGAATCTTTATTTGAAAAACTATGGAGTGTTGTTGCATGCAAATAAATAAAATGAGAAATAAAATCCAAATTGAAAAGTGGTAACAAGGATAATAAAAGATATGGGAATAATACAAAACAATGAATTATGAATTTTAAACCAATTTTAAATTACACTTTAATCCAAACTAGAATTGAAATTTTAAACTCAGACCGATGACCAAAATAATTGGAAACTAAAATCAAAAGAATATTTAAATTTACCTTCCAAATGATTAGAGCTGAGCCCTTGATTTCAAATCAAGATTTAAATATTTAAATATTGAATTCTAGCAAAAACCCAAACTTTGGTTGCTAGGCATTTGTTCCCCTTTCTTTTTCTACCAAACTCTTTTCTCCTTCTCCCTCTTACGCGTGGGCCCCGCACCCCACGCCTCTCTCCTGCCGCTGGGCCCCCCCGGTCTCTCTTTTCCCCTCCTCTCTCTGCGCACAGGCCGAACACCTCGCCCCTTTCTTTTCTTCTCCTTCCTCCACCTTTCTGTGGCCATGAGTCGCCCGCGTCTCCCTCTTCCCTTCTCTCTGCTCTGCGCCACCTGTGTCCAACTACTGCGCCCTGCTCGTCCATCATTGCCGCCTGCCTGCCCCGTCGCCATCACGAGCTGTCACGCGCAGGAATCCCGCTGCAACCCCTCGCCTCTCTGCCATGCGCCGAGCCCCGCGCGCGCTGCAACAGCCAAGCCCCGCCGCCTGACACCACTGCCGCACGCCCCCAACGCGACCAAACAGCCCTCCACCGCGGCTATAAGCAGCTCCGCGCTACTCCCCTTCCTCTCCCTGCTCTTTCCCCGCCCTCTCCCTGCCGCCGTGAGCCATCCGGCCGCCTTCCGGTGCTCCGGTGTCTCCCCCTTCAATCTGAGCCCACCACGTGGTTCCCCTGAGTCTCTAGTCCCTCCCCTCTAGCTTAATTGAAAATCGCCGCGCCGAGCTCGCCGCACGGCCTTCTTCCCCGCGCCCGGCCGAAAACCGCCGCCGCCAGCGTCATCTCTCCTCCGCGACTCCTCGACTCGATTCCTCTGCCGGAGAGCACCCCCACGCCACCCCGAAGACTTCCCCGCCACTGGCCGGAGCTGCCTTCCACCCCAGCTCGCCGGCGACGATGACCCCCTCCGCGCCGCCGCCGTGCAAGCCGCCGGCTCACCTCGGCACTCCTCCGGACCGGTCAACTACATGGTGAGGCTTAACACCACTCTCTCCAGCTCGTGCCCCTGCTACCCCGCCCTCTCCCCTACTCCGGCCGCCGTCGCCATCAATGACCTCCCCGCCGTCCGCCCTCAACTGCCGCAGACTCGCCACCGAGCCCCCCGACCGAAGTCACCGCCCCCAGTGGCATCCTCGCCTTGGGGAGGTCCCATTTTAGTGGTCTCCGGCACCTCCCCGGGCGCCCCTCGCCGGCGACGCCACCACCCGTCTCAGGCCGCCCCTACTCTGTTTTCGGCTGCTTGCTCCCCTGTGTTGCCCCGGCTCCTGCAATACCTTTTCTCCTTCACCCCCTCTATCATAGAGCGCAGCATCCCAGTTGGTCATCACCGCTGCGTGTTAACCACAGGCGCAGGTTCGAGTTTCCCCCTTCGGCCACCGTTTTGATTTATTGTGTTTTTGCCATTCCAATTAGAGAGTAATTAAGGAAAGTTATAAATATAACCAAGGCAGCTAATAAATTTAAATAGGGCATAAATAACATTGTTCAGGATTTGATATTAGATTAGATATCATGTATAAATAATTAATGTGCCTCTGTTATTTATTTTAAATCTAACTATAGATAAAAGAGCATTAATAAGAAGATGGTTTTGATATAGATATGCAGGCATCGCAAGGACCTTAATTAAAATAAAAATAACAATTAAGTCCAGATGAGGTAGCTGAGTTATGTTCACATCAAATTTACCTATACCTAAAATATGGAATTGTAAGCATATGGACAATTAAGGATTAAGGGAAGATAGTTAGGTAAAATTTAAATAATTAATTGGAATGCAAATTAAAACATAAATACCATGTGATGTAAGGATAGATTAAGTTAAACCCTAGTGTTAAGATTCATGCAAAATAGAGATGCAACCTGGGGTTATCATACGTCAAATCTAGATTTTCTTTTAAGTGATCCCTCTGATTAGTGTAAAAGGTAGTTGTCTAAAATATGGTTGTCGTTTCTATATCTTTAAAAGATACCTAAATTGGTAACAATCTTTAATCAAAAGGGCGCCTTTTAAGTAGAAATGTCTATATACGCGTGGCAAGTATAGTAAGGTAACCCGTAGGTCGTCAGATATTAAAAGTAACCTACCTAATGTAGCGATGTGAATGGTAGTCATCACTAGCGTGTCCTCGACAAATAAATCTCAACCATAGATTCAGTGGTATGTTGATAGCAAAGTATAACCTGGTATAGCATGCTCGGTCCTAGATAAATGAATTTAAATAACAATAATAATAATGGCAATGCTATAATAATAATTAAAATATGCACAGAATATCTACGATATCTAATCCGAAGAACCTCTTTAATTTAAAGCCATGTTGATATATCTACTAAAATCCCTACATCATCGGTAATTAAAATAATCTTAACACCTTGTATTTTAGTGAACAAGGTAACGCTAGCACGACCTAAAATAATGCAACTTGAATTGTTAAAAATATAAGCTATAAGATTAGTTCGACAAACCAGGAATCATACACCTCGTGTATATAACCGTGCCCTAACTTTTAAAAACTAACATTAGACCAGGCAAAACCCTACACCCCACCACAGTCTTATGTCTACCCATAGGTCTAGTATGACTCATGGAACTCCCTTGATAAATATAAAAATAATAAAAAGAAATTATTAATTAAAATGGGTTAACCCATGATATCCAAAGGCCTGCAAAACCTAACCACCCTAAAATCCGAAACAAGAATAGTGTCATCCATATTCCTGTGTCACGAACCCTCCTTAGCCTCTGCTTCGTCGAATTTCCTCCTACCAATCATCATTTCATCCCAACCCTGTGTGACCTCAGCAGTCCTCTGCACTCGATCAACCTTGCCCCAAATCGCCATTAACTCATATCAAGCTAAAGTAAGTTTAATTGGATTTATTTGGGGTCTTTAATTGGATTTATTTGGGTCTTTTGAGTTATTTGTGTTTATTTGAATTCAGTCGATTGTCGCATAATTAGAAATTGGAAGTCGTGAAGATTCAATGGGTCAAACGAGGCCGAGATCGAGATGAAGATAAAGACCCGGACCTCAAGATCGACAAATGAAAAAGCATCGTGTGAGCTCAAGACCGCGGTAAACCGCGCAAGGCGAGTCAATACTTTGATCATTTCGAACCTACATTTTCTGCAAATTACTTTGGTTTAAATTATCAAATTGCATGCTGTTACTTTATATGCAAATACATGTTTAGTTTAATCTTCTAGTTATATGCCTACTGTTTACATTGAATAATATTATCCTTCATTTGGAATATTTGAATGTGTGAACCTTGTCGCCCTAGCAAAAATTTATATTAGTAACCTTTCGAAAGTAAGTCTGTAATTATATGCCATGCTTAGCATTGTTTAGATTCTCATGGGCGCGAAAGCGCCCAAGCATCACTTTTAATCCTAAGAAAAATTAGTTGGGCAGTCATGGTGGTAATAACTGGTGTATGTTGGATATAGTTATTTTATATTCCCGAAAACCTCGAATTGCTTAATTATCTGGGCGGATGGTTCGGGGGTATGGTGCAGGTGTGCACGAGAGTGTGGTTTGTGGTAGAACCGCCTAGATACCACTAAGGACCAAATCTTGTCTTGTCAACCCATGTAAATAAAGACAACCACAAGTCTGAAATACAACTTGGCTAAGTAGACTTATCGAAACCCGGACTCATCTCACCGGTAGAGGATAGAAGTGTTAAGCTATGGCAAGGGGCTGAAGGGACACCGGTGGAGGGTGAAGTTTGCCCACTGTCCTAACGTTGCGGGAGGGGAGCCCTGCATGTTAGTGGTCGTGGGGAACATCCCGCGCATAGATGTGACCCACCGCAAGTGGGAGAAGCCCATAAAGTGAGATGAGAAAGGGACTAGATACTTTGAAAAGTCACTGTGATGAGTCGCTCAACCACACTTCTAAGGAATCGTGTGGGGCAATGAGTTGATTGTCTCTTGTGGTGAAAGTGTACAAACTCTGCAGAGTCAAAACTATTCGAATAGCCGTGCCCACGGTCAAGGGCGGACATGGGAACTTAACCGGATATAGTTCTATTTCAAAATGTTTTGTGGGTGGGATGGAAAAGTGGAGGCGATGAAAGGCCCTAGTTTGGAGTTGTCCCGGTGTCGTCCCATGGTAAGTTAAGCGGCTATAACGCTGAAGAAATTGCTATATGGTGCAGATGCCATGTAACGGTGGATGGAATCTGAATCGATATTAATAATGCATTTCCTTGTACATTATGATTTGTTCCAAAATTGCTAAGTCATAGGGCTTTTTTAATTAATTGTATTCAAAAGCACTTTATGCAAAATAAAATAGCCCGAGCCTCTCCTTTGTTAAGCTATGCATACTATTTATTTGCATTCTGTGTATTGGCTCGCGGAGCACGGGGTCGGAGTGCTCACGCTCGCTTTTGCGACAAAATTCAGAATCGGGAATCAAATCACTGCGCCGCAGCAACAAGATTGGACAAGCTGGCAGAGAAGATGAAGATGTCAAGGGCTAGGTCGCGAACCTCCAGCTGGCTGCCTGTGGGCATGTCCTGAAGGTCCCACCTGTGTGCTTCGTTCTTCCGCTGCTGCAATTTAATGATTTCGGCCTAATCGGCCCATGAGTAAGTCTACTATTATATTTACGCTTCCGCATGATATGTAATTTGATATTCATTACTGTAACTGTGAGCACTATCTACTGATCCAGGGAATAGTGCAGTAATCACAGAGGAATCCGGATGTTAATATCTGGGTCCCTACAGCGATGGTATCAGAGCATATCGACTGCAGGTCGTGACCTAATTAGTTTGGCCGTTAGTTCATAATTAGAACTATTTCCTCAATATCTATTTTCACAAATATAAGTTATAATGCTCATTCTCATCTCTCTTAGATGATTCCGCCTCCTCTATATGCTACCCTAGCCATTTTACTTCTAAAGCTCCCTTACCCCGAAGTTCAAAACGTGATAAAAATCCAGTACTCCTCTTGTAAATGTTCTATGAAAACACACTTGGGCCAAGAATCATGATGCTTACCCTTGAAACTTAATTGTTTTATCCTTGGAGGAAACAATAGTGTGAATTTTGGGGTAAATGAATTGGTGGAGCTTAAATGAATAGATTAACCAGACAGATGAATTAAGTGATTCCTGGAGAAATAGAAAGTATGAAACTAATTAAAGGATTGCAACACTGATAAATTGTGTAATTCCTGGAAGATTTTTACAATAATGGAAAAAGGGGTAGGATCGATTGCCAAATGAATTAATAGAGTTTTAAGAAATTGGAGATATGATAACAGCTATCGGAGTACAGGCTTGATTACTAACATTATTCCTGGAAGATGTTCATGATAATGAATTAATTCGGAGGTTGTCACTGAAGATTTAGGCGGTTACTAGAGGAGCAACTATGATCTTGAATACAATCTTGGATTATTAGGAAGTCCTGATACACATGACACTGGTGAATTTAAAAGTAATAATGTTGGATAATCATTATAATTCAGAATTGAAGAGTAGATAGACAATAAAGATTTAGGTTAATCATTGGAGAAGCAAACTATGAATTTGGATTAAAGACACCAGACTGGATTATTAGGAGGTCACGATACGAAAATCATCAGTGGATCTAAAAAAAAAGATCTTCATAGGATTGGAAAGCTGATTAAGTTGACAATTGACGAACCTGAGATTGGATTTATAAAGATGTGGTGGACATTCAGATTCATATAAGAAAATTGGTGATCCCGATTGGACAAAAATTTGGGAGATGCAATAAAAATTATTTGATTGGTGGGTTCAGAGTAAGGGTATTGGATTTTCAATAGACTGTAAAGATGAGAAGTTTGCCAATAATGAATCCAAGATTGGAATTATACATACATAGTGAAATACGAGATTTAATTCACAAATTTATGTTGGAAGTACAGAGTTAGGCGAGAATTAGATAACCATGGCTGGATTAATGAAATGGTGAATGACACAATGCAAAAGAGTATGGTCGGTGGAACAAATAAATGATGACCCTTGCTGACTGGAGTTTTAGACAGCAATAATACCGTGACTAAATAATAATAATAATAATAAAGAGGATAGTCTAGGTGCACTTTGTGAAAGTGGAGGTTAAACTATTAAGGTCGTTGGATTCTAAGCCTTATGTATAAAAGTCGTATGGGAGTGAGTCAATTCATTGATGGATATTTGAACATTGGAAGAGATTAGCATACTTTGACAAAAAAGGTATTATAAGGTTTTGTATTACAGAAAAAAAAAATAAAAATATAATACAAGAATGAATACTGATATAAATCAAATTACCTCTGAGTACTTTTCTATCTTTCCATCGATTTCAAAAAGGAAAATTTTGGTTTCCCTTCTCTTACCATTGCTCCAAAAATCCAAGATTAGGATTGTCGAAGATGTTCCGGAAGATAAAGTGGTTTCGTTTTAAATGAACTATGCAGATGAACCCCGTTCCCCTTATGTGTGTCCCCCGCATAGACGTAGTATTGTTGCAAGATTTTTGTTGGTCCCTGTGCACTGTCTTCTTGCCCTCGGGTGCCCTATTTCGCAGTCACAGGAAAAGCTTGTTTTTAAAAATTTGTGTGGCTCAGAATCACTCTAGTTTCCTGGATGTGCTCCTTTAAAATTAGAATGGGTTTAGATTACCTTATCCCCGCGATACTATCCTTACCCCATGTTATTCCCTCTCACCTATTGCTAAAAAAACCCCATCGGATTCAAAGGAACAAAATAACAAGTAACCCAAAACCTGGGGCAATCAAGAAGAAGCGAAGACTTTTCAACCTCCCAGTATTTAAGAAAAACAACATCACTACGAAGAAGACCACCGTCAGGAGAATGTCCACAGAGCAAGGTCTCCTATTTTTGCGAAGAACAAGACCCTTGCCCCATGAATTGCTCCTCAACAATGACGCCTTCGGGCGCCATTATCCTTCCTGGAGGTGTGTCGTGGCACTCCATAGCTCTCATGTTTACTGATCTCCAGGTGAAAATCTTGCCTCGGTGAGGCGGGCGGCGTCGGCGACTCTCGTCGCCTCCTTGGAGACGTCGTCTCGGGGGTCCATCTTCACGCAAAGCAGACCGAAGTTTAGATGGCACAGTCGGATAAAGATAGGGACTTGGTTGAAAGCAAGGACGGAGAAAAAGTACTGAAGCTTAGCCTTTCCAGTTTTTTTCATAGTCCTTAAGCTATCTTTCCTGTTGTTGTATGCCCCTCAGTTTTGAGGCTTTGAGCCTAAGAGCTCGTGTAACTTTTGGCTGTATATATCCCACATGGATATAGAGGCCGGATTTTATATCCTTTATCTAAAAATGTATTAGGATACTACTGATTCTGCACATGTGACATGCCATGTGGACTGAGGTCCCTCTTTAGTCTGAAAAGAAAAGTTTGCAGATCTGTTTACCCTTTTCCAAAATTGAAGGATCAAAGTAGAACTAAAGAGAAACTTCGAGGACTAAATTGCCTACTCTCTCTTCTCTCTCTCTCTCTCTCTCTGTTTCGTCTAATACTATACAATTTTGGTGCGTGATGGTATATGTACATGTGCGTCTACCTTAACCTTAGAATTTTCTAGGACAACAAAATATATAGAACTGTCTCCACAAGTTTTGTGAGCGTTCTAATGAGAAGTGATCCTTTTCTTTCAAAAGAAAATGAATTGGAGTGGGACGTGCGTTCTCTTCGTAACGCCTTTTCTGAAAAAGGTATTGTGAGAATTTTCGTTGGCCTCGTTTGATACCTCGGTGATCGATGGATGGTTGGATCCGATGCGCGGCGCGTCCCCGGCACGACCGTCGTTGTTCAGCTATATATCTAATTCTCGACTCTACCAACATGTTTGCACACAAGTGTACGCGTAGGGATAAGGAGGACAGAAATTCGTTGGCAACTCGGTTTGGATCAAGCATAAATGTATGTTTCAGCTGCAGGCAATGCATGCCTGAAATTGCCAGCCACGAGCGTCGCGCGAAATTGCTCCGTTGCTTACAGGTAGGTTTTTCTCCCCTAGCTTATGGTTTTCTCTGAACAATCAAAGATGGTGGTTTCGAAGCTGCTTATCGATTTACCGGTATTTAATTTGTTCATATAAATATTTATGTCAGAGTTAAAAACTATTAGTCGTATCGGGAAAGGACTGACCCCTACCTATCATTCTTTGTGCTCGCAACGGATGCACATGGGAAACTGCCACTTTCCCTTTAATCGCAAACCGTTCTTGTTTTCCCGGAAACTTGGCCGAGGTTTCGCGACGAGAAAGAAACGGGAAACAGTACTAGTAGTGCCATCATCAAAAGAAACGGAATAAAAGCTGCTTCAGCTTTGCTGAAAGACGTGATGATTCGAAATTTTGTACGAGCAAACGTCAGGAAGCTAGCAGGGGACGCGTCTTGCAAGGTGCGAGCAGGGGAAGCGTGGTGACCAACTCTCATGGGCTCATGGCTTTTATCATCGCGAGGAATTGCTGCTCGTTTTGGTATGAGATGGCGTCGTGCCAGAAAGCTTCCTTCCTAGTTACTATGCCATTTGAAATCCGTATCATCAAAATTCTGGCTCCATCACTGATACATTAATTAACGGCTAAAGGGTGTGAGTTTTGCTTATGTTGTGTTCTTGTCTTTGTTGACCACCTTTTCGTCAATGTCTTTGTATTGATCGTTGTTTTCACCTTAATAAAATTAGGCCGATCAATGTTTGGGTCAGCCCCCACTAAAATAAGTGACATAGAATATCCAGACATACATACTTCGACATACGATAGATAGATCTAATTACACTGTAAGCCACTTATACAATTCAACACAAGTAGCTCAGTTCATTTCCAACATAAGAGAACAACCCCCGACCTAAAACCCTAAAACTTACATGCCAACTAGTAAACCACTCTTCTTACCCTAAAACTTACGTGCCAACTAGCAAACCACTCTTCTTATCACCAACACAAATCTTAAAGGCCAAAGCACTTGCCTCCAACAACAAATCTTGACAATTTTCAAATCTCACCCTAAAAAAACCAGAAATTATTTTCTAGCCCAAACTCAAAGCACCTGACTAAGTTAAGCTACCACCACGCTAGGAGAGCACTTGGAAGGCATGCGCCTCATTGGCCACCCATATGAACATGTCCTCCAGCGTGGTGTTCGCCATGCCCCACCCCTGCACAGGAGCACACACGTCGCCGCCTCCACCACGCCGTCCGGCCTCACCTCCCGCTTTGGCAGCTCGAACTTCTGCGTCCCTGACATGTTATAGATCTCCACTGTGTCTGGTGAGAGCTGGCCGATTAGGTGCTCCACCTCCTCCTTGTACTCCGCTGTTGTCGTTATCATTAGAATGTGAGTGCCGCCATATCTTGTTGAAAACACGAGCAATATTTTAATTCTAATTTTGACTAGGAGGCAAATATAGTAAAATACTAGTGATGTAAAACTCATAACTAACCGCAGGTAACTTATTGTACTTCAAAAAATACACAAGAAAAGAATTATAGCAAGGTTAATCTATCGCACGAATGACTTACAGTAGAGCTTGGTGAAAAACAGAAAGCAACATAGACTTAGTGTTTCATTAGGGAGCTACTAGGATATCATTAGTGTTTTCCTTTCGCACGTTCCAGACTTCCATTGGTCAACAAAGAGAGAGTGTAGATTTGATGCAGTGCAGAACATAGAAATAGCAAAGCAGGAGTGCTCACGCAAATGCGCTGCCTAAAAACCTTATTGCCATCCCGTACAAGAACCCTTTGTGGAAATGGTTCGGAGATCCTACTCTCCCTTCTTCAGGTGCAACCGAGAAAGAAGGTTGGTGAGTTTTAACCGCGCAGCACATATCAATAGAGGAGAAAGTAGGAAGAAAGAATGATTTTAGTTACATTGGTCTTGACGTATCGGGTCTTTTATATTCTTTTCTGGTAACCGATACCATTAACTTAGTTAAATTGAATTAATCCAGTAACTACCACCGTTAACTAAATTAATTCAGACATTCGAATTCATATTCAAATAGAAGTAAGAGAGATAATGGCATAATTCAACAAAATAAAAAGGTGAATTTAACGTGCCAAGAACAACGCTACAACACGGAATGATCGTGTGTCACAAGTCGCAAGTCACGTGATTTTTACACAAAAATACACGAATACGCGCATGTGCATGCGCGTGTGTGTGAGTTTAGCCTAAGTACTTTTCATGCCACCTAATGTCATGTGTCACATGTTTTATGTGGTGGCAATGACTCTACCTTTTATATTGCTATCTCCCACTTGCCCAAACAATATGGGACTAAATCATGCCATGCTTTGGAATTTGGAATGAATGGGCTTTTTATCTTATGGACCCAATTTTAACAATCCCCCACTAATTTCGAAGCATGCAGCAAGAACGATGATAAGAATTACTTTGTTCACATATTATTAATATATCATTCTTTTGGTGTAAGTCATGTACGAGTTGAACTTGTACCTAGAATAATAAGATTCATCTTCTCACAGCTGATGAATGGACTAGATCTTGAATTCACAACCTTTTGTGATCAGACTTCACCTAAGATCTTAACTGATACTAGGATGCTAAAGAACCACGTCTAAACGGAGTGTTAAAAAGTCATGTTCCCTGGTCTGCTTATGTAGGTGTATTCTTTCTAGGTATCATACATGCTAATACATTTTTCTCATTTGGACAACATAATACATTAAGTCTTTATGTCAACCTTCCATACAGTCAATAATACTTTATCTATTAGGATACGAGTACAACGAATATGTACTCTTTTGTTACAACATCAATTTGTTTTTCTTATTGTCTAAGTTATGGAATCTCCGATTAAGAAGGTATATGTTACTGTTGTGATGTAACTTGAATAGGCCTCATTCCCATGTCTATAGATGCAGCAAAAATCGCTTATCATGCTAACCCATTTGTAAAAGGTCTACCAGATTTTTCTCCGTGTGGATATAATTTATAGCAATCACTTCGGAGCTTCTCAATTGTTTTGATAGATTTAAGTCTACGCTTCATAAGTCTAGATGTCTTCATATTATCCTTAGTACTCGTAACTTTAGCTAACATCGTTTGATTATCGCAATACATCTTGACTATTAGTATTGGCTTTTTCAATCAGTGGCAAGTCTAATAGAAACTTTTTCAGCCATTCAACCTCAATTTATGGTTGACCTGGTCAATATGATTTGTTTGCAAAACCTCCATGAAACTGTAGCACTAGCTAAAGTAAAAGCATAGTCACTTGTAGTTTTGATCTCATCTGCATCAGAGATGCAATTGGAATCACCATATCCTTCTAACATAGATGGATATCCAGTATAATGAATTCCAAAAGATATTACGCCTATTAAGTAACGCAACACTCTCTCAAGTGTCTCCCAGTGATTATCTCCTGGAACTATCCTCCCACTTGTACAAGCAATGTGGGACTAAACAATGTCATGCTTTGGAATTAGGAATGAATGAGTCTTTGTCAAATGGACCCAATTCTAACAATTCTTGCCTTCAGCTGCATTGCCAATGTCATGTTCTTGCTGCATTGAAATGCCTAAAAAACCTGAACTTTCAGGTGAACTCTAGCATTGTTTTTTTCTCTGATGTGTATACCTCTTTTGGGGTTCCAAGGCACTGAAAGTTACCATTGACAAAGAAGCCGACGCGGTCGCATAGCTCCTCAGCCTCCTCCACTGAATGTGCTGACAATTAAGTTCAGTGTTCAGTTTACATGCAGAGTTTTCAGCATCTTGTTGATGTTGAACAGTTGAAGAACACACAGAGATGAAAAAATAAGAGGGGGATTACTAGTGAGTAGTGAGAATGATGGTGCATTCCTTCTTTGCTCGCTTAATGACATTCCACAGGTCGTTCCTCGATGTCGTGTCCAATCCGGTTCTTGGTTCATCCATGTAAACAACCTAATAACTACCAATGGAGTTGATGACAGTTATGGCTGAAAAATTTTCAAAGACTGTAGAAGGGGATGAAGAAGAATTATTGGAAGTACTTCAGGATTGCCTATGGGCGCGATGGCGACACCAAGCCTTCTTTTCATGCCACCACTGTACTTGCTTACAGATTTGTCGCTAAAACCACTGTGGAACAGATTTACGCTCTTCAGGGATTCTCCGACTGCCTGGATCAAGAAACATCTGATGATCAAATAAGTGAATTATAGTATGCATATATTTCATTCATATCCTTTCTCAAATCCATTCCATGTATGTAAGCAGTTCTGTTAGTCAGCACTCAGCACCACAAGCCCAATCATCTGCATTTAAAAGCCCAATAAGTAGTGTAAAATGTCATTATTATTGCAGACTTGTAGTTTCTTAACATTGTTGCACTATGAGGAAATAATGAGACTTGAGAGAAATTGAAGTACTATTGATCCATAAGAAATCAATGAGAGTCTGAAGTGTTAATGATCTCTAACACATTATCACTCCTGTCTAAAAACTAGTCTGACAAGTTACAACACAAGCATAAACAAACACAAGTACAGTAAGAACTATCACTGACTATGTTGATGAAGGATGTCCTTTGGGATCAAGCATTCTAAAACACTGCCCTTTCCGCAATGCAAGTGACAATCCTCTAACAGTAAATTTGTTAGGGTTCCCATTCTTTCCACGGTATACTTTCTTCAGTTTATGGCAGATGATCATATTTGTAGTGTCCATTTCCTTTACTAATCGTTTTACTACCTTGCGCTGAAAGTAAAATTTTGATGAACAATTCAGAATTGTCTCCCTATTGAATGGTTCAGTTATATGCTTAACTAACCTCAAGGAAAACATCAGGCTTTGCCATATCAACAAAGACCCTCCTGGATCTTTGCTTCACTTTGTCTGGTATCTATGACGGTGACGAGTGCTTCGTTCACAGAAATCCAAAGACATAGAGGACGCCATGCAGGTCTATGATCCAATAAAAATGCCACAGGAAGCAGAAGTATGCATTCTATAGACATTAGAACCAAGACATCTTTCATCCCGATCGGGTCGTTCAAGTCCCCATTGCATTCCAGACTTCCCCATTTGGCTTCCTGAAGATGTATGAACTCATAAATTCCTTGGTAGAGGGAGAACCCGGGAACAAGCTCCATTGTCACAAGCCAATGCCCTAAACAAGTAAGACAATATTTCTTGATGAGCATTGAATGAAATCAGTCGCAGAATCGAAAAGTTTAGAAGAATTGCAGTGAAAGACTTACTTGGGAAGGTAGTATCCTCAATGAACAACTGCAAAAGTGCTTCTCCAAGAAGGCTAGAGCCAAAGACATAAGTGTAACTAATTACTGTAACACAGAAAAGCTTGATCCAGATTAGGCCATCCAAGGAGCCACATAATTGAGGAAATAGTAGGTTTGATTTACTGATCACTAGCAGTCTTGATAGATGAGAAGAAAGACGGAAGCAGAAAGGCGAGCACAGTCTGTAGTTTGATATAGATGAAATAGAATACAAATTGTATGCAGTAGCTATTTAATCTGAAGATATCGAGCCCTGCAAAACCAGTGAGAGTTATCTCAGGTTTAGAAGCTTATTTGCATGTATTGAACTTTGAATTCAGTAATGTGGAGTTAATTACTACCTATAAATGATCCAAAAATCACAAAGAATGTCATGTAAACTACTCAAAAGGGACAAGAAGCAGGTATAAGATATCAGGCAATACGGTCCATCTTCAGCCTATGCATTTTCGGCCTTGTTCCAAACAACTCACTTTGGCTTTTAGGAACTGGCTTTTGAATAGTGTCTTCTTAAGGTGGTTGCTATAAGCCATTTATAGGAGTCAGTGTAGGAGCCATTTTCAATGGAATGGCTTCTCAACGTGAGTGTCACTTACTCACTCAATCTCTCTCGCAATCAGCCAAAAGCCACAACATTTTACTTTTGAACAGGGCCGAGTCTTAGGTTCCACTGCTTCTCATAAACAAGGTATGTCAATATTTCCTGGAAAGCAATAGAAATATTCATCAATGACTTACATATGAATTCAATATAGCTCGGTAAGGGATTGTGGAATACAATCTAATTAACTCACTGGAGGAGTTGAACCGTAACGTGAGCAAGGAAATAGAAAAGGTGCTAGTTGTTCTGCACCACAAATATTCCTCTTTCTATTCGTGAGTTCCCGTGCTTAATTTTGCTGCCGAATATGTGAGTTGAAAGCTATTAACTTGTATCAAAGCTACGATGAAGGATAGAGAACCAAGCAGGGCGAAGGAGAGCAACGTTTTGCTGCAATATCCAATGCTCACGAAGAGCAACTATCATATATGGGTGATTAAGATAAAGGTGTACATGAAGAGACAAGATGTGTGGCATGCCGTCGATCCCGGTGTCATCAACACGTGCAAGAACCAAATTGCATTGGCCACCATCTATCAAAGGATACTGGAGGATACGTTCTTCCTATTGGCCAAGAAAGAGACGGTCAAGAAGGCATGGGAGGAGCCGAAGACCATGTATATGGGAGTTGAGCGCGTGAAGGACACTAAGGTGCAAACCCTTGGGCTGAAGTTCGAGGGGCTACACATGAAGCAGTTAGAATCGATTGATGATTTCGCCGTCCGATTGATGACCATCGTCAACAAGATTTGGACGCTCGGTGAGAAGGTCGAGGAGATATACACCATGAAGAAATTTCTTAGCACTATCTCCCATAAGTTTTTGATTGCTTCGACTATTGAACAATTTGACAATCTCAAGACCCTAATATAGAAGAGGTCATTGGGCCACTGAAGGCACATGAGGAGTGCCTAGGAGGATATGGCAACAACGGGGAGGAACATATGCTGCTCATCCATGTCGAGTGGAAGGATAAGGAGGCGAAGGTCAGGGGATGCAATAGGAAGTTCGATAAGACAAATGTATGATGCTATAATTGTTACGACTATAGACATTATTGTAGATTTTCTTTTAATTCCTTCTCTGGCAACACGTCTTGTATGTCTTTAGAATACTCTCTTTACTCCGCTGGGACCCACTAGTCCTTGCACCCCCGACAACAAGACGCCTGTGCCCTACAGACATGCTCTCGTGCTCTTAACGTGAAGCGGCACTTCAGTCATCAGCCCCTGGCTTGCCTCCCTGGACTTCACGTGATGATGAGGAGCAGGCCGTGACCTCTGTGGGACCCCTCTGGTCTTCCTACACATGAAGCACTTCTTGCATGGCTTGCTTGATGCGAGAACAACCAAACAACAGAGCGCGAATATTTCTTCAGGATCCAAACCTTTCCCTCTTTCTTTATTGCTTCTAACTCTTCGATCACACCGATTGCTCTCTTCTTTTCTCTCATGGTTACAAGACATAGCATGGCTTTAACGCCTGCTCACAGTAGTCTCCCTAGCCAACTCGGAAACCAACTCATATACGAAACGTACACGGTAAACAGGACTCGTACTTGTATACGTATATGTATACATATACAACAACCTCTATGACTCAAAAATAGAAACACGATTAATTCTAGCATACACTTTATCTCATAGTGTCATTCCAAGAAGAAAGAAGAGAATGGTTAAATCACACAGAAGCTAGAAGATGGCGAGACGGCACTACTCATGGCCAAGGTCTGTGAGTTGTAATCCCGTAACGAATTAGAGATGAGTCTGAGGCGTTGAGGAGATGTGTTTCCCGTCCTGAGTCAAGTAAATAGAGTTGAGTCTAAGATGTTAAGAAAATATGTTCATTGTCCTATGTTGAGTAAGAGTTGGTTAAGTTATAATTAAAACTGACTAGTTAGAGGCACGTGCGTTGTAACGGAGTCATAAAAATAGTGAGACGAAACTTACTGTCTGACCAACTTCACACATCAAATAATGGATAGCAAACGACAGAGAGAGAAGGCGGCCAGAATACGCGAGGAGATGGGAAAGTGGAGGGGTGGGCGGTTGTATCTTGAGAGAGAGGAGGAGAGAGACGAATGGTCCAGATCAAATCGGATGGCTGTAGAGAGGGGAGAGGAGAACACATCGACGACCATCAACTCCTCTTTATATAATAGTAGAGATTACCTTAACGAGTGTATGCATCAGAAATTAAAGCTAGTTGATGTTATAATATTAAAGGAGTGAATGTGAGAGTTAATCTTGTTAAGCAATCCATTCGAGACGTCTCTGGCCGTGCATCCGGACGCTGTCCAAGTTGTAGCCACGTGCAACTTGGCTGCTGCGTTCTAACTTCTGTGTTCATGAGTTCCAGCGCTTAATTGTTGCCATCGAATGTGTGTGCTGATTGTACAGGATAGAGGAGAAGGGAGAACTCCTTGGCATCTGGGAGGAAGATCCCATGACGGGTATCTCGCCGGCGGTGGCCGGAGGAGGCGACAGACGCCAAGCGCCATAACGGTAAACGGGCACAGAGAGCTAGCTCTTGAGGGTGCCGGCAAGCTGAGCGACCCGGGGAAAACGTGTTGAAGCATAAGGCCAGGGTCTTAAGGACTGATGAACTTGAGCATTGAGAATACGCACGTGAACACAAGAGTAAGACAGATCGATTTTTTTGTGACATGATACGCTTGTGTTTTTTTTCGTTTTTCTTATGTAAAGAAGTAAAATATAAGGTTCCGTATCCGACGTGCCATCCCATGTTAAGAATCCAACACAAACACACCTTGACATTACTTTACGACTGCTCTGAATCCTAGTTACGTATGAACTCTAAATCTTGACTTTTTATGACTGCTATGGTACTTTCCTTCTTCAAATCCTACTGCTACAGTTCTCGATTGGCAGAGAACGAGAGGTTGTTCAATTTCCTTTGTTTAGCTTTGCATGGCACGCGTGCATGCACAGGGGTAATTGTAACACCCCCATTTTTTAGAATAGGGACGTCGTACCATCCACAACAGCCCAGGAGTTCATTTGCGGATAGAAAAAGTATCATGCTTGCTCACGAACAATTAAAAGAAGTTAATTTGATTAAAATAAGACATAATGGTCAACTTTAGTAACAATACAGGCGTCTAAGCCCAAAATTTAACTTACATTTAGAAGAGCTGAAGAAAACTCCACAGAAACGCTTGAGTGCGGTCATAACCCTAACACGAAAACTTGCAACATCCTCTTTTCTTCTGATATCTGTTGTGGTGAAAGTATTGTAAGACTGAGTACAATCAACTGTACTCAGCAAATCACATGGAGAAATGATGTATAGCTACCTGCCAGGATTCTCAAATGATGGGAATATAGTTGTTTCATTATGATATGTGGATGCATTTTTGTTTGTCAACATTTCAAACACAAAAGAATAATAACTACTTAAGGATTTGGGGGTTTCAAAGCTTGATCAATAGACCTCAATATTTTTCAACTCATTTCCAAATCTACTTATGCTTCGCTGTTGGATTCACCCATTAACATAGCTTTTTTTTACAGGAAGCATGGCGTATTCGAGATATTATTGTGATTACTCTGTGGAGTTACCCAGCTTTACCCATAAGATCTATTAACCCTCATGACTAAATTAAGAAAACAAGGTCGTTTCACTGCTCATCTCTTTATATAGGCTCTACCCGGTAGATCTCCAACTCAGACCCAGGTATTCACCGACATGACCAGATATCTTCTGCCCGTCCTGAGAGGAATCTACCGTTGTTCAGTATGGTTTTATCCCCTCCCATACTAACACTTCCCACTCCTGTAGAGATTCAATCGATTTGAGCAGCTACTAAATCAGGTTTGACAAGTCAAAACTTGTGGTTGGACGATCACTATGTTCTTTGCTCAGTATAAGGTCATCCTTATTTTCTCCAACTTTACCGTCACTTCACTCTGAGACATTATCTACACAAGCCTCCACCATAGGGAAAGATTGTGGACGAAGGTCACCTTTTGGCTTTCCACTAGACCTCCTTACTCTAGATCTCCATCCTAGGGTAAGGTCGTGGACGAAGGTCACCTGGTGCCTTTCCACTAGGTCCCCTTACCCTAGAGCCATTTTAACAATTCTACCGACTGAAAGCCAGCACATAGTTCTCATGATAATCATTTTCCATGAAACACGTTTACAAATACCGGCAAAAGATCTACCAAATAGTAGCATAAATAGCTGAGTTTTGTACACTACCATGGTTATTTAGGTAGTAGATTTAGTATTACTAAGTCTTGTTATGGTGAATATGGCCACCAAAGTAAACATGGCTTTTTCAGTGCTAGGATGTAACTAGGTATCATGTCATTCTAAACATTTATTATATGTAAAATATCAGAGTGTAAATAATAGGTAATGAAAATACTGATAAGTAAATAATTAACAGAATGTAGGTTCAACATGATCAAAAACATATGACTTGCCTCCTTCCCATTGTTCTTGGTCTTCTCTGCCAGCTTCAAGCTTATTTCAGTTATTCTTGCCGCTCTTGTGTTGACCAACTCGCTTGGTCCGTTCACTAGAGTAGAAAACAAGGTCAAACAAGTTCTGCATTGCAGAATGCAAGCTGGGAACAAAATGCAATTAAATAACAAGAAAAGACATAAAAGGAAATAGGTTGGATGGTTGCAATTCAACAATGCTTGGGTTGACTGGCTAGGTTAGAGTTGGGCTAGTGACTGGCTGGGTTAGAGTTGGGCCAGATATGCTATAAACGTGCTGGACAGATTTTGGAAGTCGAGAATTGATTTTAGAATAGTGGGAATTTATATTTTATCGAGGCTTGATTTGGCAAAACAGTGGTGGGAAATGGATTCACGGGGTCCAAACGGTCAAAAGAAGGTATTTTTGATTTTAGGGTTTCGGATGAACAGTAACGGGTTAGATACTGTTCATCGCGGGCTTTACTGTTCGTACTCGGAGAACTTTACGAGTATGCAGGTGGTTGGTGGTATTGAAGGAGCAGAAAGATGTGGTCGTAATTGGGTTACGACTACGAAAACTGAGCACTCAGTGTGGTCATGATCCACAGCGCAGTCGTAAACCGCGTCATGGTCGTAAGCCATAGTGTGGTCGTAAACCACTACGTGGTCGTAAGGACAACATGTAGCCGCGTGCAAAGATTGGACGATTAACGAGTTTTTGCGAAGATCGGACGACGTCCGAGTAGCTACGGAGATCTGGTTGCATCCAAGTGGTTCAAAAGATTGAATTGCAATCGAGCGGTTCCAACGCATCGGACATCATTCGAGTGGTTCAAGCGCTGAACTCAAAAGTGGAGTGGTCGAAGCCCTCTCGATTACAACGTGATCGGAGGGTTCAAGTGGAGGAGTGGCTAGAAGGTGGCCGGAGAACTCAAGTAGAGGGACGGCCGTGGAATCAATGGTCGAAACCGCTACAAGCGACCACGGAAGGGTTCCTGGAACCATGAGGATTCCATTTTTGAGGTTGGCCGTGATTAAGAGGCGGTGGTTTTGGCAGGTGATGAGGATCGTTTCTACAGGCAGGGGCATGGCACATGGTGGCTCTGGTGAAGTTCTGGCAGAGCGCTAGGGTTTTTAACCATCTACAGGATAAGGCGGACTCAGTGGTGGTGGTGGCTCTAACTAGGATGGTCTATGCTGGTTTGACCATGGAGATCCCCTAATGGTCGGTGGCGACGCACAGTGCTGGCAAGGAAGAGATCAAGGAAAGGCTTGGTGAGTTAGGCTATGAGTTCCTAGTGGCTTAAAGGTCCTCTGGTTGCTAGGAATTGAAAAAGCATCAACTGAATCACGAGATTGGGTGGAAGGCTTACCGGCGCAGGGAAGAGAAATGGCAGCGGTGCAGAGTGACGGTGGACGATTAGGTGGTTCTGATGAGTTGTAAGGAGTGACATTGGGCTCTCTGTGACGGCAATTGGGTTATAAAGGCGAGGAGAGGTGGTAGGAACAGTGAGGCGGTTCAGCTGTGTCTCTTGCGCGCGATCGAAAAGAGGCAGGGGCTACTGACGCCTAGGGAGCAGGGGAGGTGGCACTAGCTTCCTGCAAGCGTCGACAAGGGAGTGAAGGCTGCGGTAAGACACGGGCGCACGCGACAAAGAAGAAAGGTGGTGCGCCACGATGGGGATAGAGCATGGGTGCGAGCAGTGTGCGCGCGAGAGAGAAGCGGTGTGGTGGGTCGACGGGTGGGACCGGTGTTAGCTCGGTGTGTGCGCAAGAGTAGGCGGCAATCATTTGTAAATATTGCGGTATAAGCATATTTGAATATTTAATTCTAGCCAACATAATATAAACAATATATTTCCAGTATAAGAAGAATGACACTAATTGCATAAAAACATGGAATTCTAACATGTCATTCAACTCCACATATATATTCAAAGAATATAACATCATCAATGCTGAAAATAACAATGTGCATAATAGTCCTAAGAACAATGAAACAACTAAATCTAGCATAAAACAAATTAATTGTTTCATTATTGCTCTCAGAACAGAGTTGCGCAAAATCAGAGATTTTGGCCTTCTCATGCAAATATCGTTACTCATCATCAATAATCGACAACTAGAGATTTGAGCTCACAAAGAATAGATTTCTCTTGTTACAAACTGAACATAAACGATGAAGCAATAAGCTAGCGAGTTTCGCTTATTAGTTCACAAGCAAATGAAATATCATGCGAAGATCTAGTCAACCACTAATGTAATCGGCAAGAATCACGGATCAACAGAACAAAAGGGATCTGTTCTACACAAGGCTAGACAAGAGTTTTACTGCATAATGATAAATTTCAATTGCATGAAAACCGATCTCCTCACCAAATATGAGCAATTAATGAATTAAAGTATACTACCCGGATGAGCTCAAATCTATCTCGGTTAATCGATTATGTTCGGTCTACGATATTATCATCACAGAGCATAAGTGCCCACATTCAATCACAAGAGCCACGATAATTTGCCAAAATTACAGATCAAGAGTAATCACTGTAAATTGCAAAGAGACAAATAAACTCACAACACGGACAATACTCTAAACTGTCCGTAAGACAATGAGCGCAGGAGAAATCAATTAAATCGGCAAGGCACGATGAATCGCTGTCCCGAAAAAATCTATCAACCATTGCCGCATGCGAGTGGATGATTCACGGAGATACAATGCCGCTCTTCACTTCTCGGTAAAAACAGAGGTGAAGTCGAGGTACAGAGATGCCGCACAAGACCAAGATATGCGCGCCGCCGAGCGCACACACACTGAGGGAACCGCGTTGTCTTCTCCTCTCTCGGTAGAGCTCCAAAGTCCCAAGTCCCCACACCCCAAACTAGGGTTTGCGCAGAATCAAGGAACAAGCCTCAATCGGTGATGGCGGAGCCCTCAACCTCAACACCACCCGAAATGAAGGGAGAACCAAGCAAGAGAGTCAATCGGAAAAGCTGGAAGAAGCTATTCTCACACCCATGGAGGACCTCGGCCTTTTGAAGAGGATGCGGGTGCGAGGGTGGCGCGTGCGGTCGGCCCCGAGGAGCCGGACTGCTGCGCCTCCATCTCTCGCCTCCTCTCCGCCTCCTCCAAACGGCACCGAAGCCTACGGATGCAGGTGAAACCGCCGCGCCAAATCGCACGCACGGAGAGAGGGCGCCACCAACCAGATCGGGAGGAGACAAAGTCTCCTCCCCTTATCTCTTTCCGTGAGACCGACAGTGGGCCCCACCTTTAGGGCTCCTCCCACTCCTTTTCAATTGGGAAATTCCCAAAAGCCCCTCGATATACAACAGTCCCCACCAATTTACCAATTGGTAAAAGATGTCCAAAGTCTTGTTTAATATACTGATTGTTCGACTATGGGTACCTTGCGGGTTTGAACCCAAAGCCTAGCGATAAGGACTACGACTCTGCAGAGACAAAGGAGGACTACGCCTTGATCCAATGCCTTGGTGTGAGAATTTTCGCCAAATCACATTCATCTTCGGGCGGCTTGCCCTTTCCTCTCGGGTTGGGACGTTACGGTCATGTCCTGTATCTAGCTCATGAGTGTTTAAGAAAGTATACCCTTATCTTTCTTCGATCGCGACCTCACGATCTCACTCACGTAGGTGAACTCTTCTAGGAATCTGTAGGGCGATTCCATAAGTCATATAGACATTGAGTTCATTAAGAGCCAAAGCTCAACCTTCCATACAGAGCAGCAATCGCAGCCTAATGGGACCCGTTAGATGTGCTCTTTAATCTCACACGATTTGTTGTCCTAGAGCCTAGTTCACGGGATCTCCGATCTCCTAGGATAGGTTACCACCAATGTGAGCCTTTATACGGGTATAAGCCCCATTCCCTGTGACGCTGCTTGGATGACCTTTCGCGCCAATCCTTTAGTGAAAGGATCTGCCAAGTTCCTTTCAGACTGGATGTATTCTACAGAAATAACACCCGTCTCTCTGGCATGCCTTACCGACTTAAGTCGGCGCTTTATATGTTTTGAGGACTTCATATTGTCCTTCCTACTCTTCGCCTTAACCAGAACGGTTTGGTTATCGCAGTAGGTCAAAATAGCTGGAATAGGTTTTTCCAGCACAGGTAGGTCAGAAAGGAGTTCTCGAATCCATTCTGCCTCTACAGCTGCTGAATCAAGCGCTACCAATTCAGCCTCCATAGTGGACCGTGTAATAATAGTCTGTTTAGAAGACTTCCATGACACGGCCCCACCTGCTAGAGTGAATACATAACCACTCGTAGCCTTCATGTCATCCGAGTCACTGATCCAGTTAGAATCACTGAATCCTTCCAAGACTGCAGGATGACCAGAATAGTGTATTCCCAAATTAGGATTTCCCTTCAAGTATCTTAGTACTCTTTCTAGTGCTATCCAATGATCATCTCCTGGATTGGACGTATAACGACTCAATCGCATACAACATATGAGATGTCCGCCTCGTTGCACTAGTTAAGTACATCGAGATCCTATGATCCGAGAATATTTAAGTTGATCCTTCCCATGCTCGGTGTTCTTATGTAGCTTTGCATTTGGATCATAGGGTGTAGTCTTGGCTTACACCCTTAAACCCAAATCTGTTAGGACTTTATCCACATAATGGGATTGTGAAAGAGTAATCCCATTCTCACCCTTTATAAGCTTAATGTTTAAGATAACATCACTTCACCTGGATCTTTCATATCAAAATTCAGGAAAGGAAAGACTTAGTGTCATTGATCACATCCATGTTGGTCCCAAAAGCGATATGTCATCTACGTAAAGACATAAAATAACACCTTCGCCCCCATTAAACCGATAGTAGACACATTTATCGGCTTCATTTACACAAAAGCCGACCGACGCCATCGTACTATCAAATTTCTCATGCCATTGCTTAGGGGCTTGCTTTAGACCATACAAAGATTTAATCAATCGACATACTTTCCTTTCTTGCCCTCAACCACAAATCCTTCAGTTGTTGCATATAAATCTCCTCATCCAACTCTCCGTTTAGGAAAGCGGTCTTTACATCCATTTGATGTACTAGGAGTTTGTATGCAGCAACTAGTGCTAAAAGCACTCGAATTGTGGGTAAACGAGCCACAGGAGAGTATGTATCAAAATAGTCTTCACCTTCTTTTTGCGTAAAGCCTTTAGCCACTAATCGGGCCTTGTACTTTTCAATAGTACCATCAGGTCTACGCTTCCTTTTAAAGATCCATTTGCAGCCTCTTCGCTTACAACCAAAGGGAGATCTGCAATTTCCCAAGTTCCGTTAGCAATGATGGAGTCCATCTCGCTACGGACTGCCTCCTTCCAGTAATCCACATCCGGAGATGCGTATGCCTCTGAAAGGGTTCGTGGTTCATCATCCACGACATAAGTGACAAAGTCATCCTCAAGTGACCTCTCGGTCCTCTGTCTCTTACTCCTCCTCAACTCCAAATCTGGAGCGGTGTTATCCACACTAGGAGAAATAAAGAGATCATCTATGCCGACATGTCCACTGTCATCATTCGGTCTCATAGGAAACACATGCTCAAAGAATGTCGCATCACGAGATTCCATCACTATATTAGTAGCGATGTCACTCACCTCGGATTTGACCACTAGAAATCTATAAGCCGTGCTATTAATAGCATATCCTAGAAAGACACAATCAACGGTCTTAGGACCAAGCTTCCT